>VYZX01021051.1:313-66825 GCA_013401335.1 Brachypteracias leptosomus | reverse complement strand
TTTATAAGCCTGTTATCTGAAAATATGCCAGCCTATCAAAACAGGGTTTTTTAAAAAAGCTAATTACCTCTGTGATGGCTGTTTCTTAAAAACAAATTTCTCTTCTCAATGTTGGGAGCAGAACTTAGTGAAGTTGCTAATGATAGTTGATTCTTCATCATCTCTCCAGCTACCTCCTAGATTTTTTTTTCACTTAGGGGGGTAGAAGACCAAAATCTCTGGCTACAGCAACAGAATGTAGGCAGAAATAAGAACAAAGGTAATTCTCTCTTCTGTTTCTTGTATCACCCAGACATAGAAATTACAGATAAGACAGACATCCATTTTCCCAATATTGTAGAGAAAACATAATGGCATTTATTTGCCAAATACCAGGCTCCCCAGAAGACAGAGTTACCTCTAAGCTTTAAAAAAAAGCACATCTATTAAAGGTGCTAGCATTAATACAGCCATTCCTGTCTTACTAGAAGATCCATTTGCACTCCAAATATTGCAAGGCTTTCCTGTCTCCCCATTTGGAAAGCACTATTGCTGAAATCAATTAAATGGGAGAGTCCTAGCAGGGAGTTAGATGGTCAGGCACATCCACTGAGCTGGTTTTATACCGTGTTCATTTTGATACCTTCCAGCTCTGTAACGCTGCTGCAGCTACTTTGATCTACTTGTACAGAGGGCTAAAGACAGGACAACACTTAATTACCATCACAGGTAAAACAGACGCAGCTTGGGAAAAAATAATTTATTGCCAATTAAAATATCTGGATACTGGGAAACAAAAAATATGAACTGGGCAGCCCTTTAAGTCTTCCTACAGAGACCACTCCTGCAGTTCCCACTACCAAAACTATGCCACATACAGCAAATACACAGACCTTCCCAGCAAGGCAACAGACAGTACTAGAAGTATGTACTCATGTCTGAGTACAGCAAACACATACTCATGTCTGAGTACAGCAAACGCCAATGAGTAGATACATGATGTGCACAGGGTACAGCAAAAATCCATCAAAGCTTCCACAGAGCACAAAGCAGTTCCTTAGACAGGTATGTACCAAGTGTCTGCTCAGCCTAACAAACAGCAGCAGCTGGTGGATACCTCAGGATAAGTTCCTGGGCAGATACTACATCTGCATCACCTTAGTTCTATCAACATTTAGATTCCATGCACAGAAACAGAAATTACTATATAAACAAACACTCCTTGTGAACAAAGCCATGCAATGAAAAAGAGAGCTCTCAGCTGATCTGCAGTTAAAAACAAAGATCTCAGATATGGTTGTAACCACAAAGCCTGACTGCACAGTAGATAATTCTACAGTGAACACAATGCCACTCTCATAGTAAAGAGCAGGGGACTGGTGTTACCCTGCATAGAAAGTGTTAATTTCCTCTAATCAAAGTCTCAGAAATCATGGCTAATTATCCACACAGAGATCAAGCCACCCTTAATTTCAGCTAGCTCCCATACTTCTGTAACCCATAGTTTTGTTGGAAAAAGGCATAGTGCAGTGTAAGAAACAGAACTAGCCTGTTCAGCAATAATCATGGTCCAGACTTGGAGCAGTGAGGCTAACCAAAAGACTTGTTCACCACATTTCTCAGCCAGGGGACTGTGACTCACCAGCTCCCTTCCCCGTCCAGCCATATGGTGAAAAATATATTCTACCACATGCTATCAAAGTACTACAAATGCTACAATTACAAAATTAGAAATACTTGAGACATTGTACTTTGTGATTATGGTTGAAAATGCCTCAATTTTAAGGAGTAACTTAAAAAAAATCAGGCAAAGAGAGCAGGTTGAATTAAGGACAGCAAGTATAACATCCTAAGGAAATAATTAACTGTTAAGTGAACTGTGTGTTATTTTTGTTATTTAAAATACTGATTAGGCTAATTATGCTCACAGGGAATTGGATCTAGGGATTAAAGAAAATCTTTTCAGAGGCAGAGTGTGCTGAATAGAAAAGCTGCTGCCCCTTATTTAAACAATGTAAGATATCACTTTGAACATCTTATGACTATCAATGTTTTTAAAAACTCATCCTTTGGTATCTGTTATTGTGCTAAAAATGTATCTTATATTTCCCTTTTGACCAGAGTGGCATATGTGAGTACTACAAAGTGTACAGCTATGCCAAGATACTACAATTTAACCACCTCCTGGTTTACAACAATTACCTTAGAGTCTCAAGAGTTCTCCTTCAAAACTTCAAATGGTGCTTGTCATTTATGGCTCTCAGAGCCATTTCTTTTGGGTAAAGAGCAACAATATAAAACCAGTCTCTGACTGCTAGTAGTAAAGGAAACCTTTATTAACTCACACTATACAAATGTCTGCAGACTTGCAGTGTCAAAACAGACAGACAAGGTCCACATACATCCCTCGACCCTCAACACTACAGACAGCACAAGCAGCAACTGTGAGTGAATTTCAATGATCACCCCATAATGAGGTAGAAAATTACAGGTGTTAATACTAACTTCTTGACAAAGATTAGAAACTACACGGTTAACAGACAACTCTACAGAAAGATGCTAAGTGGGTAGCTTCTATTTTCCCATTGGTCTCCACAACAATGATCTCTCTGGAATCACACAGGGCCATCTTGCCAGGCGAGTGATGTCTTCCCTAGGATACCCATAGCGTGCAGCAGTGACAGCAGTCCCCAGCCAGAAGGAATGCACACCATACTCCTCCGGGCACAGCCCCAGCAGCTCCAGGGCCCATCGGAGAACAGTCTGAAACTCCCTCTTCGTTACAGCACGATTATCTGAGTGCATAAAGAGTGGCCCTTCCAGCTGTGAACGAGCTGCCACATAGTTCTGGAGGGCCAGAACAGGGCACACCCATGGTTCTCCAGACAGAGCAAGGCTGATGACGTGTCTCTCCTGACCCACAGTAGAGTTACGCAGATTAAACACCACTCTCCTCTCCATCAGCTGGAGGTCACTCAGGTACAGCAGCTCAGGCTGCAGTACATTACGGTGCTTTGCCACCATCTCTCCTATTCGAAGTGCCCCAAAAAATGCTACAGTAAATAATGCACGATACAGTAAGCATTCATAATGACTTACACATACAGGCTCCAGAACTCCTAAGAGAGATCGCAACATCTCAATAGTTATAGGCAAGTATTTATCCCTCTGTATGCCCGCTTGATGTTTCAACCCAATCACCATGTAACGGGTTATGCGATCTTCCAAAGGATCTGGGTTACCTGTCAGTTTTGATACATAAGACAGTGCTGCCACATACGTCAGTGTCTTTGAAAATGAATTAAGAGATTCCACAATCAAGAACCTTCTAACTTGCTCTGCTGGAAGTGGCCAGGCTGCAGGCATTCCCATGCTTTTTCTGAAGGCAAAGAATTTCTTCAGTCCTTCAAGGTAGGCTTGCCAAAGCCTACTATTCCCTGAGCACTCCAAAAAGGATAGAGTCTTCATAGGCCAAGGACCCAAGGAATGTTTCCAAGGAGAACTAAACTTCCTTCCTACAAGAAGAGAGGATCCACATTAGCACATGCTGACAACCGACCCCAGCACACCACTTCAGCAGCAATAAAGACAATATTGTCAGTGCAATACACCCCTAGACAATGCTCTGCTAGTTTATCTGGTTGAAGACAGTTCACACACAGAGCTGTTAGAGCCATGGCATGTTTCAAACGGGAAACTACAAGGAACATACCAGGCCCATCTCTGGCACTACTACCTGGCAACACTCAGGGAATTTACAAGTTTGTGGAGTAGTAAAGAACCAAAAAGATTTTAAAATAACCCTTGCTAGTACAGCTTGCAGAAGTTACAAGGGCAAAGGGCACACAGGACTCTCCTGCCAGAAGGCAGTGTATTTACCAACCCAGGAAGGGGAACTCCCTCGAGGCCTCCCTCCAAAAGTTCCATACTCCTACAAGGCCTCGAACAAAGCCAAGCAGACGCTGCCCGGCGGGAGCCGCGGCCGCCAGCGATCCGCCCGTCCTCACCCAGAGCCACAGGCCAGCCCTCGGCCGCCGCCACCGCGCCTCTGCTGCCCGCACTTACCAGTCACGGCCGCGTCGAGCTGCCGGGGACTCCCGGGCTGCGCCGCCGCCTCGGTCCTGCGCGTTTCTGCTCCTCGGCTGCCATTCGAGAAGGGGACTGCTTGCCCAGCAAGGCCCAGCTCCAGCCACTCCATGCCCGGCTCCCGGGCCAGCAGCTCCAGCATTTCCCAGAACGGGGCGGCAGCATGCAAAGCACCAAGCTCCTCCATCTTTTCGCGCCACAACGACTCTCAGCACAGCAGCCCCACGAGCCCTTTTTATAGCCGCCTCCGCTCGCAAAGGCCTTCCTCCGATTGGCTACCGGGAGTAGCCCGGAGCGCTGCTATTGGGCGCTCGCGTTGGGCGGGCCGGACCCCAGCGGCTGCTGGGCGGGTGTGATGTGGCCGGTAGCGGGGCGCAGCATCGGCTCGGGCTGCGGGCTGGGGGCGTGAGGCGTGAACGCAGCTACTGATAAGGTTAAAGGGAGAGAGAAGTACCCTGTTATCTACCCTTTGTTCTCCTGGGCTCTCGAAGGTGCGATTTCCAGAAAGCTGCCTGAGTTAGTCATCGGTGTCCTTCGCAGTTAATTACAGATAACGGGCCTAAATGTTTTGTTCAGGGTGTAATGAGGTAGCCACAGCGTCTGTATGTGGGAATATCATGGAACAGATCCTCCTAGAAGCTATGCTAAGGCATATGGAGGACAGGGAGGTGATTCAAGACAGCCAGCATGGCTTCAGCAAGGGCGAGTCCTGACTGAGCAACCTAGTGACCTTCTATGATGGAGTGACTACATCAGGGGACAAGGGAAGAGCTATGGATGTCATTATCTGGACTTCTGTAAGGCTTTTGACATGGTGCCCCACAGCATCCTTCCCTCTAAATTGGAGAGAGAGGGATTTGATGGGTGGACTGTTCAGTGGATAAGGAATTGGTCATATGCAGAAGGTAGTGGTCGACAGCTCAATGTCCAGATGGAGATTGGTGACCAACAGTGTACCTTTGGGGTCCATACTGGGACTGGCACTGTTTAATATTTTCATCAGTGACATACAGGTATCGAGTGAACCCTCAGCAAGTCTGCAGATGACACCAAACTGAGTGGTACAGTTGACACACCTGAGGGTCATAGAATCATTTAAGTTGGAAAAGACCTCTAGGATCAAGTACAACCTTTGCCCAACATCTCCCTGATCCCTAGACCATGTCTCAAAGCACCTCTTCTACTTGTTTTTTTAACACCTCCAGGGATGGTAACTCCACCACTTTCCTGGATAGCCTGTTACAGTGCCTAACCGCTCTCTCAGTAAAAAACTTCTTCCTAATATCCAATCTAAACCTCCCTTGCAGCAATTTGAGGACATTACCTCTTGTCTTGTCGTCAGTTACTATGGAGAAGAGATCAACACCAGCCTCACCACAACCTCCTTTTAGGTAGTTGTAGAGGTCAATGAGGTCTCCTCTCAGCCTCCTTTTCTCCAACCTAAACAATCACGGTTCTCTCAGGCACTCCTCATATTTTCCAGACCTCTCACCAGCTTTGTTGCCCTTCTCTGCACCCACTCCAGCACCTCAATATCCTGCTTATACTGTGGAACCCAAAACTGGACACAGTACTCGAGGTGCGGTCTCATGACTGCCAAGTACAGGGGCATAGTCACCTCCCTACTCCTGCTGGTCACACCTTGGTCATACAGGCCAAGATTTCCCCTGAGTCAGGATGCAATCCAGGGGAACCTGGACAAGCATGAGAAGTGGACCCATGTGAACCTCGTGAGGTTCTACAAGGCCAAGTGCAAAGTCCTGCACCTAGGTCAGGCCTAGCCCCAGCATCAAAATAGTCTGAGGGATGAAGGGATTGAGAACAGCTCTGTGATGAAGGACTTCAGGGTACTGATGGATGAAAAGCTGAACATAGCTGGAAATATGCACTCACAGCCCAGAAGGTCAATCATATCCTGGGCTTCATCAAAAGAATCTTGGCCAGCACACAGGTGGTGATTCTGTTCCCTTATTCTTCTCTGGTGAGACCTCACCTGGAGCACTGTGTCCTGTTCTGCAGTCCTCAGGACAGACATGAACCTGTTGGAACAGATCCAGAGGAGGGCCACAAAAATTATCACATTCCTGCTGTGAAGACAGGCTGAGAGAGTTGGGGTTGTTCACCTTGGAGAAAATAAGGCTCTGAGGAGACCTTATGAGGAGACTTCTGAGGAGGCCTTCAGTACTTAAAGGGGTACTTAAAGGGGGTCTATAGGACAGATGGGAACAGGTTTTTTAGCAGAGTGACTGTTGTGACAGGACAAGGGGTGATGGTTATAAATGAAAAGAGGTTAGATTTAGACTAGATAAAATAAAGACATTTTTTACAGTGAGGTTGGTAAAACATTGGAACAGGTTGCCCAGAGAGGTGGTAGAAGCCCCATTGCTGGAAACATTCCAGATCAGGTTGGATGGGGCTCTGAACAACCTGATGTAGTGAAAGATGTCCCTGTTCACTGCAGGGGCATTGGACTAGATGACATTTAACGGTCTCAACTCAAAGGATTCTGTGATTCCATGGCAGCTATCCCTGCTGAATCCCATAACAAAATAAAGCAAGCAGGCTCCACAGCCAACAGCTTGAACTTTTGGCTTGGTGTTTTCCTGCGTACCCTCATCTCCTTCAGGATGCCTTCATAGAGCCCACTTGCTGCAGGAGAGAGGGTAGCCTCGTACCCCAAGGACTCTTGCCAACATAGGACACCAGCTGCCCCTGCTCACCAGGACCTTTGAGACCCAGCCAGGTCTCCCTTTGAAGAAAACTGTACAGGCACCCTGGCAATTGCCATCCGTGGGAGTTTCCTCTCCATCAAGATTTGACTGTTACTGCTGGCCCTCATCCTGTTGTCCCTCATCTGGGTTCTTTACCAGTGTGCAGGACACAGAATGGAGTTATTAGAAGTTCATTTCATCGATGTGCAGGGATGGGTGCCTGTATCCCAAGGCAGCACACCCTAAACCAAGAAATGTCTATATCTATACACTTAATACATATTCAAATAATTAATACATATTCGTTGTTATACTTGTTATTGCTTGGTTCTGATTTCCTCACTTCTTATTTAAGTTAGTGCACAGGCTCCATTGTCTTCTTCCCCTGTTTTCTTTTGAAAAGTGGTGTTATTTGGATAGGTGGTCCATGAGTCAGTGGTCGGGACCTCTCCCTGCAAATTATTTTTTCTCTGCTTTTCACTAATCTTGGCCCTCCCAGACAGTTCTTCCTGGTTTGGTTTGGGGTTTGTTTTTGGTTTTTTTTGTTTTGCCAGCCCAAGCAATAGTTCACCATTCTTTACCTTCTATTTCTGGCAGGAATCGCTTGCTTATCAACAAAGCCACATTGTCTAGTGGTTAATTCCTGAATCCAACCTTAATCATGCCTAATTACCATTTCTCCCGTTTTAATTTCAGGTATATAATTAAATAGCGTTTGGGCTGCACAGAAGATCTTCCGCAGCGGCCGGTTTCTCGGTAGTTTCAATTTCTTACCTTTTACTCTTCTAATTAATACGAACTGCAACACAATGCCCGGGTTCGCACCCTTGCCTGCGGCAGGTCTCCTGGGTTTGTAACAGCTCGGGACGAGCAGAGGCGGAGGAGACGGAACCCCGCCGGGGGTGCGGAGGATGAGGCACCCTCTCTCCCACCCGCTCCCCCTTAGCCCCTCATCACGGCCCGGCGGAGGCGATAACGGCTCGGGGGGGCCGATAACGGCAGGGGGGCCGCTAACAGCGGCGGACGCTGATAACAGCGGGGGACGCTGCGATTGGGTCTCAGGAAGGGCCGGGCTATAAAAGGGGAGCGCGGGGATTTCGCCGTGAGGGTCTTCTCGCTGGTCATGGAGAGCGACCGAGCTCGGCTGTCCGCTGTCCCCTCACCCTTCTGGGCGCTGCTGGCGCTACTGCGGCAGGAGCCTGGCATGGGGTGGCTGCCGCCCGGTCCTGGTGTCCGTGCCGGATGGTGGGACCCCAGCGGAGCAGAGGCTGGCAGTGGGGAAGGACCAGGTGAGTGTGGCCTGGCGGGGGTCTGTTGGCTGTGTGGTGGGGGAACTGAGTGGAGGCTTGGCAGGTTCTTCTGTGGGGTCTGACTCTAGCGCTGGGAGACTTCTGGGACCTGTGCGCACTGTTGAATCTGTTCCTAGTTTGTGGTGGCTTTGTCACTCCCAACGCCTTGTGCTCATTGATGGAGGCCTGGGGTTGCAGAAACCTTGCAGCAGTATGCCTGATCTGTCATCAGGCTTGATGTGTTGCTTTAAAGAGAAAAAGCACTGGGGTTTTATGCGTTTTTTTAATAATCTAATCCTCCTGTGCTCTGGCTGTTGGAAGCTGTGCAGATGAGAGCTGTAATAATGCATGGGATAGGCTTTTTTCAGAATTTCAAGCAAGAGCTGAAGTTTCTTGCAAGGGAGGAAACTTCTGTCTGCTTTACTGTCTGTGAGACTGCCTTGTTTGCTATTGCTAATGTTGATTTCTTTCAGCAGATGAACTCAGCCCGGTTCCTGAGAAGCACCCCTTGGGCCCTTGGCCCTTGGCAGCCCTGCTGTTACTGAAGGACTCAAGAGACAGCCACTTATGGCAGGTCTACCATGAGGGCCTGAAGAATTTCCTTGCCTTTAGAGAAGGCATGGCTCTGTCTGCAGTCTGGCCGATTCCAGTGGATCAAGTGAGAGAGTTCTTAGTCGTCATGGAGTCCCAGAATCTGCCTCCTGCAAAAATAATAATCTATATGGAAGGACTCTCCTTCATCTCCGGAATGCTAGATCATCCTGATCCTCTTCAAGATCCTGTTATCTGTCACATGATATCAAGGTTGAAATGTAGAACTGGGCCTTCAAATGATAAATACTCTCCTGTAACTATTGAAGTATTAAGATCTCTCTTGGGGACTCTGGAATCTGTATGTAGTTCTCCTTATGAGTGTCTATTGTTCCGTGCCATGTTTACTGTAGCTTTTTTTGGTGCACTCCGTATAGAAGAGATGGTGGCAAGTCGTGTAAATAGAGCACAGACAGAGCTCCTGTACTTGAGTGACCTCCGGCTGACTGAAGGGAGTGCAAACCTTCGTTTGCATACATCCCATATGGGCCAAGAGAGGTATTTGATCCAACTGGGGTTATCTACAGAGATGTGGGTATGTCCTGTTGAAGCTCTCCGTATCTATGTTGAAGCACGGCCACAAGGAGAGGGCCCTCTCTTTGTGCACTTAAACAGTATGCCTGTGACAAAGAGGGAATTCCTAACTGTCTTCCGCCATGCTCTTGCACTTGCTGGATTTCCTCCAAAGCACTATGGTGTACATTCCTTCTGGCTGGGGACTGCTGCAACAGCAATAACCTATGGGTATTCTGATGAAGCCATTAACAGAATAGCAAGGTGGCAGTGAAGATCCTGAAGAAGGCATAGCTCCACCTATCTGTTAGGCTTCCATAGTCAGGGGTATCTTTTACAACGCAGAAATGTTACGTTTTATACAGAATAAAGTTTCAGTGCTCTGTAAAGTTACAGAGCAGGGAAGTAACTAGTATAAGGTGACTTTTCCTGCCAAGGATGGTTTTGAGAATGGGACGTCATGGTTTTAAAACTTCTGTAACTTGTGGGTCAGTGTGGATGCTATTCAGCATGTTTGTTTTAATTGTATTTTGACCTTCTGTGATCTTATAATAAACGGCATTTTCTTTCAACAACTTCTCTAGTCTTTCTGTTATGCTATGGTCAAAGGCCATTCATCACAGTGGTGACAAAATAGATTGATACAAGCACATATCCTTCTTAATGTCTAATGTAATGAGGAGTAAAGCTAGCTGATGGTCAGTGATTGGAAGCTGTGAGCGTGGAGGGAGTTTAGCTGCTGAGTGTGACACCAGCAGGAAAGCTGACTCTGTGTGGTCCAAGTTGGAGTTCCACAGCAGCTGCCTCCAACCTCAGCTGTTGCTGCTGTGATCTGTCTCCTTACCTATAAAACCCTTCCTATTGACAGTTCTTAGGATCCTTTGCTCATCTGTCTTCAAAGGATGTATCAAACCTGGCTACTGATTAAAACTAGCCTTTAACTGGAACATGGCTAATGGACTAAAGATGACCCTGCTCAGTTCAAAGGATCCTTTATATCAGAGGATGTCAGCTGAGAGACAGCTAACACAAATAACCCTCATTCTGTAATTGGAGCACTTGTTAAAGAAAAGCTCTTAATACAGATATTAAATAACTAGTATCTGAGAAGCAAGATCATAAGAAGGCTGAGTGTCACCTTCATAATGAGGGTGTTTGAAGCAATGGCATTCCCTGTAGTGCATCACATTAACATGCTCAGGAGCTACCTAGGTGGCAACTAGGTATACAGAAAACAGACAGCATCATACTGCACTTTTCAATACCCAATCTAATTTCCAAGAGGATCGTTAGTTATAGAAAGCTGTGAAGACAGAGCTGTGATAATAGACAACAATCTGTTAATTCTCTGGCATGCATTTGGTAGCTGCCCTTCTACAGCTTTACTACAAGCTGTTGCAGAATTAGCTTGTGGTGATGCTGAGTCCCAGTCCTCTTGCTCATATTCATGAATGAGAAGCGGTACATCAGAGCAGCTAGAAGTCTCTCTGTGACTGCAAGGTAATTGGTTTAGTTAAAATATCCACATGAAAAGGGTGCAGAGGTCTTAGGCTGGGTGGTGAGTGAGAAAAGGAGGAGTTTGGCTCACCAGCTTTGGTAATTGAGGGGAGGCAGGGAAAAGACTTGCTTCAGGAGTGAAGGGGAAGACTTTTGTTTATTATGAGAGTGCAAGGGAGTTCTCTGGGTCACAAATGTTTTACTTAAGAGGCAAAAGGGATTTGTTAGGGAAGAAGAAGCAGGATTCTGCTTTGTGCACAAAGGTGGAGATGGAACTGACTGCACAGGCCCAAGTGTTTGCAGGCATGACTGCTCAGCCCTCTGTTGAGTGATAACACATGGAGTCCCAGATTACTCTTTAATCCAGAATCTCAGGGACTGGCATGTGGCAATGACAGATTGGAGGAAAGTGGCTGGAGGACCTGTTTTACTGTCCCAGATTATCAATTCTATCCCTACCCAGCAGGTCTCCATTAAAATCCAAATGTGAATTGATAATCTTTTCAAGGCTGTGAGAAGAGTGCTTTCAGACAGAATGATAATAAATGTTCTCATTTTACTGATCCTTCGTTTTCTGAGGGGAAAATGGCCTGTCTTAGAAACCAGGGTATTCATAGTAGTAACAGTGATGGCTTCACACTAAGAATCTCAAAGATAGAAATGTGCTGTGTCTCTGTATTGATGTCATTACAGTTCACCTAAGAGACGGGATGAGAAAGGATGTAGACCCCACTATAGCCAACTCAAAGTCAGGAAAGCCTCTCTGGCTGTATCCAGTGATGATCTCCATGATGCCAAGCAAGCAGGGAAGAACAGCAAATGGCATGGAGGAGGAACTCACAAAAACTAGCTGAATACCACTGTGCAGAGCAGCTATCCCACAGTGGTTCCTTGTCAGCTCTGTAAGCACTTCCAATTGGCAATGATTACTTTTCTCCCGAACAAGAAAAGAAATCCTGAACAAATTCTAAAGGCTGTGTTGCACCTACAGGTTCACAAGTATTTTCTCTGCAGCAACACCAGCTTACCATAAACTCTTTCTTGTTCACCACTGTTGATTCCCCTTCTGTGCCATCTCCCTCAGCTAGTACACTTTGCTCAGCTAAATCTGAAGCAATTATAGAAAAAAACGTAGATTTAAAATGATCAGATCAGCTTTATCAAGTAAATCTACAAAAAACTGTACTGACCCAGCTGAGGCCAAGTAAGAAAATGGCATAGGTTGGCTCTCCTGCCAAAAAGTTTTCATCAAACTATGTCCTAAAAATACTTCTGTGAAATAGTCTTTTCAGGGCACTATCCTCCTACAGTGCAACCACCCATAGTTTTAACTGCTACATATCCCAAGGCTAAGTTACTGCAGCAACAACTCCTGGATAATAAAACCAGGCGGGGAAAGGAAATTACATCAATTTAAGCGAATTATTGCTAAAATACTGAGGTTAACCAAGGTGGTTGTTAAAACGGAGCACTGGAACAGGCTGCCTAGAGAGGTGGAGTCTCCTTCTCTGGAGACTTTCAAAACCTGCCTGGACACGTTCCCGTGTAACCTGCCCTGGGTGAAACTGCTTTGGCAGGGAGGTTGAACTAGATATCTCCAGAGATCCTTTCCAACCCCTACTATTCTGTGATTCTGTGAAAACTTCTAAGGAGCTCTCCTTGACAGGTTGCTAAGCATTATGCACATCACAGGGTAAAAAATTCTGTAATCCATTCAGCACAAGAGCACTGAAATGCAGCTCCTCCCTGATGAAGGGTAATGAATTGACAATTTAGACTAATTTAACAATGTTTTACCCTAGCAATGTAACCAGATAGATGCTTTACTAATAGATATTTGTTTCTTACTACCAGGCTCAGACTGTTGCAGAGTGGAGCAAAATCGTATGTAAACGTGATCCTTAGAAAGTCAAGGTAAACTAATGTAAAGACTGGAGGTAGTCTCCTTGATCTCCTCATGGAGATCAAGCCTTAGACACAATATCCTGCAAGTTTGGACTTGGAGAACTCAAACCTTAAAGTTATTAAAGCCTTGCATTTTGCATTGAGTATTTATAAAGACATCTAATACTCTTTAGCCAGAAATTCCAGGAGTGAAGTAGGCTGGACCCCAATATCCTGCACAAGCCACTTGTTTAGATTTACTCAGCTCTTTACTTCATGACACATTGCCCTCATTCCTTCAGAAACTCAGAATTAGGTCAGTTTGGAACCAAGTCTTACATCTTGGCTTGGCTTTCATGACAGCGCTCTCTGTAGCATTAGAGGCCCGTTCTTTCATGGCATAACCTGTCCTCTCACCCCTTGTTGTTCAGTAGCATGAGCTCTTACATTCTCATGCTACAGGCAACAGTATGTTTTGTTTACCGCTAACCTTTGGAATTAAAGCCTTTAGGGGGTTGCACAGCAAAAATCATAGAGGATTTTACTAAAAATGCACAGTTGTGCAATAGAATAAACCAGCACATGTAATATTAGTGACCAGTATGCCCTGTCCACAATTTCTGAGGGAAATTAAACAATAAGGTGAACTTCCACAAGTATGGGAGGAACAGAGACAATGCATGTCATCTGTAGAGATCCAGAAACCCACTCAGAATCACAGAATGGTAGGGGTTGGAAAGGACCTCTGAAGATCATCTAGTCCAACCCCTCTGCTAAACCAGGTTCACCTAGATGAGGTTGCATAGGAACCCATCCAGGCAGGATTTGAAAGTCTCCAGAGAAGACTTCACAATCTCCCTGGGTAAGTGCTCTGTCACCACCATAGTAAAGAAGTTTTTCCTTACATTTAAGTGGAAATTCTTGTGTTCCAGTTTGTGCCCATTGTCCCTCGACCTATCACTGGGCACCACTGAAAAGAGACTGGTCCCCTCCTCTTGACACCCATTTTTCAGGTATTTATAAACATCAATAAGATCCCTTCTCAGTTTTTTCTTCTCCAGGCTAAACAGCCATAGGTCTCTCAGCCTTTCCTCCTAAAAGAAATGTTCCAGTCCCTTAATCATCCTCATGGCCCTCCACTGGACTCTGTTTGGTAGTTCCCTGTCTTTCTCGAACTGAGGAGACCAGAACTAGACATAGTATTCCAGATGTGTCCTTACCAGGCAGAATAGAGGGAGGAGAACCTCACTCGACCTGCTGGTCATGCTCTTCTTAATGCACACTAGGATACCATTGGCCTTCTTAGCCACAAGGGCACATTGCTTATGGTTAACTTATCGCCCATGAGGACCCCCAGGTTCTTCTACATGGAGCTGCTTTCCAGAGGTCAACCCCTATCCTGTACTAGTGCATGAGGTTATTTCTCCCCAGGTGTAGGACTCTACACTTGCCCTTGTTGAACTTCATTAGGATGCACTCATCTTGTTCCTGTTACAGTATTTCCTCCAACCCTCAATATATGGATGTGGCTATCTTTCTGCCACTGAGTGTCAGGGCATTTTCTATTGGACTTTTTTTTTTTTTTTTTTTTAAATAAAGATATTCTTTATTCAAGTTTTAACCCTCAGCTGATCCCTGCTCATTTCATGCGTGGACATGAGATGATTGCCAAAGGCTAGTTCTTCCACAAGTGTTTCTGGCCCTCACCAGGTAGTTCACAAAGAGGGTTCTGCAAGTGCCCAGTCTGCACCCTTTTGACACATTTTGGCAGCTTCACAAAAGCCCACCCCCTACAAACCAAAATGCTAAAAGACATTTAGGAGACACATCCACTGTGTTCTGAGAGCTACCCTGCACTGGGTGGTGCGCACAACAAGCAGCATGTGAGCTGTCCAGGATACAGTACCTTGTAAGCTGATGCCATCCTGCTGCTTCAAGCATGCTCAGCCCTCAGAGCCACCACTTTCTGCAAGACTTCCTAAGTGCAATCACCTGTACAGGCACCTAAAGGGAACTTGGGGTGAGACTAAGTGATAGCATATAGCACTCCAGACCCTGCTGCAGCCACGCAGATCACCTGCTCTGCTTTCACAGTGGAGAAGGAACTAGTGAGCTCAGTGCGCTGCAGACCAATACTCATATATGCATCCATATGCGCATTCACACGTGTTCATCCATGCATCCACCCAGAGGCATGGGTAGGAAATGGCACTTGGAGGGTTAAGAGCTGTCAGACCCAGCTGGGCTTGCAAGACTCAAGGAATGGCTTTCATGGGTCACAGGTATTGTCCCCACCAGGGTACCCAGTGCTAGAACTTAGATCTGCTTATTGGATAACAGTATGCATGGAAGATGTTCAGATTTAGGCAGCTTACCAAAAGCTGTCTGTGCTTCTACTGGGCCCATTTTAGCAAAGTTTAAAGAGGCAGCATGATTTTTTCCCAGATCTTGACATTTAAACGTGCCCCAGCTTGGCAAGCCTCCATTTTGTTGGAGAAGTGCTGATGAGCAGGGCACAAGCAGTGAATTGTGTGCAGTGGGTAGCTGCCAAAAGGAGGAGGCATAACCGTTTGACTGCTTGTCCAATCAGGCATTACAGGCTGCCCCTCCTCTACAGGCTGCACTTTGTTAGGCATGGGTGCAGGGCTGACATGTTCCTGCACTCAGGCTGTAACCTGCCCTGGTCATGCAAACCACATGTCAGAGTTCAGAGGGGACAGAAGCAGCCAAATTTTCCTCCTTATGAAGCACCACCAAGCTATCCCTTCAGATTATGGAAATATAAGGTCACCGTTTCAGCTGAGGACATGACACGCTGTTTTGGGACACAGAGGGTCTAGGCCACCCCCAGGGCAGGGGTGCAGCACCTCTATTGCTGGAGGACTGGGGTGGGTGTGGACTCAGCACACAGCACCCCTTCCACGGCAGCCATGCTTGGGGAAGAGCTGCTCACACATCATGTCCCTGGCCGGTTGGACCGCAGCCCCGTGCCTCCACACTGGGATCAACAGCTCTGAGGCCAATGCTTTGCAGCATTGTCATTCTGTGGCAATTTATTTTTTCCAAATTCTTTTCAGCCGGTAGATGAATTGGACCTCCCGGTGACCTGGCAGTGCATCTTCTATTGTGAAAAACGCATTTCCCAGAAGCCTACCACCCCATGCCCCCATCTTTGCCATGCACCTAGTGGAACAACACAGTGAGCCACCTTGAATTTGAACCAGTGTACCAAATATCACCCCCTGACCTGTTGCTCTATGGCTGGAAGTTTCATTTGGGGCTTTTCTTTGTAAAGCCCGAGTGAATGCAGCCTCTTTGGCAGGTGTTTCCGGCACAGAAAGAAAACAGGCCCCTGTGGTTAAGCCACATAGTTTATTTCATCGCACTCACCAATCAGTGCTGAACCCAAGCAGGTCCCCCACCTTATCTGAGCCCCTGCAAAAAAACTCCAGAACCAAGAGAGTATTTTAACACCCAGCACTAACCTCAGTACTTAATGTTACCCAAAGAAGTCAACTCAAAAAAAACCCCACACAAAACCAAACAAAATTTGCTTGGTTTTCTGCAACAGTGGCTGCAAAAGCTGGGCTAGGACAGCGGTGTAGTGGGTGCTGCCAGCAGTTCCCTTGACCAGAAGAAGCTTCCCATCCTCCCATGGCCCCTTGCACACATCCCCATCGCTGGACTTACTCATCCCAACCTGAATGGAAGTGTGGCTACCTGTCTCCTTTCCACCAGGAAGACTGGAAAAAATAAAGACCTCTAAAAGCTCCTGAAGGAAAATTAAGTAGCGAAATCAAGCTGAAAAATCCATTGTTGAAATATGTGGTAATATTCCTATGGGCAGAGAACAGCCAAGCCCAATATGAGTGCAGGAATCAAAGAAAGGCTTCCTGGGCCAAAGAACAGGGGGCACGCCTATCTCTGCACCTCCAGCTGCACAATAAGCACTGAAGCAAGTTCAGCTTTTTTCTTCTTCCACAAAATTTCTCCATCTGGTCCTACAGAAGCAAGCATTATTTTTTTTTCTTGTTCTTTTTGTGGCTACAAAACCCTGAAGAAGAGGTTTGGGTGAGTACCAATTTTAATTGGGGTGTCAACAACTGAGCTGAAGATATGTTGAATACTCCAGCTTCTGTTTCTGCCAGTGGTCCCTTCCCCTTGCTGTTCTTTCTCTGTGCTGCCTTTGAGTCAGTCTGAGACAGCTGTGTGCAGGCACAAGGATGGTGGCCATAAGGTTTCTCACCTAGTTGATTTTCCTATTACATATGCGCAGAAGCAGCTTTGTTTTGACAGCCTATCTTCCTCACACCTCTCCCCACCCACTATCCAGAAACAGGGTGTTCCTCTGTCTTAGAGCATGGGCATATGAAGAAATTAATTGACGGTGTGAATTTACAGCGTGTCATTTATTCCATAGTAACTACCCATGCATACACTCTCCTACTCAGCAAAATATAAGGTAAAAAGATGTAAATGACTTCGTGCTTCATCAATTAGCAAGAGCATCCACCCAGAGGTATTTTAATACCTTACTCCACAGAAAACTTTGCCTTACTTCTGGCCTAATACAGTCCAGAGTGCACCTCTTTGTTTCAGGCAATTGGCTCCCTGGCAAAGATAAAGTTTTCATAATGTCCTTTTATCACATGATCTATCCCTACTTTGGGGTGTCATATTTGTGTTCTGTGAGATAGGACAAAGTCCTTAACTCATTTTAAATGGGAGCATGGTCAGGCTCCCATTGAATAGGACCTGTTATCTCCTGTTAAGTGGGAGATAAAAGGGCCCAGCAGCCAAATGCTTGTTAACGCAGGACTCAGACTTTGGCAGAGTTATCTAGTGATTTTATTTATATGATGGTGCTTCTCCTCCTTGTAGGTAGGAACATACTGAATTTAAAATTCAGAAGAGGAGTGAGATTACAAGAGCTCTTGTCTTACCTTCAGACTTGGAATTGTACATTTCCTATAGATCAGGCTGTCTGAGTCAAAAACCTCCTGATCACTCTTATGTGAAACAGTCAATTTTTGGTTCACCTTGAGCCCAATGGCATCTTGCCAGATTCCCAATGGCATTTATCTGTGAAGGGGGATGACAAATACTGGGAATGCTGATAAACTTTTTTTTGTCCTGAAATCCCCATCCGTGGAATACTCCAGAAGTTTTACTTAAGGGCTACTGAATGTTAAAGGAAGAGAATACTGTTTGCTGTAGGAGGATATGCTGCATCCCCTGTCAGCAGGGATGGAGACCACAGGACAGGAGAGGTGTCCAGTAGGCAGAGCCCAGTGACTGACTGTCATTAGTTTCTTCTTTGCATAGCTAACAAAGGTACCAAAATTAATATAATTTGTAATTGCATACTGGACATGCTTTACAATTAAAAACATTCCAAAATCATAGCGGCAGTGCAGTACACTGATCCATAGATGCACACAGTAAGAGAGAGGGAGGTTTGTCTGATATCAAAGGAAGGACTATGTATCTGAGAGCTTCTCCCTCTTCTCTCATTCTGATAAAACACAGGAGCGTACCCTTATCTCACCAAATGTTTTATATAACAAACATTGTTTGGCATGCAGACAGCAGGGGCCTCCTTATTTAACTGCGGTCTCCTTTGATGGTTTCTGATGTGTGTGGACCTCAGAGGACAAGACCTAGTCCTTTCTTCATGCACCTCCCTTTTCTCCTCCATGAAGGGGATAAAGAGAGTGGGTGGGAGAGCTCAGCTTCTCCCTGAAGGCTCTAAAGACTGAATTATTGCTTGAACTGTGGGTGTGACACCCACTGAAGCAGCTTCAGCTCTCCTCCCCCAGAATCTCAAGTAAAATACCAAGTGCCTAGCCAGGTGGAAGGAATAGTATTTCATCGTGATAATTCAGCTGGCATACACTTCTGTAACTAGACCACATCAAAAAGTGAAACTGCAGTCTCATGCGGTTGTTTGCAGAGTAGATGAGTCAGAGCCTCTCTCTTTCCATGCTGCAGCTTGCTAAACCTGTGCCGAGTTTAATAATTTCCATTCCCTTCAGGAGAGAGGGCCACGTTCGTGCTGGGTGATTGCCCAGACACTCTGCACCGTGAAGTGAAAGATATTAAGGTCTTAACCTTAATGTGTTATTGTTGAACAATACTTCATTTAAATTGTTAGATTTAACACACACCTGCTTTGACAGAAAACCTTATGGCTAAAAATCAAAGACCACACAAGTTTCACTGTTAATCCAGTGTCAAAATGAACTCTGGATTCCCCTCTAGATTTAAATTCTAGCTTCAAAGTTGACAGGGACCATTTTATGAGTGAGGGTGGCAAAAGAGGGAGGACTCTGCTCATGACATTAGCATCAGGCCATGCGTTCATGCTGCATCCCTCATACCCCATAAGTGTCCACCCCTGTCTCAATAAATCCTAAGCCCGACATGACTTGATACCCTGTCCAACAGGAAGCCTCTGCACAGGCTGCCGTGAGATTAAATGCCTCAAACCTACAGGGTAGAATAAGGCTATCTTGATCTCGATGCAGAAGCTGAACTTCAAATATTTAGGCCTGTAAGCTTACCTTTGTCTCTAATTCCTCTGAGTTTTATTTGATTCTACGTCAAATATAGAAGATCATAGCTTTATGCCACTTTGTTGCACAAAGTCGTTCCTGGCAGTTTCTAGTTCTGCCTCTGGTGTGACAGGTGGGGGAAAAAACATCTTTAAAGTGTAATTAACTTCAGAAATACAAGCGATAGCTTTGACAAGTGCCTCCATCCCTCCCAATGATGTTGTAATATAAAATAAAGTTTAAATGCAAGCAGCAATCTGTTTTCCTGTATCTCCACCCACAGTTTCAACAGCAGCCTCTTGATCATGTACATTATGGAGCTGAATACACAGTTTGGAAAGATTTTTCCCTAGGGATCAGAGTAGCCACAGAAATAAGACGATCACTCTAGCTGCTTGAATTCCTAAGAAAACAAGGATTATGTGATTGCTCTCTGCTTGTTTCTTTCCTCTCCAAAAACTTGTTCATACATTGGCAAATTTCAGTTAAATTCAATGGAGGAACAAAAACCTCAGAGATACTCAGTTGTTAAAAACGTCAAGGAAATATGCAAACAACCTGGGTCAAAATGCTGTGATCTGAGCTGAACTCACCCACCTTTGAGACACAGATCCCTCGGAAAAACAGCTTCACCCATTCTGCTCTGACATACAGGCACCACAGTGGCAATAGCTGCGGCAGAACTCACCAGACCAGTGTCAGAAAGAGTGCAGAGGGATCCCAGAAGCTGTGCTAACTGTGGTCTGTACACAGTGTCTGTAGACAAGGGTGGAATTAATGTCCACATCGTCAGATGTCACAGTATAGACGGCTATGGCTGAGAGAGTTGTTTAGACTTCTTTTACAGTCAAGAGTGAGAAACATGCTTTTCTGAGGCACAGTTCACCTTACCAGTGTTCGGAATAGATCAAAGGAATCGTATATCAGAAGTACCTATTTATCTCTGCTCCACATCTGGGCTTGCTTTTTGGGAGAATGGGTGGGAAGCAGAAGTAGACCCCTGCCCACACCATTGAACATCTGCAAACTGCTGGTGCTGGTGGAGCTTGTGAGCACACTCTTGCAAGGTTAGGAGAGAAGAAAACAACCCACGACCATGTTACCTACAGCTGCTGATTGCTAATCTTTTGTCTCTTTTCAGTTCAGCGAATGTTTCTTTTCTGACAATTCTTCTGAAGTGCCATGCAGATAGGCACATGGATCTGAAACATTTTGAAATACCAGCTGTTGGGCCAGCAGCTCTGCTCTCAGCTGCGCTCGGCATAGTTATGTTGTTCCAAAAGCAAACCCTGCCCAAACCCACTGGTAAGTAGAGCCCATATCCCGAGAGGATCATGCATCATTGCGAGCCACCTGGTTTCTCAAGCATCTGCAGGAATTCACATCAGAGCACCAGTCCCACAGCACATGCTCTGAAGGCTTTCTGTGTCACTTCATCTTAGGCATAAGGTGATTTTTTTACCCCAATCACTCAGCTGGCAAATGAGATTGTTTGTGCAAACTGCTGGATGCTTGGAAGGCAGCTTCCCTGAGCTCTGCAGCAAACCTGGGCAGTATCAGTGCCACAGCTTGAGTCCCAGCAGAGTGAAAAGCTTCTAAGTCAGATGAAAAACTTGTTTAGGGTGAGGCCATATCTTGGAAGCTTTTGCTTTAACAGCCCAAGCTCACCAAGCCTTATGTTTCCCTACCAGTTACATGATGTTTTTAGTAAGTATGCAAGCACTGAGCACCAAGGAAAGTGTCAGCCCTAGGTTTCAGTGCCACAAATACTACTGCACCCTGGTTGCTACCACTTGGTGTCACTGGGTGTCACAGATCTGGTGCCTCCCTGCACCCCAGGGCATTCACAGATGCTCTGTCCTCTTTTGATGGTCACCTTGACCCCAGCACTCCCAGAATAGCCTCCTTACTTGCCCTGGGGAGGTGAGTGTGAGGCCAAGCACAGGTGTCATAGCCTGCTGCAGCACGGGTATGAAGCAAATTTGCTTTTTTAAGGGAGTACATTAGACTCCATCTTTAACTCTGTCTGAGAGTGATGGGTTCAGGGTTGCCTTAGGCACCCTTCCACACTTTCCTGTGTGGTGAAGGCTGATCTCCAAGGAGAGCCCTTTGATTTGATCAACAAATGCAGGTCATTCCTCATATTGCTCATTGTTCAATGAATTCCTAGTCTGGGATATCACATTTATTGCTCTTCTGCTGGCAGAAGAATGAGAGTAAATTTTCTGAATACCCCTTTATGCTGCAAACCACACTGAGTGAACAGCTTTTGAAAACAAGAGCACGGAGCTGAAGAAAGTTGCCTTCAGCCACATTGTCTCTTCTCTGATTTCTTCAGTTTTCAGTAACCTTTTTTCACTTTTTACAGCCTCAGCTATTTCCTTTTGCTACGCTTTAGCTTCTACCATTCTGCTTACAGCAGCCCACCTCTCTCTCCTTCTTCCCCCTCCTACCTTCTTTCAAGACCTTCTCAAGAGTAAACCACATCCTTATGTTCCTCTCATTGTTAAAGCCTCCACCATTGCTGCTGTTACAGCTTTTCACTACTTTTTGATCAAGTGGTCTAGTGCAGCTCTGAACCTAAACTGCTCTTCAGACGTTCCCATCTGCAGGTGCGCAGACCATCCCAGAAAGCTATATTTTACAAATGTGAACTAAGATAGACACCTCAAACCCATAGATTATTCTTTGCACTAAGTGTGAGCTCTCCATCAGTTTGAAACTCGGGACAGGTTTGTGGTCCTGTAAAAACACTGTTAAACAAACTGCTAGACACTTCAGAGAAGTTAAAAAAAAAAAAGATTATTCCTATTTGTGCCATTTATCATGAACTTAATTTTGTAGCTGTTAATGCTAAATCTATGCATTGTTGGATCATTCAGTGATTGACTCAGAGTGAAGATACCTGAAGCACAGATACGTGACTGAATTCTCATTTCAGCCCTGGCATTGTTTGTACTTACCTCCAAAGAACATAGAACTGAGATGACAAAATCCAGCTGGTGCCAGCTCTTGCAGACTGCATCATCTCCATCCCTCAGCCTTGCCAATATTTTTCATTCTGTGTCCCAAACACCCTTTGCACTGTGGAAAAGTTTGGGTTTACATTTGTCTTAGGGGATTTGCCTTGCTATGTCCAAGCAGCATCTTTGTCCCAGTCATTCAAGTGGTTTTGCAGCTTGATCATAATTTGCTACATCAAGAGGGAGCTTTCTTATTGACCTGAGACCATGCTGGGAGGAGGCACAAGATGCAAACCTGCTTCTCAATGACCTGTCACATGTATGCACTCAGACCGTGAAAAGAAAATGGTTTTGCAAGGATTGTACTGCACATGTGCGAAGATCAGCAGTAAAGGCCTCTGGACTGAAAGAGGTGAGCATCTGCTGTGCTGAACTATCCAGATGGAGAGCAACAGGATTGACACATTACTCTTTTGACACCTGGTAGCCCCTAATTCCTTCACTGTATTGTCAATGGGTTCAAACCTGAGAATGTGGTCACCACACCAGGAGGTGACATTTCCATTCATGCAGGTCTTGTCCCAAACAACCTTCAGAAGATGGATGCAGAGGAATTCACAGGGGAGATTTGATCCCCAAGCATTTGGCATGGTCAATGAGAAGCATGGTCCTACAGGTTGGCTCCCTTCATTAAGCTCAGTTCCTCATAAGGCAGCAGAAATATGACTGCACTCTCAAATACCATGGATGCTTTACACCTCCAATTGGCTTGATGAGGCACATGACAACTGTATTTTCCACATCTCCTGCCTCTTTGATGACTTCAAACAGGTCTGGACCTGGCCTTGACCTCAGCCCAACCCCTAATCCTCAGTCCACTGAAAAAAATTGAGTCCCTTAACCACTCTCCCTAAGTGGCAGTCCTACCTGCCTAGCTGATGTTTTGAAGCCATTACCAGATCCCTTCAATTACTTTCATATGGCCAGTGAATATCTATAGGAAGTACTGAGAGAAAACCTAACTTTGCAGACATGAGTCTGATCCTACTTGACTCTGATGCTGTCTCCTGTTTGCCCTCTGTGTCCTGTATAATATGTGTGAGATCAAGGAGGAGCAGACCTCAGTCCATCACGGTCATTGCCTGCTCCAGCTGTGGTTCCTTCTTTCACCTCCCTTTGGGAGCACCAAACCACAAGATCCTTGTGAAGTCCCTCACAGCTACTTGCTTTGTACACAATGAACTTGTCATTATTTTACTTCAATTTTTTTTTTTCACTTCTTGCTGCTGATTGCTGTACTATCATGTCAAGCATCTCATGCAAATTCTGATGCTCCAACCACTCTCAGTGTCTTGCAGCTCAGTCCTGAAACCCATTGCACTCTGTTGAATCCAGGTCAAAGTGGGACATAACATTGTGGTGAACCTGTCTCTTAGTGCCACATCAACACAGGGACATGATTTGCGCTTTGGGCACTAGTGGCTTTAGCTCAGGTACCTCTGCATGCTGCTGCCCACATGGGCTACAGATGTGCCTCAGAGGCCAATCTCCTACGTCTCTCATCCCCATAAAATCCAGATAAAAGTTAGACTCAGCTTTGTTGTCAGACACATCCCTCTCATAGCCCCCAGGATGTCCACGTGGCCTTGCAGACTCATCACTGCCATCCCAGGTATCAAATTAACATGGCTCCTCTCTTTTGTTTCAGTTATGGCTCAGCTTTCTTAGACTGCTGCCTCTCAAAGACCTTTACACCAAAATGGCTGATTCATTGGCTCCTTCCTTTTAGACTTCAAAGTGTGTCTAGTTTCTCTGTAATATGTACCTGCCAGCATAACACCAGCATGAGGGAGCTTCAGAGTCCCTGTTATTCATGTTTCCCACTAGAAAAGCACAGCATTACCTTCACAAAATGGTAGCAGCTTTGGGAGCCCCGAGTCCAATCAAAGCTTTTATTTCCCTATCTTTTTATATACCTATAACTCCTCAGATGCCCTGGCACAGCCTTTTTTCCACACCCTAGGGATTTTTTTAAGTGTTACATAATTATCTTTAGTGCTGTAGTTGCTTACATACCTCAGACCTGTACAGAAATTAATGTAATTCCCATTCACATTCATGCTGACTCTGCCCATCTCCCACTGCAGCTTTGTCCGTTGGTCTTGTGAATAGAACCTCTGAGCTCCCAGGTTTTTGTCTTCTCCTCAACTCCCAGGTTTTTGTCTTCTTCTCTTCCCACCCTGGAAGTCTTCTCCTGGTGCTCGCAGACATGATGCGATGCACTGCTGCTTCTGCATCTCATTCCTCAAGCCACACTTGTAGCTTCTCTTGTTCTTCACAGCACACACAGCTCGGCAGACTGATTTTGTAAAGATAGGGGTTTTTTCATGCCAACTGCTTCAGGTTTCAGTTTTGCCACTGTCTTGGTTCTTCAGTCATATGCACAGCATCAGAGCACTACCCTGCAGACATCTAAGCTCCTTTGCTCAGCAAATGCCCTGTAAATTCTGGATAACTCAATAGCGTCCCTGGGTGATTTGTCCCAGATCCTAATCAGAAATCAGCAGCTTTTCAGGAACCCAGTTAACCAACCCCTTCTGCCTTAGATCTTTCCAAAACCCATCTCTGTTTTCATAGGCTATTTGTGCTCTCTGCTTAAAGCCATATCACTCGTGTATTTAATATGCAATGCAGTGATATCCCTCCAGTCTCTGCTGTGCAGTTTCACAAGGAGTTAACTCCACCAGCATTGGCTGATGCCTATTGAAAAGATCAAGTCTACCAGAACTAGTTATTCTCAGGGGGGAAAAGCAACATCCCAACTAATCATCTTTTTGCTAGGCAAGGCTCATAGGATTTCTTTCATCTGAAAATTAAAAGTTAAATTGTGGCATCTTAGCAGTGAGAGTCAAAAGCATGTATCAGCTATAAAAGCAGTAGGGGAAATTTTGGGTAAAGATGCCTCATTTTCTTTAAATGTCTCTGGATAGTCGGGGAAAAATAGCAAAGCTATGGTCCTACAATTGGAGAACCAAAAACTTGAGGATGCTCCAGAGCAAGAGCAGTGCCTCAGTTTTCTTGGCAGCCAGGTGGAAAGTTGTGGAATTTATGGAGCAGAGCTAGAAGTTCCTCTCCTTGAGTTAATCTCCTTGAGTTATGTCTTGCAGTGCATCAGGAGCCTGAGACTCTATATGGGTACCCCTGACTGTTTCCTCTGAAGAAAATAAAATCTTTCCCATCACAAAGGAACAATTTGGGGAACACTGATGATTTTCCCCCAGTATTTTAGCATGGAAGGATGAAATTCTGTGAGTGAAAAGACCATAGTTGCTCACCACATGGCTGCTCTCCCTGGTTGTGCCAAACCTAAATTCTTGCTAAGGTTGTGTTTGGTTTCTTCTGTTCACCCAAAAAGGAAATGTGAACATTTTCAAGGTGATGACATTTCAGTGAGAGCTGTTGATTGGTTACTGAATTCTTACTAAGAATGCCCCCTTTGCACACATCAAGATCAGTCCAGCCCAGAGTCCGGTCACTACAGGGAATGCAAGACCATGCTCCAGATAGAGGGGTAGGGTTAAGTATGGAGGGACCTTCCCTCTGCCTTGCCCTCCTGGCACTCAGCCTAACTCCCTCAGGGAGAATTTGACTTCTAAACATGTCACTGATGAATCAGATGATAGCTCAGCTCATACCCATGTATTGTAAAATTTAAAAAGGCATTATGTTGATAGTCATGATTACAATCTGTTAAAATAGTAATTAACATCATTATATATTATCTTTTCTCTTTGTGTCCCTTATGCCTACCTAGTCCTTGTGCCTTCAGTGAATTGAAATGCTGGAAAGCCCTAGTTCCATAAAGTTCTGTTACAAATCCATTCAGAGCAAATTCTGCAGGTCAAACCCCTCCACAGAAATATTTCTCAGAAAGGGAGCTAGGACCTTGCAAGCTCAAATGTACCCACCAGCATCAAGATCTTTCATGACCTATCAAAAAGCACTTTAAAAAAAGGTCACTGCCATGTCCCCATTTCACATGGGAGGCAGGCAGAGCCATGGTTCCCTCGGTGTCACTCAGCTGCAGCAGTGGGGCCAGGGACAGCCAGGGTGTTTCACATCAACAGTGGTGTTTCACATCAACAGTAGTGTTTCACATCTGCAGTTCATCCTCATGCTGTTCACCAGCTTTCCACAGAGAGCAGGCCTAGGCAAGGTGAATTCATTTGGGTCAAGCTGATCCTGAGCAGGTTGGCTACACCAGCAGTCAGTTTAGAGTTGTGTATCTAAAAGTTACTTGACTTGACTTGGCTTTGGCCAAGCTCTGAATGATGGGAGAGGAATTAAACAGTGGCCTTCAATGTCTAAGCCAATGCCCCAGTCATGAGCCAAGGCTGCAGTTGAGGTTTAGTTGGTCAATAACTCTATGATGGTTGAGATACCAGCACAAATTCTACATACTACATTATAATTTAAAATGTATGTATATATTTTAATGTCCAGACTCATTAGAAGCCCTAAACAAGTCTCTTATGAAATCCTGTGACCTTTTACCCTTACTCAGGTGCATGCTATGTTGAACACTGTGTTGTTCACAGCAGGATGGTGCTACTGGCTTTTAAGCAGCAGATCTGGTGTCATGGTGGCAGATAAATGCAAGTGTTTAGTCAAGATAATAGCCAGAAAGTCACTTAGCATTTTACATGTAAAAATAACAGTTTTCTAAGAAAAAGAAAATTTATCAGTTGCTTATGTGTTACCAGAGTTATGGCATATAAGACATGTAAGTTTCCCTTCAGTTGCTTCTGTGTAATTAATTCATCTATCAAGTTGAGGTCTTGGGTCTCTCCTCTCACACACTGGGGCTGGCTGCCCATCTTTGGCTACCATGGCCCTTTCTGTGGCTAGCAGAAACACTCAACTACATCCAAGGCAGTCAGCATTTGCAAGAGATCTTGATTTTCAAAGCAAAGCCTGCTCTTCTGAAAAGCTCATCTTTTTGTGGTATCTGAACAGCGATGGAACCTTTTTGGAAGGCAGCTCAGGGGGTGGATGAGACATCTGGGTCTCAGCATGAGAGAGTGGGTCACCTCACATCCTCCAAGGCACTGCCAGGAGCTGCTGGGGCACTCGTGGGAGCCAGAGCCTTCCAGAGGCTTCTTGGAAATGCTGCAGATGCAGGCAAGCAAGCACCTCACATCATGCAGAGGCATTGGTCGTTATTTCCTTCCTCTTTTCCAGAGACAGAAACAACCACCACCATACACGGACCTGTGCTCTTCCACTCCACCCCTGCATGAATCATACAGATGGCTGCTCAAGGTGAGACGAGTAATGACAGAAATCTCCCCAGCAAGCCCTGTGTAGGGCGGTAGTGAAAGATCTGAGACAGATAAGTTGGTCATTCACTTCTCCATAACCAGAAAGGCAGTAACCACTATTATTTCGTTTGTTAATAACTAATTCAGGGCTCTGATCAGCAGGCAGCTGATCACTGCGAGGCTGGAAGCTGACTCCCTGTGCCCAGGAAGGGATGAGCCACAGGTTTTGGCTCAGTGCCTTGAGATCCACGACCCTCCCAAGATGCAGTGGCTGGAGCCGAGCAAAGCTGAGATGCACTCTCCAGCCCATGCTACCAGCACAATGGCACCCACAGAAACCGGGCCTGAGTAATGACTTTGAGAAACACTGATTTTGGAAATGGCACACAAAATAAATCCATTACTGCAGGAGCATCTGCAAGTGAGAGATGTCTGTCTTTGCAGAGTAGAGAATTGCCCGTGGAGCCTGGTAAGAGGAGCCCTGAGGAGCATCACTTCTGTCCTGCTTAAAACTCATCTCCCTGGGGCTGTGTGAGCAGGGCTGCGTGGTGGGGATGCTCCTCTTCTGCCCCCCCAGAAACATGGACCACACTGGCACACAGCAGCTGTGTGGTCATGCCATGGCAGAGCAAGAGGTCCAGAGCAGGGGAAAGGCCACCATAGCTACAGCAACATAAACAGCTAGATAAGCACAAAGGTTGTTTTCTCCATCAATTTTGTTTTCAAGAGCTGGCTGCTCAGAGCACAATGTGAAGGGTGCACAGGTCAGCTAGGACAGGTATGTGGTGATAACTGGTCAGGAATTTTTGTGCTTACAGCTGTGAAGGAAATCTCTGAGGCATAAGAGAAGTTTCCTCACATCCTGAGGCAGCAGTTCGTTACAGCAGTTTCTAACAAGAGAGTTTGGCTAACTTGATTGTGCTCACATCTGGCTTTTTTCAGAGCCCGAACTGACTTTTAATTAAGTCAAGGTAGTTAACTTGTTCACAAAAGCAAGAGCAGACAAGCTGATATCATGCTCTGAAATGAAGCCTTTTCTTCTTTGCATATTAACCTGAGCCCTGTGTAGCAGAGGCATTAGGATAAAGTGCTAAAAGACATGAATTGCCCCATTTATTTAAAATTATTTTAAAAGCTATATTCACTCAAACACAATAGTAATACTGGAAAGGCTGAGATGTCAGAGCATTGATATTTCTTTTTTTCTTCATATCTGATCCCTGTGGTGATTTATTTCATTGCAGTGCTGTGTATAAAAAGACTGTTTTTAATGCATTTTCTTTCTCAATACAAGCATTAGCCAGTATGTGTTCAGACACCTTAGCAATCGCAGAGTACCTACAAAAATTACACAAATATTTGTAAACTGTTAATTGCAAATATCAGGCAAAACAGTATCAGTTATATCTAACAGGTATGAATAACTTCCCATAGCTAAATTCTGGAGGGGAAGGTCTGAAACATATTTTTATTATTTATTATTAGAAAATGTTTATATTGCATGATACAGGAAGCAAAAAAAGGCTGGGAAATATGTATTTAAAATAATGTAGCATTTTGAAAATTCCTAAAGGTAGATACTTTTTTTCCCTGCTAAAAGAATGATTTTTTTTCTGATTTAAATCACAATTGCATATCATCTTTTCATATGACTTGCAGAATTCAGTAAAACAATTAGTGACCAAAATTCTGTGATTCTGTGATTCTGTGATTCTGTGACTTTTTCTGTCAAAATGAGAAATCAGACACTGACAAAAATAACAGTGCTATTGTTGTTAAGCTCATTTTAAGTTCCAAGTATTTTTTCTTTTTTTTTACTTTTAACCTATTTTAAGTGCAAGCAAAAGTAAAATTAGCAGCAGAGTAGCAAACTGAAAGGGGCCAGTTTGAGAAGATAGAAAGGGAAGGTCTGGACAAGGTCTCTTCCCTTAGCTGAGCAGCTCAAACTGACTGAGACGAGGCGGCACAGCCTCTGTCACCCCAACCTGCTGGTTTTCTGAACAAGAGAACTTGAAATTTTATATGTGTGCCAAGCTCTTGTTTGAATGTATTTTGAATATCAGAGCTGGATTTTTTCCACCGAGACGTACCCAGGGACCCTGTTGCCCAAGTAACGCCAGCAAAACCACCCTGGTAGGCTTTCACGGGAGGCCTCAGCGGTTCCTCGCCACACGCACCAGGGCTGCAGTTGTGTAAGCCCCACCCCAATAACCCCTTCGGCCAAATCTTCTGCTGAGCCCTGCTATGTCCAGATTTTACTCTGCATTTGAGTTGCCACACTTTTTGAGCATATCAGTTCTATAGCTCAGGTAAAGCTGCATAATTAGACTCTATAATAATGTGCTTCACAGTTTGTTCCCAGTGAAAATTGCCTTTTAGCTTTGAGAGTCTGAAAATAACTGGGCTGCAAAAATGGGAACCGATTTTTTTTTTTTTCACATAGCACCAAACCAAAATCCCTCTGTTACTTTATCCTCTCTTCAATTCGATTTAAAAAATCAGCCAGCTTTTGGTGGCCTCACACTTTGCACCGGCACTAGGATGCACAATCAAGAGTATGCTAAGCCAGCCCTGAATTCCCTGTGCATCCCGCATTGTCAGCTCAGGCATCTCAGGAAAGCCTGTTCACTTTGCTTCACCAAATTGAGAGCAAACCTTGAGTTGTTCATTTTATAATACACCATAACAAGCTTTGTGAAGCAAATATGGATGAGATGGAATTTTCAGTTGCAGAGCATGTCTTCATCTGGCTTTATCTGACACAATTCTCTGGAACCTTCTGGTCCCTGAATCCGGCATCCCACGGTAGATACCACAACACAACATCCTGGCCTAGCAGTTACTGCTCTTCAACACATAAAACTAGCAGCATAATTGGTGTAAATAAAGTTTAACCCACAGAGAAAAAAAGACCATGTAACAGAACACGCTGGCAAACATATGTCTCAAAAAAAGTTGAAACCAGATATTAAATCTGTTAGTGGAGTGGGGACCATAGCAAAAATGTCCACAATTTTAACAGATCTGAAGATTCACAATTTGACACTTTGCATGAGATCTTTAATGTTCAAACAGTAACAATGGCTACTTTTAAGTTAGGGTTACGAAAACTAAAACTTTCCGTGAAAAGGCATTGCAAGAGCTGAAATATAACATATTTTTTCTGAAAGCCAAAAGGTCTTTAACCAAGGACTGCAAATACCTAGTTACTTGTGTAACTCTGCATAAGTATCATGCCGTTCAGGTTCTTTTATAAACATGTCAGCTTTAGTGTTTCAGGGGACAAAGGATTTGCAATTAACGTCTGAAGAGAAAGAGAAGTAGGAAAGAGAAGAGTACAGGAAAGATGGACGGTAATGGCAACCCTCATCCTATGTGCTTGGGTGCAGAAGCTTGTAAAGATTTAAAGCTGATATGAAAACCTCACATGAGGCCAGTATGTCTTTATGGCCAGAAGCTTCCCTTACACTCAGGTTGATGAGTGGCAAATATTCACCAGTGTAGGAGCTGGTGGGACAACCACAATAGCAAGTGTCCCATGCACCACTGCTGTTCAAGGTGCCCACAATGCAAATACTTGCTCATCTACATCACAGGTGAGATCGCCTTTGAGATTCATAGGAGAGGAATGATATAATTTGGAATTTCTCATTATAGAGAAGCTCAGAGGTAGAACAGAGCATGGAGAAGAGCACCTAAGCATTTTTTCAGGAACAAAATATAGATAGACCTTGGATTTGAATCAATCTACTGCATCTATTCTTGTTGAAACACATGAGCATGGTCAAAACAGACACAGGTCGTTCTCTTGGCATCCATGTGGAGAGATAGTCATCTTACTGTGCTATGTGCCATCTTCTATGGCACCATGCTATAAGCTCCTCAAAGGTCTGTTCTGAGGTCACTGAGGAACTGGGAAAGGGAGAAAAAAAGTCTTGCTGCACTAAGAAATCCCCCAGGGGATTTCCAATATGGGCAGCAGAAACCTTGGGATGAGACAGATCTGCAAGACCTGAGAGATGGTGTGGGGCAGAGGGGACACATAACCTGAGGAGGAGGGGAACACCACAACTCATGAGGAATGTACAAGATTGCATTGTCCCCACTTCTAGCAGAGTTCTCTTACATACCTGGAGTTTCCACCTCCTTAGCCTGACTTTCTTGGCAAGAGGGTAACTTGACCCAAGTACGTATGTCAGGATTTCACTCTTAGACTTGCCAGGCTCCCCAGGAGGCAAAGCCTGTTTCAATTTTATTTTGATACAACCCAGACAGTTATACTTCATATGCAAACTCAAAAAAAAAAGTTATTTAGTCACTCTAAATACGCATATGCAACACTGTCATGTACTTTATTTTTTACTACAGTAGGTGACTGATTTCATTAAAACCACTGTTTCAAAAAGAAGTGTACTAAAAATATGTGACAATTTTAGTGCTCCTGAGAAATACTTTTCATCCCCAGAGACTGAAATCTTTTGCCTCCAGAATTGCAGCAGGGACAATAGAGATGATGACAGCACAGATCAATCTCTGCCACCCCAATCACACGTCTAAACCAGCCCTGACTGCAAGCCAGCCCTTCTGGGTTTGTAACCAGGTGAGGTCTAGGAAGAATCAGGTTGGTTTCCTCCTGGTTTGTCCTATCTTTGACCACATTGCTGAGGAACAAATCTAAGATAACAAAATAAATCTCACAAAGCCACAGGACAGCTGTCAAATATCACTAAGTTTTGATCACTCCTATGCTGAACGTACTGAGTTTGATTTCTGTTATGCAGTGACTCGGGCATGTCTAAGAAGTGCTAGGCTTGACTGCAGAGCATTTATTACATGGACAGGGCAATTTGCTTCTGTGGTTAGTTAAAGGAGGAACCTCCAAAATATGAAAACAAACTGTCAAGATTTTACAACAACATATACAAGAGTCTTTTAAATAAAATACACAGTAGTCAGATTCTATACACTAAGTTCTTAAAGTAAAAAAATCTCCACATGGACAGATATGTCAAAAGGTGAGGGTTGATCTAGGCAGAAGTTTGTCTTTAAACAAATGCAGACAAACAAACAACTGAGGAACATCAACAGAAACAACAACAAAATCAGTACAGCTGCTATGCTATTATCTGCAGATCTCCAGGCTAGGCCTGCTCCAGTCCAGGCTAGCCAAGTCCAAACATAGGTTTGCTTGTGAATAACGGCATGTACCTGCACCTTTCATTTTTCAAGATAGTGCCCACGTGTGCTGGGGGGAACAGATCAGATGGAGTGCACATCTGTCTCACTAGGAGCACCTGCATCATTATCCTGCCAGGAGTCCTCCTTTGATTCACCTCCCATTCTCTCTGCTGCAGTGTCTGTGCAAAGACAGAAACAACAAACACAGGCAAACCCACTGCTGATGGTCCTCAAAAGATCTTGCACTCATTAATGGAAAAGAGCTTCCGCCTGTTCTGCCTTTTGTCTTGATTGACTGCTGTCCGCACAGCATACTCAAACACCTGCTGCACGCCCCGGTTGCTGAGGGCTGAGCACTCCAAATAGCCCTTGGCTCGCACGTCCTGGGCGAGCCGCTTCCCGTCTACCGGACTGATGCAGGAGGAGCGGTAGGGCCCCATGTCACGCTGGTCAGTCTGAGTAGCCACTACCAAAACAGGGATGCGGGGCAAATGGCTGCGGATCTCGCCGATCCATTTGTTCCTCAGGTTCAGAAAGGAATTGTGGTTTGCCACCGAGTAGCACATTAATACCACATCTGCCTGTTGGTAGGAGAGGGGGCGAATGCCTTTGAAGGCATCGCTGCCAGATGTATCCCAAAGACCTAGGCTAATCTGTGCACCATCCATGAAGACGTCTACTCCAGTATTTTCATATACCGTGGGTCTGTAGTCATCTGGAAAAGTCTCGGAGGTGAAACGTACCAAGAGGGATGTTTTCCCCACTGCAGAATCTCCCACCAGGACACACTTGACTGAATCCAGCATTTTATTATTGTCCACGGTCAAGAGCACAGCAGGAGGGATGGAGAGATGGGGTGGTCTCAGAGGCTTTCTAGATAACTTCCATTTGGTGAGAAACTATCCAAATCTCTTTACTTCTCAAAACTTGATTGTATCACTTGAGTCCAAAATCCCCTTTTCTCCCAGGTGGCTCTGTGGTGTTGTCAGTTTTAATTCTTCAGTGAGTCAAATGATGTTTCTGGAAGAGTAAAAATAAAATGCAACACTTATAACCTACAGAGAACAGACCATTCTTCATCAAGATAAACATGTCAGGACATCTTCGGACAGCCATGAGAACTACCCTATATCAAGGATGCTGAACCTTGCCATTCCCTCCCAGCTGGCTGTGTATGCAACAGCCACTCACACAAATAACCCTTCTTGCTGCTCCACAGGGGCTAACAGTTCTATTGCCTCTGCCATTGTCCACTGACACAAACCATTTTTTCCCTCCAATTGTCAAAAAAACTTAATAAAATCAACTAAACTTTGGTATAACTGCTACTAACTTGGTTTTAGTGAGATATTTCCTGCCTCTGACTTGCACCAAGACTGGCAGAATCCTGAATCCCTCTTAACTGATCAGTTCAGATTCCCTTGAAAATGTACCCTTACTCTCTAGAGCTAATCAAGAGAAAAAAAGCGCTTCACTAACCAATCTGACTATTTAAGCAGTCCTATAATGAATAGTAATGCAGAAACACTTGTGAAAATGAGGAAGCAAAGACTTCAGATGTGAATACCAAGCAACACAAACCTTAACAGTTTTCAAAAGCAATGAAGGATTCACAGCAAAAATACAAAAAAAGTTCAAAATTTTCTTACAAATCACTTTCAACAAGCAAGAAGCACAAGCCAAAGAAAGCCACATCACCAGTGCTTGCCCCAGTCAAACAATTTCATTTGAAGGGGATACAGCTGCCCTGACATTTACTGTGTTGTAAAAGTGAACTGAGAGTACCTCTTCAGAGTATGTAATTGCTTTTGAGCTCCTGCCAGCATTCAGTCAAATTTTCCTATTTTGAAAGCATTTGCCTCTTCCTCACTAGCTGTGTGCAAGATTCACTGCTCACACAGGGCGACACACAAGATGCTATGAAAATCACTACTACGAAGTTGAAGGCAAATTAGTTCCGCTCAACAGAAGTAAATAAAAGTATCACTGCATGATTCCAAAATGTCCTGTGTATGTTACACAAATAATACATTTCTGTCTCCTTCATATATGAAGAAAGAAGTCCTAGGTTATTATATGCACAGAAATGAATGATGGACACAAAAAGTATCTACTCTATGTTGCTGTAACGCCCTCCAGCTTCAGTACTCTAACCACCCCACCACCACCCCTCACTCACATTTCTAGTACATTCAAAGCTTGGGCTTACTCCACAAAGGGGAAAAACAAAGAAAAAAAAGATAAAATCTCTAGACGAGCTTAGAGAGAGCATTTTACAAGCACTGGCAACTGCTACCGGCAATTCCCATACTTTCATTTTGTAGTGAGACAAAGTCCTACCTCCTCTCGAGCTGCCGACACACCTGCATCTCTCCCACCTGACACACCGGCCAAAGGAAGATGTGCCAGAAGTGCTGGAGCACACTATTTTATAGAGGCAGCAGCAAGCCTCGGGGTCAATCCTCATGTGTGCCTGAGTTACCGGTATCTAGAGGAGTCATTGCAACAGCCGGTGCTTCCTGGTCGGCCAGCGCAACCGTGCTCTCGCTATCTCAGCTCGCTTCTAGGAAGTGGGATGAGGGCTGAGGCCACTTCACGGCATTCCTGGCTGCCGGGAATCACGTTGCTCCATGAATTTATGTTTTGGTGGCAGCAGTTGGAAATTTGCTTTTAAAGATTCAGTAGGTCTAACTCTAGTGTCTAGCCTTCTCCATTCCCCAAACAAGCTCTCAAAGGAATTAAAGAAGACATATACAAAATACATCTATGAAAAATTTGGAAAATATTTGGAGGATATGTAGTCCAGTTACTCAAATGCATAATCATCTTTCCTTCAGGGCACTCTACTTCAAAATTGTGTCAGCACTACAGCTTGAAAACACCACAGTTCAGCAGTGGATGATTCAGACAAAGCCCTGTGCTCCCAGGAGAAAGCTAGCTTGTACCAAGTCTCCTTTCCAGAACAAACATCTCTTTGGTGAAAGTAGTCCTCAATGCATTCAGGCTCATTATTTTGTGTATATTTGAACATGGGGCAAAATAAGAATGTCCAAAGCATGACTTTTGCTATTTCATAAATGCCAGAACAGCAAAAGACAGATAGAAGGATTGTTCTGGTACTCTATTTGTTGATCACTAGGTCTGATTATGTTGGCTATTTTGAAAGAAAGCATATAAATGATGAAAGACTGAAAAAGATATTAAGGGCTAGTGAACATGGCTAGTGGACACACACAATAACAAAAGCTGAAATATTCCACCATGACAGTGCTGAATTGTTTTCAAAGCAAATGATATTGTTCTACAATCCCTCAATGAATAAAAATGAACAGTGTATAACATGGTCCATATTCTGGTCCTGTGGACAGGTTGCTGTCAGCAGTCCCGTCTTGCTTTTGTTCTCAGTCATTTGGAGTTCACGTGCCTCCATATATAGTTGGGACCACATATGTGCCTATTGAAGATACATTTTTATTTACACATATAGTCTGTCCTTGACACAGCCTCAAGGTAAGAGCAGTACTAGCATGTTAAAATAATTATGCAAATTCACCTCAATTTATGGAAAATTCTTTAGATTAAATATCAGCAGAAAATAGACCAGTACTGGGCACTTCTATATCTTAGTATACAACCAGTCCTGTAAATATTTGCAAAGGTTCTGGTTCCTTTCTCTCATATTATATACTACGGTCTTGGTCAAGAGCACAGCACACTACACCCACTAAAAGACTGCACAAAATCTTCTGATCACAGGTGGTTACGCCTAAGCTGCTGATGGATTTCTTTTTTTTTTTTCCCCAACAATTCAATATTACAAATTTTACTAACTTTATTAGGTCTATTTTGGATCTGGAATTCCAGATATAAACCTGTATCTTTTTTTATGCTACTTTGTTTTATGTTTTCATCACTCGTAACAATAGAAGATTTTATTTGAATAAGGTGAGAACTTTTGTAGTATTATTAAATATAAGAATATATGTTTAATTGAATAAGATACGGAGAAGGTCAGCGGTGTTATCAACCCATAGCATGACAAGATGGGAAGAGAAGCACAGCAGCATCAAGCTCTTTGCAGGTGGAGGATTCACACAATTACACATCCCATAAAATATAATCTAATATTTGTTGAAACAATTCTAGCAATAAAGGAAGGCAGGACTGCTTGTATCAGAAGGGTTAAGTTTACCAACTTAACTAATGAGATTTTCATTTATGCCAGGATTGCCTCTGGTATCTACTATAAGATCATAGTGAGCATGGTTCACTATGGCTAAACATCTGCAGATGATGGATAGTGTCTTATGATAGGGGAAAATAAAAAGAGTCAGGAACTCCTAATTTCAAAATCTATCTTGGATATTGAGAGTGCATGCTCAGGTAGGCTGGAATTTGAAAGGAACTAGCTCATAAGTAAACAAGCCACACAGGCAAAACAACAGACTTTTTAGATCAGGCAGTCACAAAATGCTTGAGAGAGTTATAGCAATTAACATGCTAACAATTATTGCCATTATCTGGTCCCTACCACAATTACATCTCAGTGCAGTTCCTGTTGATATCAGGATAAAAGCAGGCTAATTTTTCAGTTTGAGCACTGTGTACACCAGCTCTTGGAGAGACCTGAGGTTGCAAGGAAATAAAAATACTTATACTAATAAAAAAATTGTAAAACACTGGAAAGAATTCCACTTCAATGCACATATTGTCTTTGCCTGTCCACATTACTCTTGAAGTCCCTCCCCACACAGATGTGGGGTCTGTAAAACAGTGCCTACGGTTCTGTCACGTTTACTGTAATCACTGCTCCTTCTAACTGCACAGCAGATACACAAAAACTCTCCTTGCACCTCTTAGAGGCTCTTGAGGAGAGGAAGGAGACATGGAGACTAACCTCACCAACCAGAACATCACGCAGCTTTACATCTCCACCTCTGCAGGTGCCATGGGCATTGCAGGGTACAGCTGGGGCCGGAGAACAACTCCTGAGAGCAGAAGGAGGAGGAGGAAGGCTAGCAGGAAACCAAGACAGGGCAGAGATGCTGCTGCCTAGTTAGGGGTAGCACTCAGAAGATACAGCAGAGAGATGACTGTCTCCCGTGACAGAGACACCAGAGCCATTGTGGATCCAGTCTGGATGCTCAGCTAGATCATCAGGTTGCCAAGGTCATGCTACCTTGTTTTCAACTCCATGGGTGAATTGTACTTGCTCTGTTCAGATACAAACCTCTAGACTGATGCACAGGCCTTTGCTGACATAACACAGGGCTACTGAAAACTAATACATCACCTGTAGTCCATCTGGAGACTGCAGCTGGTCTGAAAGTAAATGGCCCCTTGTGAATTTCCTGTCACGCATTCATTAAGCTGATGCTCTGACATTCGCGTTAGCCGCCTCCTGGGTTTTTAATTCATATTAGGATGATACTGATCTATAGCACTAAGCGGCCCTGTCTTGTTCTAGGAAACAGCCTCCCACCACCTCAGACAGTGTCAATGTTTCAGTCCATAGCGGTACTCAGTGGTGGTACCACTGCTCTAAAGGAGAAGTGGCTCACAGCCCATACATACACAAGGTGCCGCATCTTTTCGCCAAACTACTCCACAAAAAAATCTCCGTTCAACTCATTCACTTTCCAAGCAGGCTACTACAGGGGTCATCTTTATTCTCTGGCCCAAGAGCCAGGTGGCAGGTTATTTCATTGGCAGAATACTTCAGCCTTCTATGGTATATTTATGATACTGATGGATTAATGGCCAGACTCTCTCTTAATGTGTTTTTATACTTCAAAGAATTGGTAGGATGCCTAGAAGCTTGGATGAGAGCTTTTATACAGACATTTTATCCTTAAGTATCATCACACCTGCAATGGCTTGCAGTTAGAAGAGCAAGCAACATATAATGAACCACTATTTTCAAAGCCAGGATGTCTTGTAATCTCAAAAACAATCTTCTTCCAGAATTAAAAAAAAAAATTGCAGACATAACAACAGAAATTTTTCTTTCACTCCCTTATTCACAAAACTGAAATCCTGCTCCTGCTTTCAAATTTCAGTGCTTTGTTTTGAAAAAATACAAAACTTTTTGTTTTCATTTCTAATTTATGAAATTTAAAGAAGATGGACAACCACTTTTTTAGGAGCCTTTTCAAAAAATCACTTCTGGATTAATGCCTGAAAATTATACCTCTGTTTATTTCCTTGGGAGATTTAACAACTGAAACTGAAGAAAAGGATTTTAGATCCTGTCAACTTAATTATTAGCAAGGGAACTCGAGTAATCAGATTTAAAGGAAATTCCCTCATATTGAGACTGGGGAATACAGATCAATGTTATAGACAAGAAGAAATGAGACTTGAAGTTCTAGGAAAGGGATTAAAGCTTTCCATTTAACAAAAAGTACATATTTAGAAACATGCGTACACACTGCATGTACATATAAAGCTGTATAGTATCTTAAATAAAAAATTGCTAGTTTGTTACTTTAGTAATAGTACCTCTAATTAATATATATAAGCAATGGATAATGACATGTCTAATTTACTATAGTCACCGAGAAACACTATTTAACTCTCATCTTAATTACCTAATTAGACAAAAGAAATATTTATTTTATCTTCAAGGATCCTTCAGCTGTGACTAACCACACCTTGATTCAGCTACTTAAAAATTAAACATGAACACAAATTATTAGAATCACTCCAAAAATCAACAGAAAGTTTGTAAAACTCTCATACATTGATCCGACACCCTAAATTCAATAGAAGTCAGTGAGATCTGGCAGTGTTAAGTACCTGCTTCAAAATTCAAGCCATGAGTTTGAAGTAATTTTTCTCCACATTTGTGGCATGATGCGGTAAATTACAGACCATGTGGTATTCATGGCACTATAGGGCATTTTCAAAAGTGATCCATTTTCAGTGTAAATGTTACATCCTCTCCAAATTAAAAATGTAGGGAAAGCATGGGAAAGTAACCCCTTCACAGAGGACCAGCTCATGTGCCGTGCTCAGTCTGATCCAATATCCTCCAAAGTCAGCGAAAATGGAACAGCACGTTGTGTCTGAAGCGTGGTACATGCTCTTGTGCTTACCAAGCCCTCCCCTTCTGTGAGATACTGAGTTTCTCACCTTCCTTTCCCACTCTCCCTGTGATAATTTTTCTTCTCTGCTCTTAAATAGAGAAGAAATTCTTCTTGACTCTCACTACAGACACAGCCATACATGGAGCAGCTGGTGTGCAAATGTCACACGTGCGTATGTTCAAGCACAGAAGTTCGCCAACCATCTGTCCATCTGCCTTCCCTGTTTTTGCACACACATATACATATATATATGCGTGTGTATCTCTATATATACATATATTCACCACTGACATAGAACTACTTTTGGGTCCAGATGGGGACATGGATACGCTTGCAGATGAACATGGATAACGTGCTACACGCTGACTATAGCGTTATCCTGCTTAACTATGAAAAGTCACCCTGTCACAACGGACTCTCAGTCAAAAAACAAATTTCCACCCAGGTCTAACTGCATTGTAGCCAAACTGAACGACTGATATTCTAAAATGCATGATATTGAAGTAACTGACTTCAATGAGACTACTGTGTGTAGAATTATTCACATGTGGAAATGTTTGCAGCTTTGGGCCTCAAACCACTTCAAATTTTTCATGCCACATCCTCTTTTAACACAGTTCACCTTTCTTGAAGTTTGAGACGAATCGAAAAGGCACTTACAACATATTTTTGTAGATTTTTTTAATAGGTTTAACCCTTAAAAATCTTCCCAAATTTTTTTAGCTGACAAAATGTGAACTACTCTTTCATTTACAAACTTCGGCAATGATTGTGTTTTCTTTTCAGAAAGCATATTTCTGTTTGGGGTTTTTCCCTACTTCTTGTTTTGAGTTCTTTCCCTATTTGTTTGGTTTTTTTAACCACCTGCCGAAACAGACATAATCATCAGGAAGCATCCATTTCCCTTTCATACACAACTAATATTTTTTAGTTTTAAATAAGCATTTGTAATTTCTTCCAGAATTATCTTTATTTGTTAGACTTGATGCATAGAAGTGTATATGCATATATATAAACAAAAAATACTGAACATAAATCAGTGCATATTAACTATAACTATTTCAATAATGAATCTATACATCCATGTACAAAAAATATGACATCCATATGTACATGCATGTGTGTTTGTATGTCTATACACATATATAGACATGTATATGTATATACATTGATACTCATTAATTTGCAGAAGACTTTGCCACAGATTGCTATGCGAAACAGATGCATAATCGGGGGAAGATATCTCACCATCATTTGATAACCTGTGTACATATTTTGCATCAAAGAATGGATATATCATTGAAATGACCACGGTCTTTAAACTACTTTATTTCCACATATGGGTACACATATGTATTTGCATAAACATGAGCAGAAATTACCGCTGTGCTAAATTTGGATTTGCAATAACCAAGGTATATAACTGATAGATAATAGTCTTGCACAGACAAATAAGTTACACAGCCACACACTGTAAACAATCACACTTCTACTGCGTATGCAGCCCTTAGATTTTTAGACACATCTTTACACTACATTACATTGATTTGTTGTTAAGGAGATGCATGGATTTATATTAAATCCCGCAGATGTGTAATGTGGTAAAATGTTAAAACTAACAACCTGGCAGCTCCACAGGCACACCAGGCAAAAGGGCTTCTCTCCTCCAGAGCCTGTGTGGAGGGCAATGCAGTGGAGGGGGCTGACCTCTGCGTGCTTTGGCTCTGAGCTGGGGCAGGACTGCACTCCTTTCCATTGTTCACACAGTACCTGATCTTCTTCAATGGCTCCCTTAAATGCTACCAAGTAATCAAAATTAACAGCATAGCTAAAAGCTAATATATGAACTATACAGGTGATATAACATCCTCTTCAATGTTAAAAAGTCTTTTAAAAATTGTCCTTTAATTTCTCACAAGATCTCCAAGGTTACTTTCAGAGGTCTATTCAGGTTTAAATTTTCTCTGGCTTTACAAAATGCCTACCACAAAATAAGGAGAGTGTCAAGCCCAGATCTTCTCCCCCAAACCTCAGGTGAAGGAGAAGGAGGTTCTCCGTGTTCATTAAGTTATGTATTTGCATAAGTTTTATTTCAGTGGGAGGTAAAGTCGGAGGAGGAAAATATTAGTTAGAACAGAATTAGCCAAAGTTTGATGGAAGATTATTTTTGCATATTTTGTGATAAGAATAAAATGTGTTGGATGTATAGGTGTTTTGAGCAGCAAATAATGGTGTTTCACTTGATCAAACAATTCACAATAATGACTTCTTGCTAAAACATATTGATTCTTTTTTTATTTGGGAAGAACACCTTTATTGCATGTCACTCCAGTTTTGCTGTGATGAATGTTAAACTTCTTGGGTTAATGAGCAAAGCTAGTAAGGTAAGCAACAATAATTGGGTTTGTTATTTTTTTTATAACACTGAGAAACTGGCTAACAAATTTAGCTTTTCCCCTTAGAATTGCCAGCAACAAAAAGCTTTTTCTTGTCGCTGTATATATTAGACTGTTTAAAATCATAGTCTAGATTTCAGCCAGAGGGAAACTGCCATCTTTTAAAGTTCATTCTTAAATTTTGTGTATGCACGTGTGTACATTAAAATGTTAAAAATGTGGAGGACTTGCTTGGAAATAATTTCAGTCACTTTGCAAGCAGAAGGTGCATACAAAACATACAATTATCATAACTTTTCCTGGATTTGTTGATTTAAGGTCTTTATCCTTTTGATCTATTTTATAAATTAAAAAAGGAGTTGTCTTCCACAATCTATCCCACAACTTGGTATTGATTCACTGTACCCGGTACAAGGATAAAATGACAGTTGATACATATTTACAGGACAGGTAGGAAAATATTTTTTCTCACTATGTAGCCTCCCTAGAATTCCTTAATTGTAGTAAATTGAGTTAAACACAATAAATGGGCATGTGTACTTGCCTACATCAAATTGCCTACATCCTATGTGTAGTTACGATTAAAGCCCAATTTCAAATTAACACGCTGTCAGGATTTCTTTTTTTTTTCTGAAATTAGCACAAGTTATACCTGGTAGTTCAGATTTTACATGGATTTATATCTTACACAAACTATATGCCAGAGCAGAATATATATTTCTGGGCCTGTTTATCTTTACTTTTCTTGAATTCCGGTATAACCTTTAATATCTTGTCACTTTTATAGAAAACATATACTGCAGAGAGCACTGGGTCATATGGAAGAGGTTAAGAGGAGAAAAGCCTCTGCTCTTTACCACCAAAAATAATGTATAAATCCTTCTCACTCATTTTTCAGCTCAGTATTTTGAGAAACCCTTTCAGATACTTAAAGCTGACATCTATTTGGCTTTCAGTTGGTTTAAAGATCATGCAAATCCCCACGCTACAGTAAATCTTAAGGCAGAGTTTCTGTTTTACAGTGGGAAGCATAGAAAGTTTTCCTTTATGTTCTTGATTTTTACATAATTTGCATGAAAATGATCACACATGTGAAAAGAGAGATATTTTAGGAGAGCTGCATTTGAACATTATAAGAACATTTCTCCTGCTTTATTTTTGAATCCTGGTGGACTCAATTCAAACTCAGAGATGTTTTATCCAATGGCTTTTTATCCAGAACTAGAGCTCCGCTGAAAGGTACATGAATTTAAAAACCTGAATTTAAATTGATGGAAACAGAAGAAATTACATGAGGGAATTTTAAGATAGATGTCTTAGAATATATTTTTGTAAAGAGAAAAACACAAGCATACTAATGATGAGAGGAAGTTAACAGATAATTCAGTATGTCATTAACTCAATAACTGTGAATTCTAGACTTTACCAGTTTTAAGCACAGTCATTTAATGGGGGGAAAAAAAAAAGGCAAGCTGCAAAATATGTGTCCACTGGCATTCCTTTCAACAAAAGGAATGAGTGGTTCTTTTGTGAGAGTGAGAGGTTTTATATTCTTCCAATGACCACATGCACAGAAGACTACCAAAATAGACCCCTGAAAACGTAGGATTCTTGGTCTCACAGTTTTGCATTAGGAGAGCCAGCCTCATCTGTAGTTTGACATAAACTGGAATAACCTTTAAAAGCAACTCACTGTCACTCATGAGGAAGAGCTATCAGCAGATGGTACAACAACCTCAAACCGGGCAAGTGTCAGTTATTGAGACTGCTACTCCACACTCACACTTGTATGTGACAAGCAGCTTCGTGCACAGGATGTAACCACAGCCCTTCGTGCCAGCTTCTGCCAGGAGACATATTAGTTACCCTCCCAGCACATGCTGGGTCTTTCCTATGCAAAAGGTCACCACAGCTCCCTGCTGGGTAAACCCTCAAACCATAGCAGAATCCTCTTGTGATTTCCAGCAGGTTCATACATTTCACCAGGTAAAGACAAGCATGCCAAGTTCAGCCTCACCATCATCCCTTAGGAATTTACACTTCTCCTTGACTTCTGTAACTGAAGACTAAACGCAATTCCTAGTGCAAAAGACATATCATCCCAGACAGGCTGGCAAGTAATCGTGCAGGATGGGAAAGACCAAAGAATCTGCAACAAACACAGGGCATGGCCACAAGCGGGGCGAGGCACAAGCAAAAGCTCCTGTCCCCACTCTGCAAGGAACACACACATGCAGTACGTGTCCAGACCACGTTCCTGGCTATCCTCCTGCTGCCGTGCTCACAGTGATGGCGATCCTTCAGCACAACTTCCAGCAGAATGTGACTGCTGGGACTGCTGCTCCTGGCTGCTTTGGCAGCTGCTCGTTTTAGACCTGATGCATCAAGATTTTGTACCTGTGACTTTAACACTCATGCTCATTGCTGTGTTACAGAGATTTTGCTGGCTCCAAATATCTCCCCCTTCCACTGTAGACTGACACTTTTGGTGGATTAGGAAGGTTTTCCAGTTCTTCACAGATATAAGAATTGAAGCACAACTAAACTCTGCTAAGCGCATAGGAAACCATATTTGGTCTTGTGGAGAAAAGCTAATGGCAGGCTACAGCCCACAAATTTTGTTGCTACATTGCTTTGCTGTATTTGTGTGATCCTGTCCGGTATTTTAAAGCCATAATGCTTTAATAGTGGGCTTGAGACAGCTGCAGCCAACTTCCTTTCTTAATTACTATGCTGGGGCTATCCCAAGACATTTTTGAACTATAAGCTGCGCTCACAGCATGGAAACATTTAAAAACTGCTGATTTAATAAAACCACACACCACTGACCAAAAAGTGAGAACCTAATTTGGAAGTGATGTTAAGATGTGTAGCACGATGCTTGAAATGTCACATTAAGGCTTGAAAAAGGCAAATTTCACAGTTATTTATTTCTTTTCAAACCATAAGCATTATAAAAAAATCTGCAATTTTTCATTGTATGGTCAATGCCAAATCAAATTAATCACTTGAATGGTGGATTCAGTAACACTTGACTGTTTCTTAATGAAAACTACAGAATCACAGCACCAACATTTCACAAAGAAAATGGGAGGTGTTTGCTTTAGAGAGGTGTTTTTCACTGAAAATTCTTTTAATTTAAAGCCCTAACCCAGCTGCTGCCATGCATCTAGAGCTGCACAACAAAAGCAAGAGGAGAAACAGCAGAATTTCATCTCCTTGCCTGGGTGTCCTCCCAGCTGGTTATCAGAAAGTGTCACTGAGAAAAGCTCCTCGTGAGCTTCCGCTGGTGCAGACCCACTGCTCTATGGGACAGGCCGGAGGTGCAGCCTGCAAGAATGTCACCACAATTTCTGCTCATTTCCTATGCATTCTAGGTATCCTGCAAAGCATCCACTTGCATCTTTAAGGATTTATATGTACAAGAAATAGTACCTATAAATCTCTTGTACTGTACAAGAGATTGCCTTCCTGATATCACTGGCACTATCAGCTGTTACCAGCTGATAGGACTTTAGCATCAGTCTCTCAGTTGCTGGACTTAAGCAGCAGGGAGAGTGTTGTCGTTTCATCCTCAAATTCACACTCCCAATGGAGCAGCTGAGTCAGTATTTCTTAAACTTCTACATATAAACACTTTCTGAGAAATTTGGTCACCGAGCTGGAAAAGTATTTTTAGTAAATTCCTGGAAGGACAGCTCCAACTTCATGGTTTTACTGTGCTGCATGTAGATATAGGGACTGTCCTCCAATATAAGCCATCATGTGACGCCTGATGCTCTTCTGCCACAACACTATTTTGGCCAGGAAAAATCCCCTTAAAATGGGATTAAATGACAGTAATTTACAGCCACTTTTTCCTGCCAGTGGACTATGAATTTTGTCTTGCTATACATGAAAACCAAGCCCATTTTTAAAAATTGTAATTATTTCCTCTGGAACTTAGATTCTCTATAAATAAAAAACTACAATTTTTCCTGGTTTGCAGCACATAATCCAGTGAACATAAAATTTTATATTATGCCCCACCAAGGCCTACTCTCCCAATTTAGCAGGAAGCAAGTGCACATGGGGCTTTTCTACCTTGTGGTTACTGCCCAAGTCTCAGAAATGGTATTCACATCAATACACACCAAACACCGCTTTCTCTGGTAAATTGGACTTCACTTCTATAATACATCTCCAGACCTGTCTCTGACCAATGAGATTAAACCACATCCTAAAGTCAAGTAAGTATAAGTGCACAGTCTTCTCTACTAGAACATTTGTAAATACCCGCAGATCTAAATGGTGGGTTTTGGAAACGTGAAATACAAAGCAGCATAAAGCAATGCACAGTCCCACCTTATTCCAACAGCAGCGGCATATGGGCATGTACTGACACAAAAAATCCCACTGACAGATGTGCCTGCTAATAACTAACTAATCTCATTTATCCTACCTTTTTCCTTTGCAAGTATTTTCTTCAGGATAAATCCAGTGTTAAAGCTGGCCTCTTCCAGATGCCATGACCCCACTCCTGCCCCATCCACAGGTGGAAACACGGCTGAAAGAAGTTAGAATATCTTAAAACCTCATTCAGATTTTTTGCGGGCATCTGTGTCAGAGGGGTGGTTCCGGCCTCTGTGTGCTCCCTCCTCATTCACCTTTTAGATTAACTACCTCTCATTGGCAGTGTGACAAGACCATCCCACCACCATTAGAGCATGGTAAGATGCAGATTTTGTAAGCATAATCAAGAAATAGGTGTGCAGAGATGTGCACATAGGCACGCACACACATACTGCTCTCTGAGGGGATCCCACACCATGAGCTTGCCATGGCTGGCTCAGAAAGCAGAGGAGAAGTCATAGGGGTGAGATGAAAGCCAAGAGTCACAGACATGGCCATTTCTATGGCGAACAACACCCTTCCATCTCAGAAGGTGACAGAGGCGCTTGTTAGACCCAGCGGGGGCAGGCAGCCGCTGGAACCAGAGCCAGCGACAGATATGCTAATAAATTTAAAATACTTTGAATCTTACTTCATTCCTAAGAACCTAAATTTTACCTTTCTTGGATTCTCACAAGAAAACCTTCACCTGTTTGAAAATTTAAGATGAAGCCAAACAGTTTTCTCATAACTATGACATACTTATATACAAATGGGGAAGAAAGCTGTCCTTTGTGGTGTTGCAGATTTACACATGCCTACTTTTCCTGGGTTCACAGTTCATACAATAGCAAAAGGGACCAGCATCAGACCCGCCATCTTAGAGTAATTCCTATTTTCTCTCTTTTTTCTTACACCAGTTAATGTGAAAAATGCTGGCATGGCATAGCCCATCACTCCCTACTTTCTACTTTTATACAAGGCCTTTTTAGATGAAGTGGAAACAAATTTTGGGAGAAATGAAAATCCAGAAGATCCACAACCTGAGGCAGGATTAGGCTACTGTTTAACAGGGTATCACAATACTAAGTATTAAACAGATGGTATTAAAAGTAAAACTGATTATATGAATCAATTTCACAAACTCATTAATAAAAATAAAACTAAAGATACTGAATTTGATTCAGAACATCAATCCATATTAAGACTTAGAAAAAAAAGAAAATGCAAAGAACTCACCAGATGCAGGAAGCTGAAAGCGGCTGATGGAAATAAACGTTACGGAAGTCAACTATTCTAGACAAGATAGGGGAAGAAAAAAAAGAAGAATGGCGTTCTGTGTTCTTGGCTTTTTCAGATGGACTTCTTTTTTATCAGATTAGAACGATTATATTATTGAGAGAAAAAAAAAACAACAGAACTTCAAGAGATAACCAGAGACCACTGCCCATACAGGCTAAATTAGTCCTGGCAACTGGGTCTAGCTCATGCGGAGGCAGCAGTGAGAGCAGACCCAGATGCAGTGTGACGAGAAATAGTGCAGTGGTTTAGGTAAGTCAGCTTCCTGGTGAGAGCTCCTCAGCTCTGCCTATGTGGGTTTGGTTGTGGGTTGGTATATGAGTGTATATGTCTTTCTCTCTTTGGTGACTATGGGAGCAGATGTAAAAACCTTGAAGGTGGGGGAGGGGGTCAAAGCCTCAAGGCTGCAGAAAGCTTTTTCTCTGCACTCCGCTGCTCCTCCAGACGCCTCCTCTGTGCTACAGCAGCTATCATAGCACAGCCCAGCAGCTCCTACACCTGCTGGAAGAAAAGGAGTGGATTGACAACTGCCCGACAGTGCTACATGTGATTCATGTTTCTGTAGCATGAACAAGACTTGGGATATTTTTATGGAAGCTGGAATATGGCCCTCCTGCCTTTAAAAGAAGAGAGTATAGATGTACTCAAGGCAGGCACTTTTGGGCTGACTCAGTGTTGGTTTTCAGGGATTTGACAGAATTCAGCGAGGATTCTCCAGTAGTGTTCGTTAGGATTGATCAGTATCAGTTTACTAGCATACATGTCCTCTCTTCTGCCAGCACAGGGAGGCTGAGCAGGAAGAGGGACACAGGTGTGGAGACTCCCACCTTTCCCAGCATAGATGACTTGTACTAGCCAGACTTGCACCACTTCCAGCTTTCCTACCACAACACTGAAAGCAAAACTCATATGATAGTTTCAGGATTTCAAGTACCAGGTCTGCGGTCTATACTCCAGGAGCTGTTAGCACAAGAAACTGTCTACTCTGGGCGATCAGGTAATCAGGCTGCAAGGAGGGCATTCCTGTCCCATACTCCTGAAGCAGCCCAAGAGGCCAGATGCAGCACGAGAGCTGCCCCAGAGCCAAGCACAAGGGGCCTCAATGATCAGTGCAGTGGGCTGTTTGTTCCTTAGTCAGAGACATGGGTGGTGCACTCCCCAGTAGCCTCAAAACTGGCTCCAGAGACAGAGAAATGGAACACAGGTCCTTTTCAGAAAATATTTTGGGCTTAGTGAAGCCATTTCAGACAAAGTCTAGCCATGAAGCAGCCTGATCCAGATCTAAAACCACGCATTTTGTGTTCATTGCAGGATGGGAACTCTCTGAAGACAGTTAATGAAATTTATCCACATTAAAATTATAACAGTACAAGGTATTCCAAGATACAGTCATACTGCTACCAAGAATGATTAGAAGACAACAGAATAAATTACAAAATAAAGCAAAAAGGAAACAAAGAGATAATTTATGTGTAGCTGAAAGGCAGTTTGTGCCAAAAATATAAACAGCTGCTGAAAGAATATAACCTGTGTTAACGCACTGCAAACCTGCTGATACAAAGCTTGCAGAACAGTGCTGCACAGTTGGGCTGGGGAATCAATTTGTTTCTTTTCCCTATGAAATGAAATCAATTCAGTTAATTATCAATAGGGATGAATGTAAGGAAAGGTGGATCACAGAAGCCATTTTTGGAATACTATCTTCTTTAAAGTGTCAATCTTCCTTTTAATTTGAGACAAGATTTTAGACAAGGGGCTTCAGCACATTATCAGTTTTTATGAGAACTTGTGTTACTTAATTTTCACATTAAACACCTATTCTTCTGTTGGGTTTCCCAATACCAGTGCATGCAATCAGGCAATAAGTTTCCATTGCGACTGTGATAAAGAAAATCAGACACCCAAACATTCTGAAATGTTTCCACCAAAACACCAGGGCTTGTCAGAAGTAGAGAAATAAATATCATTCACAAATTACATTGATATAAATGTCTTCTGTGATCATCACCCATTTTAGGTCTGCTACAGATAGCATCTGCTTAAAAATGCAACTACTCTTTTCTGATTTGTGCTGCAGACTAATCCAGATGTGAGGCCATCTGGCTAAGCAGTTTGTGTTTTGGATAAAGAGCGCATCCATCTGTAAAATACTGCATAAACAACTTTTGACTCAAGTGAGCTCAGCAAAAAAAATCCCCAAGACTAGAATAAGAAATGTGTTCTAATGTGTCTTGATTTCCAGCCATTTCCCTCCACTGTGCTTCCTGGAGCATCCTGACCCAATGACTTCTCCTAAATAATTGAATGTCAGATTTATTTTTGCCTCTTCTATTACTTTGGGGGTTTTTATTAAAAAATTTAGACGCTTCTTAGGTTTTAGGTGCATGCTTCATGTGCTTGCTCCATGACCTCACCTCCTAGTGACCTGGAACTCCACAAAGAGACCCTCAGCTCCACACAATCTGTGCTACACATAGGTAATTCCAAAGTTAGGTGTAATATTGGGGCTGACAGGTTTCTCTTGATTGTTGCTTTATTTTTCCTTACTGCAGTTTTTCTGCTCCTTCTCACCTCTTCATGCTGTGCAATGAAGGAGAACACCTGGCTATGAGAGAATACTGTTAATACATTAATAGTACGTTGCTTCTCCTTTCTTTTAAACTCAGTATGAGTCATTTTCTGGGACTTTCAGAAACAAACGCTTTGTTGTGCAAAACAGTTATGGGGGTGGAGTGGAGGGCTGCAAATTATTTTTGCATTGAAAGGTAAGTTGACAGCAAAAAATAAAGTCTTAAACCTCAAGTAATTAATGGTTTATGACCAATTACGTAAAATAGCATTACCCAGGGTTTCATCATGTAACGGCATAGGCAGCTTACAATGAAAGGTCACATTTGTCACTTAATCTACTGATTTCTGTCTAACTTGGAGAAACCAGCAGGCTTGCTGATGTTAGGAAAGGGCTTGAAATCAAGGAAGGAAGCTATTCCTGTCCCCCTGCTTGATTTCCTTTTTGTTCTCAGATTCACTCAGCTCTGATCTTGGTCTGCCACAAATAGTGTGATATGTGCAATGCTCAGGAAGTAAACCATGACACTCTTGATGACCATCATATTTAGCCCTACAAGTCTTTCTCCTGTCCTAGATGATCATTGTACTATATAAAATAAAACTATTTGTTGCTTATGTTTAGGCACTGCACCGGAGATACAAACAACATACTAGAAATGTGCTTATTTGGTTAAAATAGAGACTAATTTTTGTTGTTGTTGTTAAGATTTTCAAAGGGAGGCAGGAAAAACATATGTTGTCAAGATGCCAGATGGGTGTTGGGGAAATTGGGATCTAGCTGTTTGCTTTCCCTTGGGTTCCTGAGCAGTACAGGGGAAACTAGGTGGGTTGCCCAGACTCATTTCCACCTGAGGGTGAAAGCATGCCCTTCCCTGGAACCTCAGAAAAAGGGAGGCTTCCTTGCAGCACAGTGGAGAGCATTGCTAGAGTCTAAAGTAGACCAGGCACAGCAGCTTCTGCAGCCTTATTCATTGTCAGAGAACGAAATCTGAAAGGTGAAATGAAAATGCAGGTTCACAAGCAATTTCTACATGGATTTTGATAAAACTCTCACACTGTTAATTACTTTGCCTTGATGAATTTAGGCTCTGGTTCCTCAGCAAGCTAACACAGTGGTTAGACACTCCTTGGTTTTGGTATTGCAGTGGCACAAACTGAAGCATGTGGTGATAAAATAAAATCCAAAACTCAGCATGAGTCGAGTTCCTGGCAAATCATGTGAGGAGGACTAGAGGTCTTCAGACTCAGAGAGTCAAAGCCCTATATCATACTGAGGCTGGAGTGTGCCTGACAGAGAAGCCTAAATGCAGAAGCATGTCTGAAATGTTATTCCCTCCCCATGAACCCTCCTGTCTTCCTCATGAGTTACAGAGCAAGTAACAAAGTTCAACCCTCAAATCCACTCAGCTCTTGAGCTCCCTCCCAAGGCATTGTGTCTTCCTTGAGACATACCAAAGGAGCCAACACAGCTCTGGCACAGAGGGAGAGGTGGTGTGCTGCTAGTGGGGAGCTGGGGCCACAGCTGTACATTCCTGCTGTTGTGGGCATGGGCCAGCTAGGTACCATCTCTAGCCACGTGGTAGGGCCATGTGAGGGTCATCAGGAGGCAGAGTGGCAGCATGGGGCAACCAGCCCAGGCACCACCAGCATGTCTAGCAGGTAGAGTTGGCCAAGGACTGCCTCTATCTAGCTTGCAAAAGCAGATCTGTAACACAAAAATGGAGCTGCCTTCAGTGACAGGCTTGCCCTACACTTCAGGTAGCCCCAGAGCAGGCCCGCAGCTACCCCTGCTCCAGTGATTTGGCCCAAGGCCACCTCATTTCTGGGTGCAAACAGTGCTGAGATGGGTGCAAGGCACTGAGCAACTCAGACCTGGGCACACCTAAGCATCACAGACATCTCGGACTCAAAACAGAAGAATCCTGAGTTGTGCAAATGATGATCAAACTTAGGTTTGGCACAAAATTTTGGAGGTAGGCATCTACATATATCCAGCCTCTTTTCAAGACTGATATAGCTTTGTTCCATACATTAAACCCATACACTTACAAAACAAGGCAAGCAGAGATACCCCTATTTCTGGGGCCACAGCCTTCTGCAGTCTTAACTACAGAATTACTCTTTACTATTTTTATATGTTTTCCTGCTGTGTACGGGTTACTGAGGAGCTATTTATCTGGGATATTCTTCTTGAGTTCAGGTTGCCAACAACATACGCTGTGTGACAAAACTGACATTTACACGCTTTTCTTTTTTCTTGGTATCTGATAAGCAGAAACCAGTGTGCTAACTTCCTCACACAATTCCTCCTGTGACGCCAGTGCAGATCTGGCAGTCAGGACAATGTATGGGAAGTGTCTTTCCTCCAGGGCAATATGAAACTTACTTCCCCTTTCTTGAAAGTGAAGCATGGCTAGGAACTGCACTGAGGGTTACTTAATTCCCCCCTCTCTCTCATTCTGAGACACTCCAGCGTAAAAGCAGTCACAGCACTAAGAACAAATTCAATCTTCTTCCCCCAAATCAGGTAGTAATTCCCAAAATACCCATCGGCCCTATTGAGGGAACAAGATTTCTTCTGTGTTTGCCCACTGTTGTATTGTTGCTGGAGCTTTTAGGAGGTGTTTGCAGCCCCCAGAAGCACAGAGTGTCCAGGCAGGACAGAGCTGGCATGGAGAGGGCAAGGGTGGCCAGAGAGGGCTGGCAGAGGAGAGAGCCCAGGCAGCCCTGGGGCCTGAGGGGCCTCTCTTGACTCCCAAATGCTTCCACACACACAGTGGGCAAGCCCACACCTGTTTCTGTAAATTGTCTTGACTTTCTCAATTTTCCCTCTCCCCAGGGACATTCACACTTTCTTCCCCCATCTGGATTTAATGCAAATATAATCCCAGTGGCTTTGCTGAAGCCATGGAGGAGGGTCCCATGCTTTTCCCTGTGAAATCACCCCCAGCCTGAGGCAGCTCCATGGCTTCAGGGCTGTACTGGGTTGAGTTAGAATCAAACCAACTCTGTTCAGTGATTTTACTTTTCATCTGACTCTCTTCTAACTAACTGCGCTTTCTGAAGTTAACAGCGTATTTTACAGACAGTGTCTGCTTCTAGCAGTGATAATGTTTGATGTTTAGAGTTACTACCAAGGATTGGTGTCCTAGATCTTGTGTATCACACTGGGGGGGGGGAGGGCACAGAAAGTGAAAGGCTGCACCTGTGGGGAGGAGCGGCCAGGACAGGTGACCCTAGATTGACCAACGAGGTATCCCATCCCATATACATCCTATTCAGTATAAAGCTGAGGGATCACAAGGGTCTTAACCTTGCCTTTCTTCTTGGTTCTTCTCGTGCCTTCTTTGCCCTTCTCATCAAGGGCTGGCATCCAAGGAGGACTCCATCTATTCTGCCTTTGATCCCAATTCATGTGTTCCTGAATCCAGCTCTTGAACCCAGTCTGGGACTTTCCTGGTGCCTGCTCCACAGCCTCAGTGGTGACAGCGATGTAACTGCCATCAGGGGGAGTTTGGGTTCGATGCTGGTTTTGTATATATTTGTATATATTCCATTATATTATTATTATTATCTTCATTAAAGCTGATTTAGTTTTCTTTTCTAATCCAGAAGCCTCTCCCTCATTCCCTTCCTCTCCCATTTGGGAGGTGAGAGGGCCAGAAGTCTCTCTCCTTTATCCTCTTTCTCTTCCTCTATTGGGGGGGAAAAAAGGGCTAACAGAGAGCGCCTGTTGTAGGTCTGGCGAACTGACCCTAAACCTCGGACAAGGGCCAGTCAGCTTCCCACGCTCCCGCCTTGCCCAGGGCTCGGAGAGCCGAGGTGCACCCGGCGCTCCTGGCGGAGGCCAGAAGCGACGAGGAAACACTGGTTCCTCCCTTCGTTCTGCCTGGGAGGGCGAAGAGATGATCTCTGTCACGGCCGGGAAGTGCCGGGGAAAGCCAGCTGTCCCGCCAGCCCTGCTGCGAGGCAGCCCCAAGTCGGGCCCCGCTGCCCGCCCGCCCCGGGGCTCCCCCTTCCCCGCCTCCCCGGCAGCCCTTCCAGTGCCCGCGACCCAGGAAACCGCAGCACTGGGCAGCTCGGCTCCCGGGCCCGGGGGAGCCGCCGGCAGCGGTAACACGAAGCACAGCTCCCCCGGGCGCCAAGGCGGACCAGGTGCTCCCTCCCCAGCTGCCGCGCCTACCCCGGCCCGTTTCCCTGGTGCACCTGCCTGCTCCGCCGCGTTATTGCTGCGGCCTGTACGTTATTCTTGTCAGGAAAAGAAATGCCAGGACAAACTAGGCCTCCGCAGCAAAGTCAGAAGACATGGGAGTTCCCCTTGGGAAAACCGGCGAGATGAAGGCAGCAGCTGTTTTTATTTTGAATGTGGTTTTCCCACTTCCTCCTGTTTTGAAGAATGAGATGAGGATAGTCATATTGTGCAGTCTCAGGCTCCCCGCATCACCAGCCAGCTTCTCCTTTCTAGTCTATGAACCTGGAGATACTTCCCCAGAGGAAGGCTCAGACCAGGAGACTTATGTAGGTGCCCTGAATCACTCCCAAAGAACTCTCTGGGGGAAGGCCCCTGCCAGACAGGGTGCATCATCCCTCCAGGAGCATTCTGTTCTCTCTGCAGTACAATACTATATATATTATTATAATATATAATAACATCTTATATAATAATTCATATATATTAAGTGGCTATCTCGATAAATGCTGAAAAGCTGAAGCTCCTGGTCACCCATGGCTTGCCTATATGGCACTTCACAGACAGGAAAAGGGGATAATCTGGAACAGCAAGAAGGACACACAGGTGAGGAAGGCTGCCCTGATTTAGAGGTGGGAATCTGAGGCAATGCTTTGTGAGTTAGCCAACACCGAGCAGAATCACTATTCAAACCTCCCATAGACCAACCTGACAGGACTACCGTTCCTCCATTTACAGATCAAATTGATTAAATTTGTGGCACAGGCAGAGAATTTCCATTGCTTGCTCTTCTGTCCAGTGTGTAGGACCAGTGCAGGAGGAGGGTCTTGTTTCTCAAGATAACACAAAAATAATAAAGGTCCATACAGTTGCTTATCAGGCTTGTAGAAAGAGCCACCATCATAGCAGCACTGCCACACTGAAATGTCACACTGCCCAAAGCAAGTCACAGATATCATATCCTAGTCACACATCAGTATTTAATCACACATCAGGAAACACATCAGTATTTAATATTTTTATTAATTTATTTATTTTAGTGCCCCCCAAGCCATGAAGATGTCTCCTGAGCTGTATGGAAAAACATTTCTTACTCACAAGGGGTACACAAATCTAGTTTTAGACCCAACGCCATGACAGAGGACACAAGATGGCTTACGACAATAGGGAGGAAAGCAAGATGGTGGCTTTTGTCCCATGCTCCCCCTCAGTGCTTTCTGTTTTCACGGCCTGAGTTAAAAGATCACACAGCACTGCAGCACAAGGGTCTCAGGCCATGGGGACCTCTGGTGGCCCTGGGGACACATGGCTGCCTTTTGTAAACCCTGAAGTGGCAGGGATTGCCTCAATGTCCATTGTGAAATGGATGCCAAAAGCCCCATTTTTTCACCAAAGACCTACCAAAACTGCAAGGCCTCCCCACCTCCAAAGACTGCAGCGCAGTTTTTGTCTCTCTCAGTCAAGACAAAGATCTGTAATATTCTTAAAATATGAAAGCTACATAAATAAAACTAAAAGAAAACCCCAAACCTGAACACGGTACAAAACAAGCCGCTCACAGGATGTTGAGCCCTACCTACTACATTTAATTCAGCAAGACCTCCAAATCGTGCATCTCGGTAACAATCTGCTTTGAGATGCTGGTTTGGCTACACCAGTATTGCTTTGCTGGAGCTGGGAAAAATGGGGTGCAACAGCAGTAGTGCCCCATCCATGCATGGTACCTTACTACATGGTCCTGTAGTGCCTTAGGGTCTCCTGAAGACCTCTGCACTGCCCACCTGCTGCACAACACCTTTCCCTATCAGTTTTTGCAGATCCCTTCTAGTTTTTGCTGTCCTCTCAATTCACTGGCATGCTCCAACTCCATGCCACCTTGCATCCTCCAGCAAAAGCTCTTCTTGCTATAACAGGCCTATCTTCTTCATCATAGCAGTCTTCTGATACTGCCTGACCTCCAGATCCAGTGGTCAGCCTTCTCCACAGCTCTTTCAGGACCTGTGTCTGCAACTGGCAACATGCCCCCTCAGACGTGGTCCATTTACATGCCTCCATAGATCTTGCCCAGAAGATTCTTACGGCTTACAGAGTATCTCCATGCCCTGTAGGTTCCCTCACCATCTCCCTGATGTACCTTCCATTGAGGTATGGAAGAGAAAGACTGCAGACCTGAGCAGAGGTCAGGAGCTCAGTGTCCCAAGGGCTCACCAGTACTCAGAGACACAGGACAGACCCGCCCAGGGGGTGGTAAAAACTCCCAGATCTAGCAGAAGGGTGGAGAGTGAAAAAGGGCACCTTAAGTTTGGTAAGAAAGGTCCTTCCTTACCAAGAAACTGCTGCTAAATGCCACACTCCTGGAAAGCCAAAGCTCCTAAATGTCATTCATGACAGACACAGATCCGACTTATGGGAAAGGATCTCTGAGCTAATCCTCAAAAGACAGCACCTCCCAGCTCCATGCCATGTAGAAACCTATCAGGCTGTAGGAAAAAGGCAACTTTATCTCCTGACCTATCCTACATAACTAATGATGGCAACTAATGAGAAGCCGTTGCTGGCCCAGCCAGGTCCCATGATGCAGAAAGTCAAGCAACATCAAGAGGCTCCTTCCCCACGAGGGTTTTCAAGAAGACTCTGTGCCACCAGCAACACCCTCAGTGGCACAGAACTTCACCAAATAGAATCACAGAATCTCTGTGGTTAGAAAAGACCTTTAAGATCATCAAGCCCAACCCTTATCTATCTCTACCAGGCCCACTTCTACACCATATCCTTGAGCACCTCATCTAGATGGCTTTTAAATACATCTAGGGATGGAGATTCAACCACTTCCCTGGGCAGCCTGTTCCAGTGTCTGATAACCCTTTCACTGTAGAAGTTTCTCCTAATGTCTGACCTAATCCTCCCCTGATGTAATTTGATGCCATTTCCTCTTGTCCTATCAATTGTGACTTGTGAGAAGAGATAAATACCCACCTCCCTGCAACCTCCTTTCAGGTAGCTGTAGAGAGTGATAAGGTCTCCCTTCAGCCTCCTTTTCTTCAGACTAAACGACCCTAAGTCCCTCAGCCACTCCATATAAGACTTATTCTCAAGGTCCTTAACCAGCTTCAGTGCTCTTCTCTGGACCTGCTCTAGCACCTCAATGTCTTTCTTATACTGCAGTGCCTAAAACTGAACACAGTAAACTGAACAGTGTCTCAGTCTCTGAACAGAATGATTTGTCCAAGCATCCAGACAACTAACCTACAAAAACAAACACCACAGGGCAGCTGAAGGAGAACCCCCAATGTTAACACCAAATCTGAGGGCAAAATTAACATCTTGCCCATCTTTAACACAGAGCAGCAAGTATATTTTGAAAACAAACTCTACCCCACCCATCTGTAAAGGAAAAAAAGTCACCAAAACAATACTTTGAATATAGCATTCTGCCTCTGAGGAAAAAACGAACAGCACATGATGTGCAATAACATCCTTTAGTGCACCTCATACAGAGAAACAACAGCTCTGGTAAGGACACAGCAAAAGCTGTTGCCACCATTGCTCTATGCCATTGGCAAGGGCACCACCTATTGTCAAGCTCCCCAGTGCATTCCACCAGCAGACACAACAGTTAATTGTACCTGAATGATTTGGGCTGAAAATTTGTTTGCCTCAAGCAGTATTTTTTATTTTATCACACTACAATTTCCAGCCTTAAAGTTCAATCATTTCCATAAGTAAGGACAGATTAAAATATTCCACTTCTCCTATTTAAATAGGGACAATGACTCTCAGAAATCCTCAGAGCACTGTCAAGGAGAGAACTCCCAGCTGCTAGCTCTGCATGGAAACAAGGGCATGAACTGGAACAGAAGCTGGTAAATCAGGATGGTCTGTTTTAGCAAGGGTAGAAGTCAAGCTGTGTCTCTATATTGAACTGCTGTCCTGCCTCCAGAGAGAAGGCAAGTCCCATAGCAGTACCTCAATTTTAAAATATGACAACATGGGAGACTAATCCCCAAGCTGGACCTCAAGCCATGCTTGGATCAGGGAGTCCTGTAAGTAAGGAGCACACAACCATCCAGCCATGCACCAATTCTGTGCTCTGGTAGCTGTGGCTCAGAATTGGCCATGCCAGATCTAAGCCAGCATCTGCCAAGCTTTACGTGTTCCCAAAACTTGTTTTCTCTGCTGTCTCAAACAGCTCATTAGCTGGGGCTTTGCTGTGCAAGTGCACAAACCTGGCTTGTTTCTGCAGCCTATCCAAGGTACAAGGCAATGAAGTCACAGGGATGACTCTGCAGAAGTTAATTAGGGTCAAAACCAGTTGTCCTCAACCGGAGCTAATAAAACAGGCTGGACTCTAGCCAGCACTTTACACTCGGGTGTCTTTCCACACTTCCAGGAATATGACACAGGAATATCTGCACTTGATCTGCACAAAGCAAGCTTGGGAAAAGCCAGGCTTCCTAACTCTGAACCCACAATGACTGTGCTTCCTCAGGATCCCATCTGTCATTGCCCCTGACCTAAGGGGTCTTGCTAAACAAGGTCTATCCAGTTCCCTAAACTTATCTTTTCAGCGATCATAACTGCCCCTCCCCTTGACATATACCTCCACCCCCACTCTCCAAAATAAGCTAGGCCTGAGCAGCATCTCTTCAGCTACTTCAGGCCAAAAAAACCCCAAATCTGAAACTACAACCCTCATTTTCAGTAATGTGAACATTCAGCTCCCACTCACAACACTTAAAATCAGGGCACAAATCTGTTCCTTTTTATGCCTCCAGATGGTTGTTTCATCTCCCTACAGATGGCATCCTGAAGTCAAGGCAAGTGGCTTTCATGTAGAACTCCAAGACTACTACTTGACAAAATCTGATACAAGCTGAAATGCAGTTTTCCAAGGAAAGGCAGAAGGCTACACTTGTGGCAAAAATCCTTTATTAAACTAGACTTTGTAAATTCCTTTTCACATTAAAAATTCTAAATGCAAATTACAAAACTGTATTTCAGTAAAAAATGAAAGTTATAGTTAGCAGCAAAATTACAACTTTATACAGATAAAATCATTTTAAAAATTTAATTTAAAAATAGACATCGACATCTTCCAACATAATGGTCCTAACAGCTTTTACAACTGGTTGCTGCAATACTAGGTCTTTCCACATGCGTATTCACATAGAAGTCATTTAATCCTCTGCACAGTTTATTTAGCTGAAACAGCATGAACAGTGGGGCTTTGGCTGGGTTTTGTGTGGTGTTTTTTTAATAGAACATGATACTTAGGAATTGTGGTAAGTCAATGAACTCTTCTTTGTTGCAGTGTTCATACTCACCATCTCAGCTCTGCAAAGAGGGCAACAGTACTCTGGAAATGTGAATTGCACTCAAAGACGTAAGCATCAGTAATGTAAAGTCTATGTATAATTTCCCATATCACATTTATGATGATCCTTCTTTGCCAGTATCAACAAGGAAATTATTCTCGTCTACCCGTGATGTTTTGTGGCAAGATTAAGTAACAAATTGATTACATTTTACCACCTCAAGTAAAACTTTCAAGAATATATGTTCTGCTAAGCATGTAAAGATGTTCCCCAACACTGTACATATTCATGACAGTGATGTTTCAGATGTTCTAGGTTATGACTACAGCATTTGGACACTGTTTACACAAGGATTCCCAACTCACAATTGTTTCCAACAGCCACAAAAAAGTCAATTAATACTTTGCCTGAGATGTCCTCCGATAGGCCTACAAAACATCAAAGAAAATAGTACCATGTACTATTAAAAGCAAAAGCCAAAGCCGTTGAAGTATTTTCAAGTTATCTTGAATTTTTTTTTTTTTTAAAAAACACTTTTTCTCTACTACTTTTACAATCAACTGAAATATATTTTGAAACACATTGCTTAGGAGAACAACTTTCTTCATTGCAACTCGGGGCCATTTGTTTTTTCTTTACTGCAAGATTACTCATCAATGCTAGCACAAGCATTAAATTTTGTATTAAACAAATATTTTTCCTAAATTAAAAACTGGGATAAATGTTACAATGTTTTGTTAAAAAGAAATCAAAAGTCTTGTATTAAAGGCTACCAGTCATCACAACCACATGCTGTTGAAGAACTGAATAAAAAGTGGTACACAAAATAGGTATTTTAAGTTGCACATTGTTACAGAGTGCTGGTGGCAATACTGTTAAGTGCTACTTTAATTAAAAGATGATACAGAATTTACACAAGACCTCATAATCCTCACTGATGTAACTCCAAAAGACACCAGAAAAGCTGGAAGTTAAGATGTAACCTACTTTGAAATACCATTTTGAAACAATTATAGTTGATATAATTCATCCCACTCCACATTATAAAAACAGTCAAACACAAGAAGCCCAGTGGTTTTGTTCCAGACAGTTTGGCAAGTAGCTGAAGGCATGAAGATCCTTAATAATAAAAATCTGCTTTCTTTCTCTCTGTGCACTGATCTTCTGCTCCATTCTGTAGCCAGCTCAGCATAGCTTCTAAGCATATGCTTAATCTCCTATGGAAGTAAAAGGCTGAGCTTATCCTATCTTCCTCAGGGTTGGAACTGCAATGCCTCACCTCGAGTTGCTGAAGCTGATGGAGAGACTGTTGCCAACTCCAATAAAGGCAAGACTGGTTCTGCTTGTGTTACGATTTTAAACCATCATTTTCCATCTAAGTTCAGCCTCTAATCAAATGATTTATACTAGGCAAGTGATCAGCCTATAGCCAGGCAGGGTATTCAGAATACTTTAGTGAACCTCAGCCTGTACCCAAGGGGGCAATGGAGAGAGAGAAGGACTCCAAACTGCTCTTAAGCTATGCACTCCTCTGCTGACTTTGACAGACCAGAGAACCCAAACTCTCCTAGTAAGGGAGTTGAGGTTTTGCTCTGAACATTTGTTATGCATTTATTCAAATAGGACTAAGAGATGAAAAAATAATATGGAGGGATATGGAAGCTCAGTGGGAACAGCTTATTTTCTGAAGAGTCCTAGTCCTCTTCCTTAGACTGTTTACGCACTTTTTATTATTTAATCTCTTTTTGTCCCCTTGATCTTGCATTTTTAGCTTGCAGTGGTGATTTTGAAAGAAGCTCAGGATGTGGTGACTTTAAGAATACCCCTGAGCGCATTGGTTAAAGCATTTTCTGGGGAAGTGAGAGTGAAGCGCAATGGCTGTCCTCTTGCTAGGCCAGAAGAGGATAAAAAAACATGTTTCTCATCTCCAGGGTAAACTTCTCAGCAACTATATTATGGTGAACAGATGGGCAAGGCAACAACTTTTTCTGCTCATCTTTTGAACTGAAATCTAAGTTGTCTTTGTCCATGTCAAGAATAGTGTGAATATGCCAAGTGAATCAGGCCCCCTCCCGAAACAACCAGAAGTGTTGACACTTCCCTGTTTACAAGCACATTGCTGCAGGGCTTGGGCACCCAGAAGCTCAACACACACCACTTCTGAGCATCCACTGGGACCTTTGCTGGGCAACTCAACGACATGGGCCAACCAACAGGGACTACGCTTTAAGAAGCTGCCCCAGAGAGTTGCACCTCCACTGGCTATGAACAGTAGCACTAAGGAAAATCTGTTCAAGGGCAGGAGGAAGTTTCTTAAGTCCAAAAGAAAGCTCCTCAATCTGCTGAGGCAATTCTAGCATCTGCAACCCTGGACAACTGATAGTCTGAACTGTTGTCTTGAGTCCAATTGCTTGAATGACATCTCAGTCCATTTTAGGCACTGTCACAGAGGATGGAGCATGGGCTTCACTGCACAGGACATCATGCAGTGGCAGAAACAGCTCTGCTAGTGGTGTCTGAGGAGCACAGATTTTTTGTATTTTACCCACTGGTTACCAGAACAGTCCAGAGAGAAAGAAAAAGAGAAGGGACACAATTCAGATGAACTAAGTACCCACAACAAAATATAAAACGTATTATGACAGTCTATTATTCCAGTAAGAGTCTCTTTGATTAAATATTATTCAAGCTATTCTTCCACTTGAAATCACCACAAAAAGATTATTATATCTGCTGAAGGATGACAAACTCATTTTTAGGTCTACCATACATTGCATTCACTGTGTAGGTATTACTTACAGTAAATACGGGTGTTCAGGAAACATCACATCTTTCAGTTTGTCAGCAACTTATACGTACACATTTTCAAGTGAAACCTATTTCTGTGCACAGCTTTTCTCACAGAAGTTCCTTGCTTATTACTACCCATGCACACAAATGGCAGAACTTGCATGCATATGGGATTCATACACAAAATCCATGTGCATGTAGTTCCTGGATAAAATTTACTGCAAAAGTGGTTTAAAATGAAAAAACCCCTCCCATTAATCCTTAACCTATTAATTTTGTTCCTAATACAGAATTCACACCTGTTCTGAAAAAGCCTTACAATAAAAATTAAATGGCTTGTAGTAAAAAATTTGTATGCCTTTCAAGAGGCAAAGATTTAATTACAAGTAGCAATGCATTCTAGAAGATATTTCTATTAAAAAGATATTCTGCTTGCTTACTGGAAACACTTGCCAAAGTATAGATGTTTATATTTAATTTGGGGGAGAGGACATTTGGGGTTTTTTTTGGTGGTGGTGGTTTGGCTTTGGGGTTTTTTTATACAGGTATTTCTAGATGCTGATGAAACACCACCACCACCAGAGTAACTTTTGTACTCCCAGATTTTTCCAGCTAGGCAATTACCATTGCAGTATTAGCATTCACTTTGATGTTAAAAATACTTTCTAAATGTCTCACAATCATGTTTTCAACAAGGAAATCACCGAATTTAATGCACACAGAATGAAGATACGTCACTATTAAGACACCTGTAAAGTGAAACTGTACTTAATTTGCTCCATTTAAAAAGCCATAAAAGAAGAAACACTTCTAATCCAGTAATGTTGAAAAAATAAGGGCATTTCCTGCAAAATTACAGTATTAGCTACGTGTAAGTGGAGACACAGTCCTTCATATGCAACTTCCAACAGTAACAGAAGTTTAGAATGGAGTAAGGACTGTAGAACTTGTCAACCCATCACAAAATAACTACTAAAAAAAAGGACATCAGACTTTTGAAGAAGCTTGAAAATATTTAGCACTCAGCTGTAACTGGATTTGAAGTATTGGTAGTTGCCAAGTTCCACCTCCCCTGTGCTCTTCTGAAGGGCTTAGCACAAAGTTCAGAGTCACAAAATAATTTCATACAAGGTACTGTTTTAAAAGCACAGAATCCACAGCAATTAAAATCTGGGAGGGTCAAAAAACAGACTTGGTATGCTAAGAAGACACTTATATTTTAAAATTGTACCTTAACTTCCCTTTAAAACATCATATACTGCTCAGCAGGATTCTTAATCTGCATTTCTGATACTTGAGATCCTGTGTCTTCTTTTAGCAGGTTCATAAAAGGATCCATTCCACACAAAAGCTTTCTTGGAAACATACTGACAAAACCACTTGCTGTAAATTAAGACCATTTCTAATAAAATACTGTCCTTTAAAACACATTACAAAATACTACTGCAGTTGTTCAAAAAGTTTTTAGCTGTAATCTGACACCTTAGTTTCTATATTCCTCTCTTCTTCTTGACAACCCTTCAATTCAGCATGACTTTCAGACAGCCTGGTTTTACTTCTGTGAACCTGTGAAACGAGAAGAGATGAAGTTTCAATATGAAAGCTGTGTGCAATGCCATCTCCTTCAGCCTCATCAAACATATGGAAAGTGGTAAAGTTCTCAGTCAAGCATGCATGCACGTGAGAATCAGGAAATCAGCATCATGTCCTCTGGATGTGACAGTGAAGGAGGGTTTTACGGGGTCTGGAGAAGTGAAGAGCTGGAAACAGCAGGAACTGAGAGGAAGATTAAAAAAAGCTGCCCAATATACTTGGGTATATTCATTTTGCTCCTCTTTTCATGCTCCCTTTTCATTCCTTCTTTTTTCAAAACAGATTTTCTTCCTTTCTTCTGTAGAAAGAAGGAAATGGGATGTCTTTGCTATTCCTCAGTCCCACCTTCACACAATCCTGTAATTAAAAAGCAGCGAACACACTGATGCCAGCCCAGACTTTGCAAATTGCTGTCCCACATAAACTGCTGGTATAAAGCAGGTATTGGAGACCAATAACAAACAGGATTCACAACTTTTCACAGTAAAGCTAGCAACCTTGAATTGAAATATGTAATTAAACTACATTAGATAAGTTCAATTAATAGTGTTTTTCATCTGTCTCAGAGTAAAGGATCTCACATTTAACAGGTGCCTTGTATAAGATGGTTTTGTGTCACACAATTGCATTGGATTTATGAAAGAGCAGGTCTTACTTTAATCTGAAACGGCAGACCTGCCTTAATCCATTTAGCAGTTTAACAGTAACCTAAAACTAACTTTAATTTTCAGTTAGTTAAATGTGGGTTGAGAAAAAAAAAAAAAAAAGTATCAGTAACAAAAATCTAAACTCACCTGAAGTTGTGGCTTGTGAGGTATCTGATAGCTGCTGGTCTAATGCGAGCAACTCCTCCCTGACTATGGCTTCCTCTTCCCGTGATAACACAGAGATATGGTTTACCACCAGTCTGCTGGTACTCTGTAACAGCAGGGATTGCAACGGTTAAAATTTCTCCTCAGCAGAGACTTGGTAGAACCTTTTCATCCATTCTTCTGAAAACTCTCACTGGTGATTCAGAACTTTGATTCCCCATGCTGGCTATGCATCTTTTACAGAAACATAGCCATGTTTCCCTTCCTCTGAAAAAGACATTCTGAAAAAATACAGTCAAGCTTTTTAAATCTAGATTGCTTGAAATATGTAGGTTGTTATCATCACAAAATTCTTCTAATTTCATAAGCAGCTTCGCTGTTTCTATCATCTAATCTTCACTTGGAATTTACATCCTGTGATGTAAATTACAATTGCAATATTGAAAGAGGTGGGTTAATTTTTAATTGACACCTCCCTCTATTGTTCCATGTTTTATCTTAATGTGAATAATGAAATAATATTTTATTGGATAAAGAAAAAGAGGGAAAATAAAAATCCAGACAGTTTTTGACATTTAAGTCACACTTATTTGGGCTCACTTCTGCTACACTGGAGCATGTGAATCAACAGGTCAACACATCACATAAGCTTTACTACAGAATCTAGCCCTAGTAACAAAAGAAATTGTTCTTCGCCCAGAGATCCCAGCAACCTAAATTGATCAAGAGTTTGAAAAAGAGGAAAGAAAATATAAATTAAACTGGATTCTCACACCAAGTCAAGATTTGTCAGCTCAAGATTATCAGTTCACACTTTTCTCTCTAACTTTATTTGTGTTTTATATCAGTTTACTGTTAATTCTGCCAGGACTAAGCACTCAGTATTGATTCCCTTCCCATGTGTGTACACTGAAATAAAAACTTTTTTTAGATTTAGATGAATGGAGTGAACAGAGAGCTCCTACCATCATTACGGGACTCCTGATTTAAGCGCAGCTCAGGAAATTTAGCTCTAAAAAGCATTAGGTTACAGCTTAAAGTATACAAACATCATTTCAGGAATAGCAGAAGACAATGCAATTTAATAATCCCTGATGTATATTGAAAGAAAAGGATTATCTAAGGCACCACTTCTGTTTCTACTGTGAGGAGCAGATGTTTCAAAAAAAATTAGGTGTAAGAAGTATTTCTTATGAAGGCATTCCCAGTGTGATTAAATTTACAGGGTAAACTAATAATGCAGAAAATCCATCTTTTTACAGCAAGAACAGTCATGAAAGTACTTGAACACTCCACTGGGAGAAAAAACAAGCCCTCAAGCACAACTGCACAAAATGACAATTATGGAAGCAGCAGTCTTCTGATCTCAAGAGATTCTGCTGACAAATCAATATGGAAGTTACTTAAAGATAGCTCAAATCACACTTACATGTAGAAGTTGAAGACAATGTAATCGTTGTGGTTAGAACTTCAACCTAATGATTTTTCTTTAAAGATTAAAAAAGCAACATAGCTCTAACAA
>VYZX01021050.1:558-12626 GCA_013401335.1 Brachypteracias leptosomus | reverse complement strand
CAATGCTTGGATTACATTAGTCCGTGTACGTATTGTCCATTGATCTCCCACAGAAAGGGAGGTGGGGGTGCTGGTGGATGAAAAACTGGATATGAGCCACCAATGTGCAATCACAGCCCAGAAGGCCAATCACATCCTGGGCTGCATCAAAAGAAGTGTGGCCAGCAGATCAAGAGAGGTGATTCTGCCCCTCTACTCTGCCCTGGTGAGACCTCACCTGGAGTACTGCGTCCAGTTCTGGAACCCCCAGCACAAGAAAGATGTGGACTTATTGGATCGTGTTCAGAGGAGGGCCACCAAAATGATCAGGGGAATGGAGCATCTCTCATATGAAGACAGACTGAGAGAGTTGGGGCTGTTCAGCCTGGAGAAGAGAAGGCTCCGAGGGGACCTTATAGTGACCTTCCAGTATCTGAAGAGGGCCTACGTAAAGGCAGGGGAAGGTCTATTCAAAAGGATTTTTAACACAGGACCGGGAATAATGGTTTCAAGCTAGGAAAGGACAGATTTAGATTGGATGTTAGAAAAAAGTTCTTTAACATGAGGGTGATAGATCAGTAGAATGGGATTCCCAGAGAGGTGGTGGAGGCCCCATCCCTGGAGTCATTCAAGGTCAGGCTTGATGGGGCTCTGAGCAGCCTGACCTAGGTAGAGATGTCCCTACTTGTGTAGGGAGGTTGGACCAGATGACCTCTGGAGGTCCCTTCCAGCCTAAAACTTTCTATGATTCTAAGATGGGGATTTTGAATGATTTTAGTGCCAGAGAAGGATAGGTAAGGAGTGTGTTTGGAACAGAGTATTTAAGTAACAAATGAGAGGGAAAACCCTGTTGGTTTTCATTAGTAATGTTATTAGCAATATGCATTTCTTCCTTGCTGAAAATGCCTTTGATGGTGTACACAACTGTTACTTAGTGATCAGTAACTGACTGAAGCACAACATTTTTTGTACCTGCCATGTATGAAGGGAGGAATTCCTGCTGTCTGGTACTTCAGTCTTTACATTGCAACATTATCACCCTTCATCATTTGTGTCTTTCTCTGGAGCTAAAAAACAAAACAGATGTTGGTATTTCTAGTAAAAAAGCATTTTTTGAGTCTTTTTACCTCCTCTTGGCTACTTCTGTATATTTTTAGGTCTGGAAGACTTTTCAAATCTACTCACATCTGGAAAATATAGCTCTGGCTCCTCATTAAGTCTGATGTCAAATGGTGTTTCTGGGATACGCGATCAGCTCAAGTTGCAGAAGAGTCAGAAGCCATACAACAAAATGCCTTTTTTTAAAGGTTGGACACCAAGTACTGAAAAATTCTCCAGAGCACAGTTTGTTTGGACAGCTATAGAGTTAGTTGCCTCAGGTCTTGTGGTTCAAACAATGCTTCTCTCCTCACACAAACTTCCCCCTCCACACACACCTAGGGAGTGCTTACAGCTAACAACAAATGGTCACTGAAAATCTCCATGCAATTGTATATGGATCCTCAAACATGCTGAGAGTGTATGACATCCCATCACAACTTTAGGTAAAAAAGATGCTAAATTAAAGGCAGAAGGGCACAGCCACTTCACCCAAGCCTTGCCCAAAATATAGCTTTCAGAAAGGAGTTCCAACCTGTATATATAACTAACATTACAAAGTCTGAACAGTTAGGGCATTGTTTTCTGATGCCTGTTTAGATGCTTATTCCTGCACAACAATTACACATCTAGACACTGAACCACCTGAAAGTTCTCAGCTTCTCTTTTGCTGCTGGTTAGTGATGTCCAAAATGTGACATTAAGGAACTAAATAAATCTTAAGATGTACACTCTTAGTTCAGTGACATCTTAGAAGCTATATGCTGTTTTTTCTTAGTAAAACTGTACATTGCTTTACTACAGGCAGGGAATACAAGAGAAGAGGCTGATTTATTGACATTTTTGCAAGGAGATACTTACTACCTGTGTGTAAAAACAAAAAAAATATTGGAAGGTTTAATAGCTGGATGTGGCCAAACCCCATCAACTACTGATTTACTTTCATAACGATAGATGGTAGTGGAGTATTGATCTATTTAAAGTGAAAGTTTTTCTAAGAATACTGTACACTCATTTTAAAATGATGTAAGTTCTGCAGCTGTTCTTGATTTTGCAAGGGCCTCAGCATTCTGTAATCAATCTGAACTCAAGCTTACTGGGTACCCAATGCCTTTGAGAGCCTTGTGCTCAGAGTGACTTTCAAAGTACCTGAGCAATGTCTGTCCCAGTGGCTACTGAAGCTTCGCTGGATGTGGTATATAGCTAAGCAGCACACTGCCACAGAGATTTCAGTGCCCAGAGAAATCTTAACATCGTGCTGCTTTGAGCCTGTAAGTGCTCCCACTTGACTTGATCTCATTTTTTGGTTCATGTCCTTTGGCTAACAATGGACACTTCCAAGCCAAGTAGCTCTGAGGTGTCCAAAGTGCTTGTACTTGCATACTTGTGACTCCCAAGGAGCTGTGGTGGCACTTTGTCAGGTTAATGAAAACAAAAATCCTTCTAGCAGGAGGGGGAACAGTTCAATTTTACTGAGCTATTAACTGAGATGTGGCTGTTTGACTCTTTTATATATAGCCAGCTATATGTAAAAGGGGAGGCATTTGATGAAACAAATATTACTTAGATACAGTGTGGTCCTCTTTAAGGCTTCATTTGACAGATCTGTTGTAATGTCAGAAATTTGTTGTGTATGGAAAAGAATCCTTTTGGTTCCTATTCCTAAAAATTTGGAGAGTGTTAACTGGACCGTTTCTGAGTTGTGTGGGCAAGTTTTAAGGCTTTCATGTCTGCAGAACCCTGGAAGCAGTCTAGAACAAAATGACACATGATCTGAGCTGCTCTGAGGATTAGACATGCTGTTTCTAATCAACAACAACTCCACAAGGTGTGAGTGGAGGTCTGTGTGTGTTTCTGTGGGTGGTGATGCATTGTCTCTGTTGTGGCCTGCAGTAGTTACTGATTAAGTTCTGTCAGCAAAGCATTGTGTGAACTGAAACAACAACAACAAATATTTGCATGAAAAAAGCTGGCACTTCATTCTGAGCAGCTCACCTGACAGGTTCTCACACCTTCTTGGTTCTTCCCTGCTTGTTCAGTTATTCTGTTTATGAGGCATGCACACTGAGACTTGTAGATTCATAGATTCATAGATTCATAGATTGGTTTAGGTTGGAAGGGATTTCAAAGATCATCTAGTTCCAAGCCCCCTGCCATGAACAGGGACACTCCCCAACTAGACCAGGTTTCTCAAGGCCCCATCCAACCTGGCCTTAAACACTTGTAGGGTTGGGACATCCACATCCTCCTTGAGTAACCTGTTCCAGTGTCTCACCACACTTACTGTGAAGAATTTCTTCCTCACATCTAGTCTAAACCTGCCCTTCTCCAGATTGAATCCATTACCCCTTGTCCTATCATTACAAGCCCTTGTAAACAGCACCTCCCCAGCTTTTCTGTAGGCCCCTTTCAAATACTGGAAGGCCACTATAAGGCCACTATAAGGTCTCCCCGGAGCCTCCTCCAGGCTGAACAGTCCCATCTCCCTTAGCCTGTTTATAGGAGAGATGCTCCAGCCCTCCTATCACCCCTGTGGCCCTCCTCTGGACCTGTTCCAACAGTTCAATGTCTTTCTTGTGTTGGGGGCTCCAGACTTGTACACAGTACTCCAGGTGGGGCCTCACAGGGGCAGAATAGAGTGGGAGAATCACCTCCTTCGACCTCCTGGCCACACTTCTCTTGATGCAGCCCAGGATGTGATTGGCCTTCTGGGCTGTGATTGCACATTGCCAGTTCATGTTTGGTTTTTCATTGACCGACACCCCCAAGTCCTTCTCCTCAAAACTGTTCTCAAGCCATTCTCTGCCCAGCCTATATTTCTGCTTGGGACTGCCTTATGCTCTGAACCTGCAAATGAATACTTTTAGAAATAGACTCCTGAGGTGCAGTTGGAAGAATACATAAAGCAGTCTTGTAATCAAAATTCAGGGTGGAACCAAACTTCCAAACTCTCCTGCATTGGGGCAGTACCTCAACCAGTAAGCCAAGTCATCTGAACAGGGAAGGGGCAGATAACATCTCTGTGCTGCCCTTGAGGGAAGTCTAGGATGTCAGAACAGAAAGTATGCGCTGCAAGATTGCAGTACAAGAACCTGGAGTGTATGTCCTTACTCATGGATGGGTGTGGAGACAGAATTCCTGCTTGACAGCGGACATGAACTGCACCAGCCTCAGATTACACTGAACTGACCTTGAGTGAGAACAGCCCTGAATGAAAACAAGAACAAAACAGATGAGAAAACAATGAAGAAGGAATCATCCTTGACAGACAAACCGCATAGTTGATAAACTGCAGAATAGCTAAACCAATAGAATAACATAATGAGGCACATGAATAGCTTGTGTACAAAGCAGAACACCAATCATGTTATGCATGTTTATATGTACGGAAGTCTAAGGTCTATAAAAGTCTAGAATTGTAAGCAATAAGCGACTAAAACAATAAAGGACTTTTGCTGAATTCATATTGGACTCTGCATCTGTCCTTGCTTACTCTCCTGTCAGATGGGAACAGCTGGTGGGGTTGTGTTGGATGGAGTAGAGGGCTGCAGTCCCTGTCTGCAGCCCAGCCAGCACCAGGCAGTTCTACCAACGCCAACTCTCCTCTGCATCTGCGGCCATTCTGCTCGGGGCCTGGTCAGGTGGACCATGGGGCCTCTCAGGGCCGACACAAGCTACACCACAGCTGCCGCCCTGTGACGTGGCTCCCAGGCAGTCTCCCCTCAAAACCATCAGTGGCACCCACACATTTTCTGTCTCTCAAGCTTACCGGGCCAGTATCCAGCTGTGTCAGTGCCTCAAGAAGTATTCCCCTATCCCCCTCAGAGGCTGTGCCCTGCTCTCTCCCAGGCACAGTGCTGGCTAATGGGATTTTGTGGGGAATGTGGCCATGCCATCCTCCTGAACACTTCTATGGTGCACATGGGTAAAGCACTTGATCAAAGGCAGGGGCTTGGTGTCCTCACAGTCTGTGTCAGAAGCCACTTGAGCCACAGGAGGCCATGGGCTTGCAACGATGGACAGTATCAGCAGGTCCTTGGCTGTCTTCTCTTTTTAATGCTGGCCTTTATTCCTGCCCAGTGCTGCTCTGCCCAGAGCTGGTCTATGATGGAGGTCTCTTCCTGCTAGAGTGAGGGAAAGCAGGCAGCCAAGGATGGCCTGTCTCTGTTGTCTCTGTCCTGCTTACAGCAGCAGGCTGTGAACTAATTTTCATTCCTTGGGAAGAGCAGATCCTGACCAGCTTCAGTGAAACTGGTAAGCTAATGGGTTTTGAGACCAAACTCGTGTTTAGAAGACACCATCTCTTGCCACACATGAGCTGGAAAAACATGAATATCCTCCTGTTAAGTCTCCCCTGATCCAACTATGTAGTATCATGACAGTAATTCTGTCTCTAGATTACTCCACAGTAGAAATAGTAGCTCATCTCTGGTTATTCTTCTCCCCTAGAATGCTTTTCTTTTGCGCCTTAGCTCAGTCGATCATTCCCAGATATAATCCTGCCTGTCACTGATTCTCTTGTCATTGACAATACTACTATTGTGAAGAGCTGGACTGAATTTGCAGAACTATTTCTGCAAACCAGGATTTTCAAAAGAGGTCTACCTATTTGGAGTACATACAAGAGTAAGCACTAATAAATTTCTTCGAACAAAAGGTATTTTCAAAGCCAATGTTGTGGTGTAAGCCAGCTTAATCTTCGCCATTCACAAGACAAAGTTCAAGTTTCTCCTCTAAAAATATTCCTGATAGTTATTCCTCATTAGATCAACTGCAAGTAATATTCATTGCTTTTGAGTATTTGACTGCATGTAGCTCTACATCCACAGGAGGGGGCACTTGAATAAAATGTTAAGCAGTTTCCTGCATGGCTCTATTTTCATACCTTATTTTGTGCACAGTGTTTCTGTGTGCTGGAGGTGGGGAAGAGCTAAAAGATTTTCATAGTCCATGCGAACAGACTTCAATTCATGAAGCATTTTGCAGAGCTCTTCTAATAAGTTGATCCTGCGCTGTTTCAGTTAAGCTTTGCTTCAAATCAACGAGTGTGATGCACACACAAAAAGTAGTCCATTAAAATAAATAAAACACTGAGTCATTTTGGTCCTTGGGCTGAAAATTTTGTTCTCTGCTTCAGAGAGAAATATGTCATTTTATAAGGAAGCTTTTGTTTCATGATTAACACTCACACATATGCATCTGAAATAAGAAATCTGACTTTCTGAAGGGTTGAACTAGACTAAAATGCAAACTGCTAGCACCTAACAGCCTGACAGGTCTAGAGTTCTTAGTCTGGTAGAGAAACTGTATTACAGTTTCACATCAGCTTTGTTTAAAAAGATATTTGTTTTCAATATCTGCCTGGAGTATAACAATGGTTCCTGAGGGAAGTATTAAGTGAGAGAAAATGTACTTCTACAGGTGTTGTCAGTAGGCTGCACTTCAGCTGCGCTGATGTATCAGAACTTCCTGAGGGACCAGAGCTCAGCTGAGCATTAGAAAAGTAGATGTCTAGTTGTGCTATTCCACATTTCTTGTACTTTGCCACTCTCTAGCAACTCTCTGGTCTTTTGTGACTGACCAAGGTGTGACACTTTGGCAGAACTCATTTCTAGCACATGTGGACTCAAAGATTTTCAAAGCTGAAGCTATGAAAGAAGCTGGCACAACCTTAAATGCCAGCAGGACTGAGACTTATCTCCACCAGTAGACTCAATGTCACATTCTTGTATACATTTATCTTTAAAAGATTTACTGTTTCTCCTTCCAGCCTTGCTTTTATTCAGTTTAAATCCTAAGCTCTGGATATGGACACTTTGTGCTGCTCAGGGCGGGAGAAAGCTTGCACAGGGCTCTGTCTTCACTGGAGCAACCATGGACTTCCTTTTTTTTGCTCAGACTTATACACAGAGACTGCAGTGAGGATAGGGGTTGGACTTCAGAGGTCCCTTCCAACCCAATACATTCTATGATTCTATGTCTCAGTGGAGATACACTACTGAGACAGCACTAGTCCTGCTCATACATGCAAAGCTTCACCTCAGTCAGGGCAGATCCCTCTAACCTGGGCAGGGACAGGGAAGAAGTGACTGCTGATCTCAATAACCAGATTATAACACTGAGGAGGGGAAAGAATTAAGAGGAGGTCTGATTTAATTAACAAAACTTTTTGCCTTCCCTTTTCTATCGAAAAGTGGTGGCAGATGTGGCTCTCATTGTCTTTCAGGAGCCTCAGTCAGAAACTGTAGCTTGAAAACAGCTCTCATAACAAGAGTGCTTGTGTATGGCAGTGCCTCAGAACACAAAAGAGAAGAGAAGAAATGGTGGGGTCCATTAAACTTATCATATTAATCCTATTCCTGCTGGTGACATATGCATAACCAGTTAAGCTCATTATTTTGCTGCTGCCAATGTTATAAACTCCATGTAGAAGAAAAGACATGTGGCTGGATTAGTTGTTTGCTTTTTTTGCTTCCCCTTTCATCTTTTCTTCATGGCAGCATGGGTTTCACCTCCAAAACCTCCCAGAACTGGCCTAACTGCGCTCTCTGACAGCTGCAATCAAATTCCTGCTTGTCTAACTGCTAACACTTCCGCCACTGAAACACTGACTGACTGCAGCAAGACCAGGATTTAAGCAGTTCAGGCTCCCCTAAAAATACCAGTCTAAGAGATTACTGTAGGAAAATACCTGAAAATACTCTGAAAGGGTGCTGACTTACTAGGGCTAATATCAACAGATGAGGAACATGAAACAGGGAAGGAGACGCCTTTTTTGATTACATGACAACTATGTGGGTGCAACCAGGCCCTAATTTTCCCAAACCCAGGTAGGCTGAATGAACCCAAGCCTCATTGTTTAAAGCTGTGCCAAATGTCATTCTGTTAAGTCTCCAGTTTCTTGTAAGACATTTCATCCTGCTTCAAAACCCTCAAGTACTCAAGGTCAGCTACAAGAACACCATCCCACTTCATATCACTGCTTCTCAGAGGAGGCATCTGCAGAACTGTGGCTGCTTGTTATTTCTGTGACAAAACTAGGACCATTTTCTTTGATTACTTTTCTTTCTTGAGGGAGACAACTGCTTGGCTTCACTGACAGCAATATAATTTTAAATTCCTGAGACTCCAACTAAAAACTAAATCCACTTCCAAAACACTATTAAGGACACACCAGGGCATAAGGATTTGAATTTATTGTCATGAATATAAAGCTTGTCTCCTTACTTGTGGCAGAAGAGTGAGGAGAGAGTGTACCACAGACAAGTCTTTCTGTCTAGCAGGGTAAAGAATTTCCTCCCCCCAAAATGGAGACTGCAATTAGTGCTTTCCCCTTCATGATATGTCTAGACTACAGGACCTGGCACTGGTGAGACATGCATACTATTAGGAGTGGTGATCTAATGAAACAGCTGGCAAACTTTCTGTGTTGCCTCTGCCTTGTGTTCAGCTCATTTGTTTTCTGTGAGACATGTAGAACTTGATGTTCCCAAGCATGTGGCATCTCTCTCCATATCAGATGGCCAAATATGCAAAAGTGCTTCATGCTATTTTGCTTCAGTATTACCTGAGAAGTGGACCTGGTAGTACTTTTTGCCTTATGGGTACTCAGTACTTGGATATGTGTAGAAAAGGAGATGATGTGGTGAGTTGTAGCGATTCAGGAATAGGCTCTGCCTCAGCTCCACCTAAGCCTGCTCTGCTAAAGCCTTCAGCATTGGCTTAACTCCTTTTCTCTTGATGGTGATTACAGTGGACTACTGGTCCACCTAAGTCTTCAGTTACCTGGTATAATCCATCCTATCCCCCCCTTTTCTGAGTTGTGTGTGGGTAGATATGAACTCAGTCTTCACTGAGGAACTGGAAAACAGCTGTCTGTACGGGTAGAAGCAAAATGTCACTCTATAAATGCAGCTGATGCACTATTGATTGCCAAAAGCAGATCTGTAGCAATTGCGGAGGTAAACTGCTGACATGTTTGCAGATCTCAGTGCACAGCTGGGCTCAAAGAGGGCAAAATATGATTTCAGTGTTAAAGTAAAAGGAAGGCACTTACAGAAAGAGAGTAATAGGCCTCTGAATGCTCTCAGCATGGTGTTAAGTGTTCAAGGAATCAAGGCCACATTCTGGCCATAAGGAAATATAGTTCAGACAAGTTATAATCACTCACACAGGGTACTTTTAACCTGTTAAAACCCTAACCTTTAAGAACTACTGGACATATTCAGGGATAAAAAGTCCAAGAACCATTAGGTAGGAATACCCTTTCTCTGGCTGAGGAGGCCAGAGCCTGTGACATCCAGAAGCTGGGACTCAGTGGGAGAAAGGCTAACAACTGCCTGCTGTGTTCATCTGATCTTTCCCTGCATGCTGCTATGAGACAGGACACTGGCTTACATGGGACTTTGGTCTTGGTGTTACAGCTGCCAGTTTTTCCTTCTCCTTGTGCAGATGCTTCTGAGCAATCTTTAGGTAACTAAGGCCAAGATCCCAGGCATGCTTACTTTCCTTAGTTCATACAGATTTGTACCAAAACACAAAAAGTTTTCATCTTCAATTTGGGAGCAAATGCAATGGTGTACAGAGAAGCTGTGTCTGGAACACATTTTTCTCCTAAGGAAATTGCAGCATCTCTGTAGTAATGAGACCACCACATTCCAAAATGGAAAGAACAGAGGGGTTTCAAACCCTGCAACAAAACACTTCATCAGTTTTCTCTATTGTCCACCCCTTCCTCTCCCATTTTATTGGATTATTCCTTAAACCCAGAAATAATTGCATTGAAAACAGTAAGACAGACCATGGAGAGAAATGGAATACCTTATAATGGATGGAGGAAAGCAGAATCCAATATTTCTGTGATGAAAATTGATCAGACTAATGTGAGGAAACTCTTAAAGTCTTAATTTTGCTCCTTACCACAGGTCATGTGTTGTTCCACTAGGTTCCTCAGGAGCTGCAAGGCATTCAGACTCAGATCTTCCATTGCCCAGATCTCCAACTGCAAGAACCAGCAAGGTTCAAAAAACAAGAGTGGTTCTTTTTTTTCATTGCACTAATCAGAGCTGTTTGAAGAAAAGAACAAAGAACATTTAAAGGGAAATTCAACACCCCCAGCACTCCTACTACTTGTCTATTTTGTCAAGGCCAGAAAAAACTGTATCTTGGCTGTAATAGGTAAATGACTTGTTCAAACTTGACTTTAAAAGTAGGATTCTAAGTAATCAAAGCTGTTATTTGCTTGACAGGATTCTTGTACAAGCAAACAAAAAATAAAGAGAAGTCTCCAGAGCAAAACCGGATCATACAGACCTGTCTCCTTTCAGGAGTGTATTTACAAGTTTTACTGCTGAATCCTTCTCATCCGAAATATTGGATCAGGAATGTTGATATTACCAATACCCAGAGCAGCCTTTCTAGTTGCTGTATATAAAATAGTGTGAAACCACAGGAAGCAGAGAACAGCTGAAGCAATCACATGATGGACAGCTGCATTTTCAAGTAGTTTGGCACTTCAGGCCAAAGAAGGTAGGGACAAATCTGTTATGGCACTCTCAGTGACTCTACATTTACACTGGTCATTGGGATATTTCAGATGGAGATGTTCAAGTACTCATTCATCAGACCACTACAGTCCTGCAGGCTCCCCAGGAAGTGCCAGCCTCATATCAGTGCACATGTGCCCTGATTCACATCACTCTTGAGTGATGCATTTTTATGAGACATAAAACTATTAATCCACTGGATAAAAGATCACTCATATCCTTATCTGCTCTTACAGCGAAGAATGGGTTGGGAAGGAGTTCCTCAAGAACTTCCTAAATGAGGTCCATCAATTTCCCTCCATTTCCTTCAAGGAAGTAATTCACAAAAATGGTGAGGTCTAAAATGATAAATGAAAGGATTTGTCTCACTATGTATTAGATTGTGATCGGGATGCCAGAGTCTCTTTTCATAAGTATCTAGAATACAGAATTTCCATGGCATAAGAAGTACCAACAAGTTGGAAGTTTAAAATTACTTCTTTTTAAATTTCTCAGCAGCAAGAACTTGTAACTGCCAACACTTATATAAAATTCACGGTTAGTGGACAAGAGAAGGCTGTGGATGTTGTCTACCTGGACTTTAGTAAAGCCTTTGACATTGTTTCCCACAGTATTTTCTTGGAGAAACTGGTGGCTCATGGCTTGAATGGGCATACTCTTTGCTGGACAAAAAAGTGGCTGGATGGCCAGGCCCAAAGAGTGGTGGTAAATGGAGTTAAACCCAGTTGGCTACTGGCCACAAGTGGTGTTCCCTAGGGCTCAGTACTAGGGCCTGTTCTCTTTAATGTCTTTATCATTAATGTGGATGAAGGGATTGAGGGCAGCCTCAGTAAGTTTGCGGATGACACCAGTTAAGTGTGAGTATTGATCTACCTAAGAGCAGAAAGGTTTGACAGAGGGATCTGGTCAGGCTGGATTAATGGGCCAATTATAAGAAATTGAATAAGTAGTGGATCCTTCACCTGAGTCACAACAACTGATACCATAAAAGTCGGCCTGAGTAGAAAAAAACTTTCAGAGACTAAGTTTTAAGTTTCTGAAAGTAACATTCCTTCACTGGCGTCAGGAGAGTGGGGGATCGTTCCTCCGAAAAAACACTCTATCCGAGTACCATTCTCAGCCCCTATTTAAACCCTCGGATCCCTCCCATTCCCCAGTTAATTAACATGAAAGGTGGTATGTTTTGGAACTCATTAAAATATTAAAATGTCCCTTGCACTTACGTAGTGGTGGTCATTACTTCATCCTCCATCTCGTGATTCTTCGTCCTTGTACCTAGCACTTGTTTATGAAAGATGTTTCACTGCTCACAGGGCTGATGTAAATAGGGTTGATCTTGTTATGTCGGGTTCTCCCAAGACGACCTCATCCCCCTTATCATCGAACGTCTTAACAATCAATGGTTCTCAAAATTTACAGTTCGAAGCTATTAGTTTCCCAACTAGG
>VYZX01021049.1:0-34619 GCA_013401335.1 Brachypteracias leptosomus | reverse complement strand
AAATATGTACAACACTGATCCTCAGATGCCTCTGGATTCCTCCCGAGTCACGTGGAGTTGTAGCAGCCACAGAGCCGTCCGGAGCCAGCAGCAATCCCAGCGAGGAAGGGGCGAGCAGAACTTCTTGTGTCCTTTTCTAGAGTGTGGCAGGAAGGGGAGTGGAATAGCTGCTCCACCTGTCCCTCTCCTTCCCCAAACCTTAAACCACACCATGCAGGTACATAACTCCCCTTTCCGTTCTTTTTGTCTGTATGCTTACTGTTTTGTAATTACAGTTACAGGTTTGACTGGTACTTTTATGGGTCCTCTAATCTCATTGAGTGACAGGATTTATTCTAAACAGGACTGTAACAGAGCATCAAACATCTCAGCATATGCTGGTTTAAACTTTTTTTTTCTTTCATTCTATGCCTCTCAAGTTCAAGTTTTAAAAGCCATGTGTGTATTAGAGTACTTAAAGACCTGCAGCTTGAGTCTAAGAGATACAACTTGTACTATTCAAATTATATAATTTTAAGTGGGGGTGGAAATACCAATAGGCTGTCATTTTCTCTGACACAAAGGCTCAGACATATCAGTCATGCAGTTTAGGCACTCATCCATTTTTAAAATGATAAGAATAGTAGTAGTATGTGATTGGAGCTCAGTGGCACTTTCACTTAAGCAAGAATTAAAAAGTGTAACAGAAACACTGAGGCAATAGTTCCCTGTCTATTTTCTCTGTGTTCTGACATTTCTGATCTTGCTGCAGCAGATGGTAAATGAGAGTCAAAAGAGAAATCTCTATGCATTAAAAGCATATATTTTGCTTCTTAGTAAATTTTTAAGGCAGATATAGGCAAAGTCAGTGTGGTCATTCAGACAAAAATAAATCCAAAAAATTGATAAATAATTCCTTATCACTTAATTGCTCCTTAAAATGCTTTACATTTCTCACATAAAAAACCAATTATATCATAAATTAACTGTGCCCATGGAGGAAAGGGAATCAATGGACTATCATATTCTATATCTCTTAAATGCCAGTTATAAACTTATATTTTTTATGTGAATATTTAATAAGTAGTATTGTATCAGTGTTAGCTGTGATATAGTGTACCTTCCTCCCTGTAAAGAGACTTTCTCTTGTGTAGTCATAAAAGAAGCCTTTAAATATTTAATTTTTTTTTGAGGTGTTAACTTCATTGAACTCAACTGCTCAACTTTAAATAATGGCATTCTAGAATTAACTTGGGATGGTTTTCAAATATTTTTGTGCTTGAATGCTACAAATCTGGGGTGACCAAACTAATGCACAGAAGCTGCATGTCTTCTGAATGTTCTCATTTTGGTGTGGAGCATCATTTGGCTGTCTATAATAAAACTACTCAAGGCTATCACATAATAACCAGAGCAGCACATGCAAACACTGCATGCTGGCATTACACCAATTCCCAGAGAAAGGGAGAGCTGTTCTAGATATGCCTAGCTATATAAGGCTTTCATAAAGGAAATATTTCTGAATAACATGCATTTCTATCATGAAATTTTTTTTCAGCTTTTTAACATCACTGATAGAATCTCATTCATGAGATGAAGTAAAATAGTATTATTTTGCTGCAGCAAAATGTTTCAAACCAAACAATGAATATATTTGCAAAAGACATCAGGGTGAAATGCAACAAAAGCTCCAATGATTTCTATGTAGTTTGTACATAAGTTTGTAGACAACACTAAGTTATGTGGGACTGTTGCTCTTCTTGAGGGTAGGAAGGCTTTACAGAGGAATCTGGACAGGCTGGATCCATGGACCAATGTCAATGGCGTGAGGTTCAACAAGGCCAAGTGCCAGGTCCTACACTTGGATTACAGCAACCCCATGCACCACTGCAGGCTTGGGGAAGAGTAGCTGGAAAGTTGTAACAATTACATTCCATCATTCTATAGAAACTAGATATTTAAGGATCAAGCATTATACTCACTTAAAGTCTTTTGCAATGTCATTAAATTCCTATAACTACGAGGAAAGTTTGCAGAGTTTAAAACCTCATTGACACCTCTTTGACAAATATGTGCTGGCAAATGACAATGAATCAAAACCAGCTACGAATCCAGAGTTAAAAAGTTGATGGAGAGACAAAGATGCATTCAACAAACTGATTATATTAATCCATACTTCTTGCTTCAGAAGAGTAGTTTTCAGTAAAAGGCTCCTTATTATCTCAGAATACCATGTCTGCTGAACCTCTGTATGCACATCCATTTTACACTCTCTGTGTCTTCTTTTTAGAAAATTATAAAATGGCTCCACTTCATTTTGAGGTGGAATGAAAACAAAATTAGTCAAGAAATAAAACATGTGTTTTCCAGATAACCTTAGGTCTTAGGAATCAAAGCATTTTAAACTATATTATGTCTCTTAAAGTCAAAGGAAAAGTGCATAGGCTAGAGAAGGAACTGGAAAACTTGTACCAGAAGCACCTCTCTTTTTATTATTGCTTAATTAAATTCTCCTAAAATTAAACCATTTCTTAAATACATCAGCACAAGTGAAAAGAGAATTAAGACCTCCTGTTCCAAAGGTCAGAGAATCTATAATTACTCCATAAAACTTTTTATATTTTTCAGTATCTGAAAAGTATTGAATGTTTTTTTGACAAATATTTAGTTTCACAAATTTTTCACTTATGCTTAGCAGAAGTGCTAGATGTCTAGGCATGGCCTTCCATAAACACAATGTTGCAAGAATGTGGCTTGAGTATCTCAGATCTGAGTGGTATCAAAGTGATTGAGTTTTGTAAGGTGCTCAGATAAAATGGTTATGGATCACAGAAGTATCTAACATGAATGGGCTTTATGACAGATAATTTTTCTGTCGTTAGATCATTCAGCTTCTGACTAAGAAAGACTTTTGAACATCCATTCTTTGTATACCTGGATATTCAGGTGTAATCAACAAGATTTTTTTCCATGGTTAGACTTAGACATTCTTAGATTTCTTTCAAAGCATTGGTTTGCCATGTCTACTACAGCAAGAATAGGACATTCTTTCCTCAAAGAAAAAAAAAAGTAGAAGACATTCATCCATTTGTTTTAAGCACTCAAATATTATAATGGCAAAGTCTGTATCTCTACACAGAAAAAAAAATAGATTGCATATTCTGCACTTACTAATGCAATATTGACTTTATGCAAATAACTGCAGGGTTTTTGGGTTTTGCTTTTTAGGTTGGTTTTCGTTTTAATATATAACTAAAAGTGTAGGTGAACACATATTGCAAAATATAATTTTCATCTTCAAACAAATTACTTGCAAGTGTTGATATATGGATCAATACCATACGTTTAACATAATATTCCTTTGTAGTTAAAGCTTTTATGCAAAATTAGTCATTATTTCTTCATTTCTGTAGTAATAGTTCCTAATGTTCTCAAAATCACATACTAGTATCTGTTAATTGAGACTTGAATTACCCCTGTGGGTTGGATAAAGAATACCCAAGTTTCACTTCACTTGCAGTTGAAGCGTAGCCAAATGCAGGTTAAATGTGGCAGATTTCTTCAGCTCAGCTGAATCAGAGGACATATTATCAAGAATATATTTGAGGTTATTCTGAACAAGAACATTCCTAGAACAGACGAGCAATACTTTCTGTTTTAGGCAAAACACCAAGGAATGCCAAGCTTCTCTTCATGCCTATTCCAAAATAAATTAGCTGTAGGGGAACAGTCAACAATAGCACAATGCTAAGATTTTATATAGGACAGTACTGATTCTGATCATAAAACAGGTACATATAATTTTTGTGTATTAACGCCACTTCCCACAGTAATACCTGAAGTGCCATTCTGCTGTTTAGCCACTGAACCAGCCTGGGAGCTTGTTTTGAAAGGGATAACAAGATAACAGAAAATATTACTAACCTCTGAGTTTTTGCAATTGTAGGCTGAAATAACAGTGACTTATTTCAGCTCTGGACAGGAAAATGTTTTAATACATTCTTAGTTTTAAATCAACAGTGCTTAACCCCCAATTAAATGATTGGTTTTGTATGAGCTAGGCTACAAGGCACAGTGCCCTTTTTTGTAAGTATGGAGATACACACTGTGTGATAGAAATTATGGGAGATTTTTAATTTCGTACTACAAACTCCATACCCTTGCATAACTCATAATTTCCAAGCTTTTCTAGAAACTTTCCTAGTGTATGATGGGCATGTAATTGAACAGCTTTTAGTTCTGAATGGATTTGTTTTATATTCGGATTATGTGTATGTGTGTATTAATATATATATTTATATTTCTCAAACTACATTTATGTTTTAAATAGTCTAATAATGAAAGGGAAGGATAGCAGAAATGAATTATTATTTTTGCCATTATGATATAGGTTATATATAAACAATATAAAGGATCAAAGATTATAACTATTTCAGGAGGTTGGCATCCTTCAAATGGAAATTATTACCCTGCAGTTAAGATGAGCTTATTAACATTGTGAATAATCCACCAGGTTTAGCAGTTTATCATCTTAGTTTTGTAAGAGTTAGAGCTACACTGTGGCTTGTAATGGATGAGGAATGTGCTTGAAGAAAGTTACCTGTTCTGAGATGAGAGGGACGGTAACTTCTTAAACTGCAAAACCTCAGTCACTTTTGTCTAGCTGATCATACCCTATTTCTATGTCTGCTAGTTTCCCTATGTGTAGCATGGAGCTGTTTGTCTAGTTCAAAGGATTTTCAGCACTAATCACTTAGTATCTGAATACCTGAAGATGGAAGGAGCTGCATATAATGTTGTAAATCATGCTTATTGCAATACTTTGACTAGAATTGTTAATTATCACTCTTGGCTTGAGCAAGATATTTTTCACCTCTTAATCTGAGAAATCTCATTTTTAGGATGGACAGGACTTTTATCATGATTTCATCTGCTTTGCTAACTGCTGCAGCATCTGTAATAGGACCAACTTTTCCCAGCATAAACAAAATCCACTATCTTTGCATATTATCTCAGCCCTTTGCTTTCTGTTTAATAGTCTTAGTATTTAAGATCCAGCTCTGCAGGCCAGTGCACAACAGGGGCAGGCAGACTTCCTTCAAGGCTGTTAAACAGATGATGGGGACAGCTTCACGAGCTGGCTGGTAGCTGTTGATAGAATTAGCAGAGGATGGAATATCACTTTCTTGTAACTGCTTGCAGGAATGATAAATTTATTCATAGTATCAGCTTTTGCTTCCCTGCTGTTTTGCTTGTGCCTTCCCTAAATAAAGCATAGAGCTACTTAGTGGGATCACAAAGGCTCAGTTAACTTTGGAAGATGTGGCTAGATTTCCTTCAGTTAGCATTTCCTTCTAATGCCTCAGCTAGCTCTTCCTTTGCAAAAAGCAGAGGTTTGAAATCTCACCCATGTGCACTTTAGGGGAGTTACTTAGTACTGCCAGGAGAACAGTCACCACAGTTCATCTAGAAATCCTACTATACACCACTGATGGGATCCTTTTTGTCCTTTTCATGATCTTTGAACATTCAGATTCTGAGAGACAGATATCTAAGGAAATTAAAGACTTTTCATTTTCAGGATAAGATTCACATTTTGTTGGAGAGAAATAATGTCTTAACTGCATAGGCAATATTTTAAAAATCTCTTACTTTGAATTAGCATTGATTTTATCAACAAAATTGATAGGAGAGAGGGTTTTTTTTTAATTATTTATTATTACTTTCTGCTATACAGCCACTATCTACCAGTTTGAAATAGTATGTGCAGTGCTAAGAAGCTAATTAAATCTTGTAATAGCAGAAATAATTAATGTGTGCTTTTCTTTTCTATGATTGTGCTAACATGAGTTTTACTACCAAATTAAATACCTGAAGTAATCTTTTACACTGGAAATATTTCAGATTTTTTTGCATTAGTGTGGTATTCTAAATTACTCTGCAAACTAACAAATAAAAGGTCTGAAACCTGACATGATAGATTTTTCCAATTATAGATACCATTTAACAGTATTTAAAGGTGATTTAGAACATGGAGGCATTCAGTAGGGGCTCAGATGTGGAGGAGATTTTAGATATTGATCAGAATCAGAAGCATACTGTAAACATATTGATGAAGTATGTGTCAGATAATAAAGGAAGAATAAAAATCAAAATATTTGTTCTTAAAAGTGATATGATATAGAATTAAGATGGATTACAGATGTTTTACTTATGGAATAAACCAATTTCCAGAGTAAGAATTGAACTCATTGAAGGTAGCACAGTTCATTTCTATGTAAATAATATGAAAGAAGTTTTTTATTAATGTAAGCTGATATGCAATTCTTTGTTTTGGTAGCTAATTAGAAAGAATTTTACATTAAGAGACTTGTCTTCAAAGCATTCTCTTAAAAATGTTACATAGCCTACTTCACCTAAATTCTATCTAATTTTTCTTCTTTATTCATCTTCCTTGCCTTTTCTGTTAATTTGGTCATTTTCTTCTCTCCATTGTGATATGACCTTGCTTTTCTCAATTATATTTTTCTCATTCCCTCTTTTTTCATCTCATTATTACTTATCCTTTGTATTATAGTAGTTCCTAGAGCAGGGATTCTCAAACACAAAGAGTCATGATCCCACTTAGGGTAATGAGTAAACAGAAGTGTGGTTTCAAGTGTGGAAATGACCCCAGAAATGAGAATGTAAATGGGGACTGTAAGCCCTGAAGTGGAGCCAGAAGCAGAAAAGTTTTCAGAACATTAGCCAAAGGGTAAAATTATATGTATCCAAACCTATTCTGCAAACTGTTACAGACTTTACGGGGGAATAATTATAAGAACAAGACAGACCTGAAAGAAGCTACAAACAAATGAGGAAAAAATGAGGTAATTTGGAGAACAAAAATAATAAAATGTGAGAGATTCTTGGCCAGTCAAGTAAATCTCATGGTTTTCCCACCTTCACTTTCTTCTTGAACTCTTGCTCCCTCTCAAAATTATCACTAAATACTTCAAGTTTTCAAATGTTCTTCTTTCTCTGCCCTCCCAGGTTGCAGCTTTTCTCCATATCTTTGTGAAGAAAAGTAAGGTTGGATGGTGTGGGAGGGAGATAGCCTTTCAAACAGCCTAGTACCCTCTGCTGATGCACTGACAGCTATTAAACTGCCTACACACTTCTCTACTAAGCCATGTTTTCATAGGGCAACACAGGCCATCTCAGGTCAGGCACCATACCGCCCTGCAGTAACAAAACTCACTTCAAAGAAAGAGAAAAAGGATGCTAACAGCTGACACTGGCTTTTTTAGCCTTTTCTCTTTTCTCTTGGGAAAAGGCAAGATAAGGGATCTTGGAGTTCTATAAGGAATGGCAGAAACTTTGGATCTACTACTGACTTAAATGTAAGAGGTTAGACTAGTTTTGCCAGAGTGCTTGACAAATTTTTTCTACCGGGTATGTCATAAAACATTTCTGATTGTAATTTTCACTTCCTTCATAGCTGGAATTTGCAGCATCACCTGGACACAATACTGGGTAGATTGTTTACATTTCCGTGACTATTGCAAGATAAAGCATTGCTAATCAGTTCTGTAAGGTATCTAAGAAGACATAGGAGGCAAGGTTTAGAGTTTTGATCATAAATTCTTTAACTGATTTGCATTTGAAATTAGCATCTTAAGAAATATCAGAGGATTATACCAAAATAAAAGTTTTCCAGCAGAGTAGTGCATATATTTTTACTTTGTGTATTATTTATGTGATTTCTCTATTTATCTTTGTTAAATTTTGATCGGATTAATATTATTGAAATCAGTAAAACTTACAGATCTAACAGCAAATGAGATGAGAGACATAGATGTGTTTTTCCTTGAAGAAAGCTCAGAGTGGCTTGCTCAGGATCTCAAAGCAATGCTGTTGATTTTTCTCACTTCAGTTTCACTTGCTTCAGTTTCACTTGCTTTCCTTCACATTATTTATTTATATAACTCAAGAAAATAAAAGGTTAATTTGGGAGAAATTGGTACAAGCTTTAAAATCAATACAGCGAGATGAAAAACTTAGCAGCAAGCATGTTCGGTAGTTTACTTTCATTTGGAGTGGCTGTCTGAAAAGAAATGAATTATTTCCCATTAAATGCAACAGCTTTGGGGATAGAAATACACTGGGTCTAAGTGGCTTACTGAAGCATATGTCAGTGTAGAAAAATTGATAGACCACCACACAAATTAGGTGGGCAAAAAAAGTTTTGTAGACTGCAGCTATACTTTCCTTGCAGGAGGTGTTGAGGAACACCCCCATCCTGTCTGTCCCTGCTCATCTGTCTATCTTTGAAGTGGACTGTGAATACAGGGAGGAAAAAAGACTCATGTGTAAACAACAGAGGATGAGGGTGAGGGTGAAGACTACTTCATTGGACCCTACTAAGACTTCTTCACACTCCATTTTAGCAAACACAGTTTGAGAACATTTCATCTAGAAGCTAGTCCAGTCTGCTAACAAATACCTTGCAAGTCCAGGAAAGATTCATTGTATCCTCACATATGACGTATGGCTTCACAAACTGTACTGGACACATAGGTTGATGGTCTCTCACCTTTTGGAGCAATGGCGCTGCCACACTAGCACTTCTTTCCAATAAAAGCTCATGAGCAAAATTCCCAACAGAGCAAGAAGTTGCATCAGTCACAGTGGTAGTGTGTCATCACAAACATGGTATTTCCTTTCTTTTTCCCTTTTGGCCTAGACATGTAGTACTGGAATTACTGTCTGATTATGTAGTTTTGGTTGCTGTGTAAACCAAGTCTTATTAATGAGCTGCTTCTGAGCTCTGAACATACTACCACTCCCAATATGGTGAGCAGTGCTGTGTTTATATGTGTTAGGTGGTATTTTGCTTAAGAGTTATATGCAGCTACTAAGTAAAACCTGTAGACTTTGCCTATTCTGGAGTCCTGTTTCTTTTTACCATCAACTAGCAGTGGCTGGGGTGGCTCAATTGGCTGGGCAGTCAGGAATTAGTGGGTTGGAATCAAACCATTGAAGCTGTCAACTGTAGCATGGTGGCAGCTCCACAGCCCTGAGAATGGCTTCCAGGAACTGTAGCCACTGACCCTTCCCTCATCACTGATGCCTATCCAGCAGGGCAAAGCTCATTGTGTATCATGCCAGAGAGTGGCATCATAGCTTATCAGACCCTATTTATATTTATGTGTGTTACACAGCACATAATTGCCTTTAACTTTTAGACTATATATATCCTACTTGCAGAGTGTCTTTCTACTTGGCTAAAGATGCCAGAGAATGCGGCAATTGAGACACGGGAACTCTGCTTGATGCAAGCAACGTGTCCATTTATTGTGCGCAACCAACTCCTTTATATACTCTTACATTGACTGCGTGTTTTAAACAGATTGGTTCTTTTGTACATACGCTGCTGCATCTGACTGGTCAGTTTGCAAGCTTATCTTATCTTGAGGATACATTCCTTGAGACCTTTTTGGGCAGAGGCGCCAGGAACTTGCTTATCTCAGAATTACAACATTTGTCAGGCTGTCAGGTTCCTGTTATCGGATCTTTGCTTAGCCCCTTCAATTTCCCATGGTTTATGGCCCACGAGTTCAAGCAGTTCCCTGCCTCCGTTAATTAGCCGGGCAGTATCAGGAGCTCTGCTCCTCAGGCCTCATCCCACAAGAGAAAACTGGTCCAGGATAAGGGTGGGAATTGTGAGAAGAGGGCATCAATAAAAATTCATACATCCAGTGAAACAATAGACAGCTATGTATGGTCACTCAATTTTAAGTTTCTTGATTTCAAGACACCAAAGCATTTCTAACTATGTTAGGAGACTTCATTTAAATGGATAGAGATATGGTAGGTTCATAGAATCATAGAATGGTTTGAGTTGGAAGAAACCTTAAAGATCTCGTTTCAATCCCCATGCCACAGGCAGGGACTCCTCCTGCTAGACCGTGTTGCTCAAGGCCCCATCCAATCTGGCCTTGAACACTTCCAGGGATGGAGCATCCACAACTTCCCTGGGCAGCCTGCTCCAGCAGCTCACCACCTTCACAGTGAAAAATTTCTTCATTGCATCTAATCTGAATCTCCCCTTCTACAGTTTAAAGCCATTACCACTCATTCTATCAGTACAAGCCCTTGTAAAAAGTCCCTCCCCAGATTTCTTGTAGTTCTCCCTCTGATACTGGAAAGCAGCAATGAGGGATCTATGTTCCCCTTGTACTGGGAGCTCCAGAGCTGGATGCAGGTGGGGTCTCACAAGAGCAGAGTAGAGGGGGAGAATCACCTCCCTTGACCTGCTGGCCACGCTTCTTTTGATGCATCCCAGGATAAGGTTGGCTTTCAGGGATGTACTCATGCATTGTTGGCTCATGTTGAGCTTTTTATCAACCAGTACCCTCAAGTCTTTTTCCTCATGACTGCTTTTACAGTTCTTACGGCTTTACATTGAAGTTGCTTAGCTTCCAGAAATACTGCTTCTACATATAAAAACACGCTGATCTTGACAATATAGAGTAACTTGGCTATATCAAAACTAAGTTCTTTCAGACTCTTTTAAAGTAAGCATTTTTCTTTCTTTCTCAAAGGATAAGCATACGTTTCTTTTCCTGTGGATGAAATGTAAATCAGTCTTTTCAAATCAGAGGTGTGAAGGTCTCCTTTTTTTACCATGGCCATATGATCAGAGAAGAAACATGAGCTAAATTTGTGTCTGTGGATAGAGTTTAAATCTTATGTTCCACATCTTCAAATGTCTTATTCTATGATGGCAGTACTATTAAGTCAGCATTGAAAAAAAAGTCTGTTCTCCTTTGTATATGATAAAGAAGAATGTATTGGAACCAGAAGTGATGTATATAAGCCTGGCTGTCTGGTCTAATGATTGTTCAGCATATTCAGCTAAGGACTAATAGGTTCCAGTTCATCACATAGTTTTAATATTTTATCAGTGTTTTTATAAGTTTAAATGTATAAATAGCCCTTAAAGCCAGTACCAAATTGTAATCATTCTTTGAAATTGGTTTGGATCAATTCCAAAGGAACTGCAAAGAGTTCCCAGTTCCTTCTTCCAGTCCTGGTCTTTCTTACAGTCAAAGCTAGTGGCTTAAGTGGCTAACTTTTGAGTTGCTGGTTTTGAATACAATAAGGCAAAGAGAGATATCAAATCAACATTTCCATGAGCTAAAATAGAATGCTGCTCTTCAGTTGCTGTGTGGGGGAAAAAAACCACGTTAATGTCAGCTTCATCTACCATTATGCTTCACCAGCAAAGACTGGTTTTCATTTGAAAGAAATGTCAAAAGCACTTACTTTTATGAAGTGGCTCCACTCTATGAAACCCGAGTGGTGGGAAATACTCAGACTCTTTGAAGACTCATCACTGTCTTCTGCTTTTATTGCTCACTAATGTAATCAAATTTTGGTTTACTTTCCTCCAAATTTTGTGAAAAAAAAACTTGTGACAGATGAGTAAGTATCTACATCCACATACTTCAGGCACTCAAACTTTCTTGGAACCTCACTAGAAATGTTGGCAAGCCTTATAGTACAGTGGGATCCTGCCCAGTCAGCAACTCATAGGCACTTAAAAGGATGATTGGTGCCCAAGGAGGTGATTTATCAACATCAGCAGTACTGATTCATTAATTGTATCAACATCATTGGATTAGAAATGAATGAAAAGGTCTCATAGTAAATTTTTTTTGCAGATTTGGTATTTAATAGTGCCCATATATTTTTTACCTGTGATCAGTAATTCCAGATACTACATATGTCCAGTACCATCTCGTCAATAGTGCTCCTGTGTTTTCCTTCTCTTTTTTCCCTGGTAGCAAATCTTTTCACATCCTGTTATGTTAACATAATATCTTTTCATTTATAGTAGAAATATTAGAAGATATGGTGCTTTTTCAATTAATTTTGGGGTGTGATTCATATCAGCTAAATTTAGATGTCTACGATGATGATCCAATCACCTTAGATTCACAGTAAACAGATGAATCACCTGATGTATTGTACATGCCTGTGATTTCATCTTATGAGATGAAGCTTCCTTGAAAGTCCTAATTTCTCTCCACTGACTATAAATAGAGTCTAAGGTGACTAGTTCCAATACAGGAAATTTTCTATATTGGCCCAGAAAATGTCACATCCTATGGCTTCTGGTTTTTGCATTTTGGATGTCCTCTTAGTCATTTTAATTTGTGCTTTAGGTTATAATTTCCTTTTATTTACAACAATAAATACATATATCAGTAAAATCAGTATCAATACACTAATGATAATAAACACTAATTATGGACATAAAGAAAATATTAAATTCTAATATTTAACCACAGAATCACAGAACAGTTTGTGTTGGAAGGGACCTCAAAGATCATCTAGTTCCAGCCCCCCTGGGAGTTGTCAGAACATGCTGCTTACAAGAAGATTTAGTCAGTAAATCGTTAGATAATAAACATATCTTCTTATTTTGGAAGAATTTTTAAAAACATATGAAACCATAGTAAACATCCCTTGCCTGATGTTGCTCCTCCTGAAGTGACTTGTAAGCCATCTATGTAGATAAACAGCTGTGGATTAAGTTTCTTATTGCCAGTGCTATTCTCTTCACCCACCTACGGCAAACAGATTTTATATCTCTTTTCAGTAATTCTACCTCTGTAGGGTATCTTTTAGAGAACAAATTCTAACTGAAGTCCTAAAAAAATGACTGATATATTGTATTTTGGACTCTACTGCAATGTTCCCTGGGGTCAGACTCTGACCCACGGCAGAAAGAAATGTTAATTTCCAGATAATTTAATAAATTTTGCCATTTTTTATATCCAATTCTGTGATTCAGTAATTTGTTTTTAAAGTCAAACAAGCAGATAAGTATGGAACTATATGCATATGAACTTATCACACTGCTAATGGCTTTTCTTCAGAGAGGAAAATTTGGGCCCATGTGACTTAGCTGTATGAGAGGTGGGAAAGCATTCTTAATGCCATCAAAAGCACTACATAAATAGGTGGAAAGTCTACAGAGGTTGAAATTGAATATCTTTTTCACATCTACATTAATGTAAAGTTGGGATATTGGAAATATTTGCAATATGAGAAAGAAACCAAATAAGTGAGAGTGGCTGAAGGAAGCAGGAAGACATGGAATCCAGATATAAATTGTTCTATTATCATCAGCTAACATCAAAGTCCATTTGAGATCTGTGGGAAAGGAAATATTCTTGCTCAAACTTCCTGAAAGACCTGGTCCAGCAATCAAATAACTGGAGTTCAGTCTCAACTCAGCTTTCTCAGCACTATTTCACAGAATCACAGAACATTAGGGGTTGGAAGGGACCTCAAAAGATCATCTAGTCCAACACCCCTGCTAGAGCAGGATCACCTAGATCAGGTCACACAGGAACGTGTCCAGGCAGTTTTTGAATGTCTCCAGAGAAGGAGACTCCAAAACCTCTCTGGACGGCTTGTTCCACTGCTCTGTCACCCTCACTGTGAAAAAGTTTTTCCTTATGTTTACACAAAACCTTCTATGCTTCAGCTANACTTCTTAAGCTTGGCTGTGAGGATACCATGTGAGACGGTATCGAAAGCTTCTCTGAAGTCAACACATACCACATTCACTGCCCTCCCCTCATCTATCCATCCTTAACCTACTGCCTGCAACAGTCTTCTAGCCATCTGGTAAATGTTTCACTGAAGGATCATGTCATGATTTGAGCCCACCCAGCTGGCAACAAAGCACCATGCAGCCACTCGCTCACTCCTACCCCCTCCAGTACAAATGTACAACAAAAGCCTTAAGGGCTGAGACAAAGGACAGGGAGAACTTGCTCACCAGTTATGGTCCCCTTCAAGTAAAAAGAGAATACGGAGAGGGTTGTGAGTTGTAAGACACATTATTAACTTATCATTATACAGTGTTCCTAAATCTTAGATCCTCTTTTCAGAGTTTCCAATGGCAATTTGTAGTCTTCTCCAGTAGACTGTAACAAATATCATTCTCTGATGCTGAATTATTCCACTAAAGTTATTATACAAACAAACAGACAAACAAGCAAAAACTCTTCCTAGTTTCTACCATTTTCTTTGCTGTTATGTTCACTCTTAAACTGTTCTTTTGGGTGCTACAGTTGACTCTTTAATCTTGTTGAAAAAGAATGGATGTAGGGTGTTCACTATGAGCTGTCAACAGCTTGAGGTGTTTGCCATGAGGTTTATGATGCTCATGGTGGGAGTTTCTTCCTCCCCTGTCTTGTGGACCACTTGTATTTCTTTTTATACATTTCCTCATCACAATCTGCTTCCTCTTTACTGGTTCCTGGATGAGTTCCATCTGGAAGTTGATCTGGTTTCTGAAGTTTTGCATTCTAGGTGTATCCCAAATTGCCCCAGCCTTACAAGTTAAACACCTAGTTCCTGACCATGTCTGAAAGGGATCAAGAACTGGCATTTTATTATCCTGTGTTACCTTTATGTATATCTAGTCAGCATAATGATTGCTCTGAGAATGATGGCATTATGATTATCATAGTTTAACACTTAGGTTAGAAAGACAATGAAATACAGCCATTTATAATAATTACTGTATAGAGCCTTTAGTGAGTAGCAGACTTTGGCCATAGGTTCACTGAAATCTGAGAAGATATAAATGCATTTTTGATGAACTTGTCTAGTTATGAATATGTATATTATTTCTGGGAAATGAAAGCTGTATATTGAGTAGAGGAAACCAATGGACTCAATTTTTCCTTTAAATTATGTGAGTATTCAGATCACTGAATTAATGGTTAAGAACCTCAACTACTTCTATTCTAAACCAAATAATTATTCATTGAGTTATGTTCTGAATGTAAAATGAATTTATTAGGAATATCATGCTACTGGGGTTCATGCTAATACTGAAGTCAAATATCCATGACCTGTTTGATCTATCCTCCTCCTGCATGTCTTTCTATTTACTGTGCAGGGTGCAAAATTAATATTTAAATATATTCTATACATTTAGGTATAAATAGTTCTATATCTATATATCTATATACTATCTAGTATATTCTATACCTAACTATCACAGCAGGGAGCATAGATACTTGGGTTAAGGCTCTGAATTTCACTCTAATAGGAACAGAGGTGAATATGTATTCTCCAGCTATAAACTGGGCTAATTGTATTTCCTTGCCCCAGAAAGCTGTGTAGGTAAACATTTCTGAAAAGGGATCTGGATGACAGTAGTTCTCTGGACCCTGGCCTGAATGGTGGTAGGACATTTATTGCCTGTAAAGGTCTCCAGGTCCTTGGGTCTGGATGATGGTAGTTCTCAGGACCCTAGCCCGGACTTCGGTGGGATGATTACGTCAAAAAATTTCTCCAAATGTCTGGTTTGGCTGAAGATATGGTGGGGCAATTAAAGAGAAATTGCCTGAAACAATCTCTGGATCTTGGGCCTGAATGCCTGGTCTGGTCCAAATCCTTGGCTTGGATGATGGTAGGGCAATTGATGATGAATGAAAATGTTTGTGTGAAAAGATTGTACAAGTGATGAGAAGCATTTGCATGAAAAAGACTGTGATAATGAAGATATCCACAAAGGAGTTGAGGACAGTGATGAGCAGAACTAACCCTGGTAAAGGGATGAAGTGTACTTTGATAATGATACGGATGCTCTGCTGGGTGGTAAAGAGATAGTGCTGCAGAACTTCACCATGTAATGACAAACCTTGGGGAGAAGCTTGCAGATGAAGAAGTGGATAGAATGCATTAAACTAGGAAGAGTGTATGTAAGTGGTAACAGTGAAGTGAAGATATAAAATGTGAAATTTCTTGTTGTTGTTTGTATGTATAGTCTGTTTGTAAAGGAAATATCTTATTACTGTTTGTATGTATGGTAACTCTGACATGTAAGAGGTTTTTCCTTCACTGTTTAAAGAATTTGTATGTATAGTAATTGGAAAACTATGCCTTTGTGCTTGGGGGTAGTATGGAGGTTGTGAATCATCCATAGGTCAAGGGACTGAATGAAGTGTTGGGTCCTGGGCTATTGGCCCCAAGTTGGAATTGAGCTGTGGATGAGTCACAACCCAGCAGCATGTTTTGTTCCCCAAGTGGTTTCAGGCCCCAGAGGCAGAACCTGGCCCACCTGTGTGAGGCCCCGCCTTCCCCAAGGTGACCGTGACTCAAGTGATGGAAGAGGTCAGAACTATATCAACCAGGAACTGATCAGGTTGAAGATAGTTCCTGTTGGGGCCAGTTGGAGGAGCTTCCTGTTGGGGGCAGCTTGCGAGCTATCTCTCAGTAGCGTGTTCCCTCTTGGCTGATTTGAGATGGAGAAGAGCAAACAGATGAAGAATAAAAGATGAAGGTATGTTGAGAGGATGTTGCTGAGTTTAGTGTTGGCCTGAGGAAGGGGTGGGTGGGGAACTGTCCGACAGGCTGTACCCAGAGAGTGCTGGTAAATGGCTCATTCTCAGACTAGCAACCGATCACAAGTGGGGTCCTCCAGGGATCAGTATTGGGCCCAGTGCTGTTTAATATCTTCATAAGTGACTTGGATGTTGGGATCAAGAGCATCCTGATGAAGTCTGCTGATGACACAAAGATAAGTAGGGTAGTTGACACTCCAGAAGGGAGAGCCACCTTCCAGGAAGATCTGGACAGGCTAGAGGAGTGGGCTAGCAGGAACCATATGAAGCTCAATGGAGACAAGTGTAAAGTCTTGCACCTGGGAATACATAACCCAGGAATGCAGCTCAGACTGGGATCCACTTGGCTTGAGAGCAGCTCTATAGAGAGAGACCTGGGGGTCTTGGTGGACAGCAGCCTCAACATGTGAACAGTGTGCTGCAACAGCAAAGAGAGATGGCAGGATGCTGGGTTATATCAAAAGGGTCATCACCAGCAGAGATAAAGAAGTAATTGTCCCACTTTACTCTGCACTGGTCAGGCCACACCTTGAGTACTGTGCTCAGTTTGGTCCCCCCCTATACAAAAAAGATACAGACAGGCTGGAAAAGATCCAGAGAAGCATCACAAGGATGATCAGGGGCTTGAAAGACCTGCCATATGAGGAAAGGGTGAGAAAACTGGGATTGTTCAGCCTTGAGAAGAGAAGGCTTAGGGGAGACCTTATCACCATGTCCAAGTACATAATGGGTGGCTATCAAGAGGATGGAGACTCCCTTTTTACAAGGAGTCACAGGGAAAAAAGAAGGGGAATGGTTGCAAGTTGCTCTTGGGGAGATTCCTATTGGAGTCCAGAAGAAAATTCTTTACAATGAGAACAATTAAACATTGGAATAGTCTCCCAAGGGATGTAGTGGATTCCCTTATATTAAACAGTTTTAAGACTCAGCTTGACAAGATTCTGGGCCATCTCATTTAAACTGCATTTTTCTATCTGAAAAGGTTGGACTAGGTGACCCTTGAGGTCCCTTCCAACCTGGCATTCTATGAAGAAGAGAGCTAGCAGCTCACATCTTGGTTAGGGCAATAGGTAAACACTCAGCTGAAGAGTTTTAATACTTTAGCACTGAGATAAGCTGGACCACACAGTTTCAAGTTTCTAATTGAATAATTTAACAGCTGGGTTAATGAGCAAGCTAGAAAAACAGCGTATCATTATTATAAAGAAGACAGTAAGAAAATTCTTCACAATCAAAGGGCAGACTTAGCTTGCTATGTGTTGAAAAGACAACTAGATCCCTTTTTAACACTTTGGACTGGCTGATTGAAGTGCTGACTTAAGCAATTTCTTGCTGTGTTTTGGTGCAATAATAAATATGGTTTTACAATACGTACTATTGGATCAAAAGACTTCATACACGTGACTATTTTATCAAGTAAGTTTATAAGCCTTTGAAGAAATAACTTTTATCTTTGTTGGCCTTATGCTAGATAAAATATCACCTGTCTGTACCACCCTGTTTTTATGTTGCTTCAGGTGTCATCTACCAATTTACAGCAAGCATAAACCTTGGTTAAAACACGAATTCAGCATAAAATTCACATCATCTTCTCTGATTACCTGGACAGAAATACAGTCCTATGTTCCAGGTTTATCTACAGTACTTTGTGATACAGCAATAGATGTAGTATGAAATTATGAATTCACATAACACCAATGACTGCAGGACCACACCTTCATAGATATGTCGCTTTTAAATTCCATTCTCAGGTGTAGATTCAGGAATATATTTCCTATGACAGCTCAGAAAGTCATATTGCCATGCATCCTGACATTACGCTTCACTGTCTTGTCAGATGAGCTAAGGTTTGGGATAACTGAAGTGATCTGGGTCAGCTAAAAAAAGAAATCCTCTACTGTTTTTGCTGTTGTTAATCTTGGTACTTGAGTGAACCATTTTAGAATATTCTCTGCACACAGGTGCACCAGAACAAATTGAGAAAACAGCATACTGCTGTGTAGGCTAAGGATAAGTAACAGGGAGAGAGGACAAAGCAGAAAGTTCTTACAGCTTTTGCCACTAGGGGAAAGCATCAATGAACACCACCCTTAGGCTCTTAGTTCAGGTTTATGGATTTCACTTCTGAAGTTGGATGTCTAACTTTCAGACTCTCCAGCACTTAACATGATATATGTCCAAGTCCCTTAACTTCTTTGTTGTCTCTACCCTTGTTCCTTGTGTCTGTAACGTAACTTTTAATGTTTACCCTGCCTGTGGTTAACTGCCTGTGCTATCTATGGAGAGAGGAAGATTATAAGGAAATACTTTAGATACCCACTCACAATAGCAAGGGTTTCAAAAGTGTCAGAAAATACTAAGTATTTTCACAGGAATGTATACAAAAGAAGGCAGAATTCTTCCCTTACTTATTTATTCTGTAAATAGATCCCTTTTAAAGGCAATTTTTGTATAGGGTGGAACTGTTAATTCACTCCTCTATTACCATTATTCAAGACCAGAGCTGACCAACATACAAATACATGTTACTTCAGGTTTAAATGTAATAGTTTTGAAATTGTTTGTTTGTTTTTGTTTTTTTTTTTACTGGTAAGTTGTTTAGAAATTCAATATATTCCAACTCTGTAATAATTATTACAAACTGTTTACACTTCAGACATTGACATATTTTAGTATACTGCTTTTTTAAAAATTGGCAATCAAACTAGAATCTTAGACAAGATAACTAATATGCTGTTATTGCTACTTAGTATAATAAATCAATGTGCTCATCATTTGTGTTAAGCTATAAGATTTTTCAAAGTGTACGTAATTCATTTTTAATAGTATATCTATTGAAATGACTCCTGAAATTTTGCACCAGGTGCTAGTTTCAATCGCACTAAGCAGTGACATTGTCATCATATTTGTATTTTCTGCATGGTAAAGAAGGTTCAACAGTAAGTATTAAGATTAACTCTTCATCACCAAGTCTAACCAATTTTATGACAATTTACAGTATTTTCACTAGAGAAGAAGGGATGGTGGGTTTAAATCCCTTCAGACTTAAGAAAGGCTTGAGCTTTTGTGTATTGCATCCTAAATAGGCACTCTGAGCATTGGGAAAACAGGGTACTGTGGCCACTATCACATTAAAAGGATAGGTATAGATAGCTTTTGAAAAATTATAAACTCTGCTTAGGACATCATAGACCTTTACTAAAGACAAGATAATTACTGTCACTTGAATAGACTGAGATGCCTATATACTGAAACGCAATAGTCTTCAAGCTTTTTATGCCAGTTAGCTCTAACCAGCTTTCTCTTATGAATGCCAGGTGGGTGAGGCACGGGTGCACCATGCCCTCCCACTTCTAATGTGCTTGTTTTACAAATTTCAATCCACATCTGCAATTTAACAGAAAGTGAGTCTTTTAAGGAATTATAATAGACCCTAGATGGTAGGACAGAAGAGATAACAATCTCTCCTGTCATCCACAGGTTTCTAAATTAACTCTAGAATGTTTCCCCTTGTTTAGTGTTTTTAAGCTAATAACTTCTGCCTTTTCAAGTATTTTAAAAATTTCATCTGTTCTAACTTTTATACTGGATGGGAATATATGATTCCCTGAATAGGAGTGTATTTTTCAGCTATATGGCAAATTCGCATTTGGAGTTTGACAGTTTGGTTAGACACATTTTTTTTTTTTAATCCATTGTTTTACTAAGTTATATACTTAAGGAAACACTTGTCTTGGAGGCTCAAGATAACTTCTTCCCATATTTCCTTCATAATTTTGAAGAAAGAACATACTTACATATGAAAAGCAACTTGAGAAGCTCTTTAAATCTCTCAAAACACCTTCTAATATCGTGTCTATCTACTTCTGAAGGTAGAACAGAACAAGACAGCAAGCTGTGATGATTCCTTCCTTTTCATATTTTGTTCTCTTTTTATTAGCTCACATTGTCCTGCCATTGCCTCTATTTGACTTCTTCTGCTATTAGAAAAGACAAATTAACAAGAAAGGATCCAGCTACCAAAGCTCTGCCAATTATCATTGTTCTTGTTTGCTTGGAAGTTATATCTCCACTCCCAACCCTCAACCCTTTTGTGCCTTTCAGATCATAAGCTCAGCTGGGCAAGAGCTGTCTATTTATCTATATTTGTATAGCACGCATCATTATCCTCACTGGGGCCTTTGAGTGGTTCCATCCCACTGTAATAATTTTCATTAGTAACAAGAAAGACAAACTATGCTTGCAAAATTAAAGGAATGTGTAGTGCAGGTCAGATCTGGGCCTGCAAGCCATACTTTGTTTGAGGTAGTTAGTTTTCACTTTAGAGATTTGCAATAGTTATTCAACTTTTGAGTGTTGAAAGGTCTCACTCCAATGAGCCAAATGCCTCTACTTTTTAACACATATTGCTTTACAAACAGCAATAATTTAACAACAAAAAAGCAATATTTAACCAGCTCTTCTTCACTGGGGCTTCCTATACTTTCTTTAAAAGCCTCCACTTTCTAACCTTTAACTCACAGTAACACAGAAGTCAAAGATGCTGGACAGGCTTTTTGATACATACTCAGACCAGCAGACTTTATGTGACAAAAATTTTGAGTGCAATGCTCAGGTATTTAAAGGAGTACAGAAGGCTGACTTGGACCCAGTGACATCACGGTGTGGTGCCATCAGTGAATAAATTCTAAAGCTAAACAAAAGACCTTGGCCTCAACAGAAGTTCATATCAAAACAGAGACAAAAAAAACCCCAACAAAACCCAAACTCTGAAACGACTGTTTAAAATTAGGTGAAACTTAAAGGTTGTTCAGTAAGTAGCTACCATTTAAGTTAGACAGGACAGAAATGTGTTAGACAGGAGGCAGAGGAAGCACTGTTTTTGTGCTAAAGGCACTCTTGGACATACATCTAGTTTTGGTTTCTGTTTCCTGAAGTTATTGATGCATATCATATAAGGCATTTATACTTTAAAAACATCAACAAAAATAATAAGCAGAGCATATGCTCAGCGCAAGTTTCTCACATTCTGAGGTACTGCCCTTCTTGGGTATTGAGTATCACGTGTACAGCAGTACTCTCCATAACTGAATAATAATCATCTAGGAACCAGTTCAGGATAGGTCTTCTTAATCTGAAGTGGACAGAAAATCTTGCAGTTTGGCATGATCTTCACAAGCACCTCTGTGTTTTCTGTTGATATCCAAGTAGCTTCTCTCAGTATTGGGAAATTAATTTTCACATCAATACTGTGTTATTCGACTAAGCTATGCAGCATACTACATATTAATGTTAAATATCACACTAGTTCATGAGGTTAACACATGAAGGCTTGTGTCAACTTCATCAAATCATATCTAGAGCTGTAGTATTTTTACTGTTATGTTCTTTATCAAAAGGACCATCAGTTGGGTGTTCTGAAATGATGCACAAGGAAAATGTCTTTATATGCTTCAAAACCAAAGGAGGCAGTCTGAATTGGGCCCTCAATTATTATGTTAAAAAATATTTAGTGATGGAAAATCTCCTGCTTCTGCTGGTTGTTTATTTCAGAAGTTAATTATCCTCACAGTTAAAAATCTGTGTTTTCTCATGTATTTGAATTCATCTGGTTTCAGTTTCCAGACCTTGATTGTTGTTACACTTTTCTATATTTCATTAATAAAAGCTTTAGTACTTTCTATTCATGAAGATACTTATGCACTGTAATTAGACCTGGCAGGGAAATTGTTTTCTTATCTTACAAAATTCTTTGTCATTTTGAAAAATTCAGGAGAATAATTTCATAAGAGTCCAAAATATAAATAAAAGCCAAATTCAATTGCACTTTACAAAGTAAGAAATTATATTGAAATATTTTGTGCAGATGCTGACAGATGAATTTTTTTACATTCTTTTTTTTAATGATATCATGGTGTTTCTAAATCTTATGCTCATTAAACAAAACTTACTAAGCTCTTTTAACTCTCAATCTTAAGGATTTTCTTCCATCCTCAGAAGTGTACTTGTAACTCTTTTTATTCATGGACTTGCTTGCTGACAGCACATATTTTTCAATTTTTTTGCCATTGATCTTAAAAGGATTTTCATTTCAACTCAGAAGTGCTGCACATGGGCAAGAAGTCCCACTTTTAAAACACTGCTTTCTCATTAACACATAAAAGAGTTAAATAAATCTTTTCCTCATACCATTACTTTTGGAGATTATGTTGTTTTTTAGTATGCCCTCTGTTTCTTGTCTTTCATTGTCTGATTAGATTTCCAAATCCTTTTTACAATCTCTCCTTTGCACCAAGCAAACCTTCTATTTTGTAACAGGAATATACTTTTTTGAACTTACATTAGAACATCACAATCAGATAATACTGTTTTGGTTTTCTGCAAACAAGCCACCTATAGTCACAGTCGTCTTATCCTTTACGTTAATTCCCCTATAGCCTCTTAGATCTACTATCCTTGATATACCTCTTCACTTTTTCTCAAAGACATCATACTTTTTAAACTGTTGTTCTTCTTTTGCTCTAATCCTGTGTAACACCTGGCTAAAAGCCTCTTTAATATGCTTCAGTGATTCTCCTAGGAAGACTTCACTATTATTTGTCTTTCTTGTCAGATACAGTCTCAGACATTTCCCTCCCCCTAAATACTGATTTATATTCAAACATCAGAATTTACAAGATTTTCACTGACTTTAGCTGGTTTGCCATTCTCAGTAAAATTTTATTTATATATATATCAGAGAAAACAGGAAGGATAGGCTCTAGCAGAACAAAAGTCCATTTTACCCCTCTGTCATTATTACAAATTGTGTAGCAGATTTAACCATCTTCATCCTTTTAACATGGTTTTCTGTCATCTGAATCAGATTCTGACATCAGAACATGTTATTGCCTGAAACTTTGACAAGAGATTTCTTGTGTTTAAGAAAGAAGATGCAGAAAGGATTATCAGTCATGTATTTAGAATTTTATGTTATTTTGCTCCTGGATTCACACATTGATTTACCTCCTATTGCCAAGTTTAACTGTAAATAACAATCTAATGCAACAACAATCTAATGTAAGTAGCAATCAAATATATTTATTAAAGCAGAGAGCAACACAATTTACATACTTAAGAATAAAATCTAGAGAATATTTTGAAGATGACTGAACCGCTTAAGTGATCGTAAGAAAACAGCGATAGTTTTCCAGATTTCTGTCAGGGTTTTCCTTTCTGTCAGGTCTATATGACACAGATATGTACAGTTTCACTTAGCTGATGTAGTCATATTAGTAAACTTAGATTATTTACATTTTACAGTATTATCTAAGTCTTTCCCTGCAAATAATAATCCCAAATAATTGTATTACTTTTAAATTCAGATGGCATATTGTAGAAGTTTAGATTCAATCCACCAGACCTACAACAGACGATCTCTGTTAAACCCTCTTTTCCCCCAAATAGAAGAAGAGACAGAGGATAAGGGAAAGAGACTTATGGCCCCCTCCCTTAAATGGGAGAGGAAGGGAATGAGAGAGAGGCTTTCGGATTAGAAAAGAAAACTGAAACAGATTTAATGAAGATAATAATAATAGAATAGAATAGAATATATATAAAGATATACAAAACCAGTATCGAACCCAACCTCCTTCTGATGGCAATTACGTCACCATCACCACTGAGGCTGTGGAGCAGGCACTGGCAAAGTCCCAGACTGGGCTCAGCAGCTGACAGGAACTGAGTTCAGGAGCTGGGTTCAGGAACACACAAATCGGGATCAAAGGCAGGGCTGAGAAGAAAGAAGGATGAAGGGAAGAGAAGGGTCCACTGAAGGAAAAAAGGAAGGCCTAATGATCCCAAAGGGAAGAGCATCTGGGCATAAGTGCCCTCAGGGAAGAGGGTCAAGATCCTCATGAGCCCTCAGGTTTATACTGAAGGTGACGTATATGGGATGGAATACCTCTTTGGTCAGTTTAGGGTCACCTGTCCTGACTGCTTCTCCCTGCAGGTGCAGCCTTTCACTTTCTGCACTCCCTGATGTGGTACACAAGAGCTAACAGTGACCTTGGTCTGCACACCAATCTTTAGCAGTAACTCTAAACATCAAACGTTATCACTGCTAGAAACAGACACTGTCTGCAAAACATGCTGTGAGCTTCAGAAAGTGCAGTTAGTTAGCAGAGACTCAGCTGAAAAGTAAAATCACTGAACAATTGGTTTGGTTTTAACTCAAATCAGAACACATAAAACTATTCATCCAGTCCTAGATGTGAATTTTAATGCATTACATCTATTAAAAATTGGGCCTCTGCTCACAGCAAAATGGATTTTTCTTGTACACTACATGACTACATGGGCTTTCCACTCTACAATGGAAGACTGCATTTCTGACTCTCTGAAAAAACTAGGTGAACAAATGATGCTTTTACCTGTGCTTTGTTAGTATAAGGCTATTAAAAGGGTCAGATAAAAATTATCTCACACACAGAATTTATAAGGAAGTAGTTGCAAGGAAGCCTCCATCAAAAAATGGAAGAGCACAAGTTATAGCAAAAGAAAATTACATCAACAATTGACAATGACAATAAGGTGAATAGAGCAGTAAGAAGAACTAATCAGCAGCATATCTACATGACAGTACAAGTGACAATACCAAAGCTGCATTCCTAGATGCCTAGGAATTCTGCCAGAGAGGCAAAAACGTTTGAGGAAAAGATATCTGCACAGTTTGACATCTCTGCTGCAAAAGATAAAGAGGATGAGCACTGTAATGAGCTGAGAATAGTATATGGTCTGTGCCCCAAAAAAAGGCATATGTGTTTTTTTTTATTTTCAACTGACAGAAAAGATTGGTGAGAAAACACTGAAAAAACCAGTACCTCCACACTTGCACGCCTCACCTTGAGTATTACATTAAACTAACTCAGTATTCTTTTTTTTCTGTTAAGTCATCAAGAGCACAGGTATGTTTGGGGCAAGGAAGCATCATATATATTTGAAGTGAAGAGATTTATGCTGAGTGTTTTTCTTTATTTCACTGTAAATCATGCCCAAACTTATTTTACACAATAACTTTTATTATTCAGTTTCATACACCTTAATAATACTAACATATGCAGCATGCAAAGAAGTGAAAGGCTGTCTCAGAATAAAGCTTTAGGAGGGATAATGCTCATGCGCCAATTCAAAACATACTTTTTCTTGCTGTTAACAAAATGACCCCCCTCCAACCAAAAAAATCAATATGGTGTTCCTTTATTGTCGGAATAATAGGCTAGTCAGTGCAATTATTTCTTGTACATCTAGTTGTATAACGGCAATTTAAAACGAAAACATACTTTTTCCATTGAAATTTACAGTAAGTGGGTGATTTTAGGATAATCAAATGTCAATGGAATTATTTCAGTTCCATTCTGATTTATTATAGCAATTAAAGTAAAAGGTAAAGCATAATAAAGCTATTTATTTGGTATGCCCAGGAGCTATTTTTCAACACTAAATAACAACCACCCTAATACTTTTAATCTGTAAAAATCAGAGATTCATATGAAATTACTTAAATCTGAAAACAATATTTTCAATGTAATAATGTTATCTCTTTTCTTTATAGACATTTTAAACCAATAGAACTTCCAGAACTATGTGGAAAGTAAGTAGGACAATGAGTAGCAGAACCAGTAAAGCTGTTTCCTGTGGATTTGTATTTTAGTTTGAGGATTCTCTGATGTCAAATAAGATTTGAAAGCTCATTTTCTTCAATAGTGAAATAACAGGATCTTGTGGTCTTTCTTTCAGCCAACTACATATTTTTTTGTAATTTTCAAGAATCTAATGTCTATCCAGACTATTAAAACAACCTAAGCAGATTAAAATGTTACTAGCATGATGCCTGAAAGACAGATACACACATAAAGCAGACTTTGACTCTGTTTTGTGGTTTACAGATACATAGGAGTCTAACATACTGTCAAAGTCTAGAGAGATCTAGCCAAAAAAACTCAGTGGAGTCCAGACAGTATTTCAGCTGACTCTCAAGTACACTGGGATTCATTTGCCCATATGTAGGTGTCTAGTATCATTTGAAATCCTTTAGGCATGTTGCCTGGCCTTTTGGTAGAACCTTAGAAGAGCGTGAGTCTCTCATAGGCCCTGTGTCATATCTCACTGTCCTGTGTGATATTTCAGGCTGTCTAGGGTAGCTCATATGGCATTAGACATCACTGTGTGAACAATTGAACCAAGCACCTGAAGGCTATGCAGTTGAATAAATCTCCAGACTTGTTTACTTGTTGATTGTACTGAATAGATCTCCTGTGCTGTCGTCAGCTGTTAATCCTTCAGGGTCCAGTGACATTTAAGATGCCATAGAATCCCCTGTCTAGCCTCCAACTGTGACCCTGGGATGACACAGGCTTTTCATTATATCACACTGTCCCATGTGTATGACTTCCATAAAGAAGAGCATCTAAAGTGGCGTTGAATGTAGGCAACTTCATTGAGACCCACTGACTGTAACTGAGGCCAGATACCTATGCCATGTATAGGCACTTACATGTAGACACATCGGCTGTGGAAATCTAAAATCTATGTTCTCACCAGAAATGCATATAAGTGCTAATTATGTAATGAGGTGAGACCCATTTTCTCAGGATATCACCCAAGATTCATAAACACTGATTCTAAGAATTTACTAGCTCTATACTTACAACTATATCACAAGAAATTTTGCTGCAGAAAAATAAGCAAGCAAACAAACTAACCATAAAAAAACCCCAGCAACAGATTAACAAGATGTTTCACTTATTTATGATCTGTACTCTTATTGTTCAGTACATATATAATACAGTATGGAGATTGTGTACTAGCTGCACATTTCCAGGCAAATAGGTGCCATAATGCATGTGCATAACAACACAGCTAAACAATGACAAAAACCATCAAGAGGCCAAGATATTTTATATGTTCCTTTACAGTCTTCTGGAGTAGAAGTCTGATTACCTCACTGGGAAACTTGTGGTATGAAGTTCCACAAGATTTCTAGCAATGTCTAGGATCAATCTTCTATTTTGTAAAAGAAAAATTCATCCTAGGTCTGAATGAATAAACATTTCGATGTTCAATACCTGAAAGTTTCTTCGTTGTGCTGGCCAGATTACTATTGTTGTCTATTGTGAAATGAAACTATGGTACTTGCTGCCAAACGTCACACATTCTGACTGTAGATCTTACAGAAAAATTCAAGCAGGGTTTAAGTGATAAGACAGGCGACAAGTACCTAGAAAGAACCAGGAACCAGAATTACAGCAGGAACCAGAATTCTACTGTTACATAAGGATTATATTTCACAAAAAATCTTCTCTGGGCAGAGTAGGAACATGGGGAGAAATTAAAATGTAGAAGAGATTTCCACAGACCAAAGTACAGAAATTAAGTAGAGCAACACAAGTCACTAAATATAAGAAAATCAATGCAAACTCACAGTATCACATTTATTGGATACCTGCCACCTCGTAATGATTCATCATCATCGTCAAAGCTGAAACATTTTCTAGTTGTTACAGGTTTGATGGGAGAAAGTTAATCGAGCACCATGAATAAATCACTATGTCATTTTTAATACTAATCTTACTCTCATGGTTAAAGATCCAGGATAGAAATCTAAAGGCATCTATTGCTGATGACTTTGCTGATGACACACTATTCAAGTGTATTCCGGAAGTCCTGCATTAATTTAAAAAGCAGCAGTGAGAATTATTCTTCTTGAGAAAGTGATCTGGGTATTGATGGTGACACTAATGAGACAAAACCTTAGAAGAGTGCCATTCAGTTCAATGAAATAGAAAAGAGGGAAAAAATCAAACCAGAAGAAGTCATATTAAAGTCATCCCTTTATATATCTCCTGAGTATATTGGATTATGTATTATGCCATATATTATTTCAAATTAAGACAGCTTAAGATGTTATTTTTTGTTTATTGTCTCTCACCAGCATAGAGGTACTGCTCAGCAAATTTGTTACTGTCCTCTTAATATAAGAATAAAAATAGAAAGACAATTTCTGTTTCATTTAACTTTTATTCAAGTATATAATGATTTGTGCAAGCCTGTGGCATAACACAGAAGTACTATGGAGATCACAAATCACTTCATTTATTCTTATAATATCTAGAGTTATTTTAAGAATTGAATAAACGTCTTGCTGCACTTATATTTGAAAATAAACATTGGAATCTATTTAAATTGAATATATGTCTGAAATAAATGTTATCTAAACACCATTTAATGAGAAAAAGATGGTTGCAGAATCTTTTTTTTTTTACCTTTCCATATTGCAATATTCTTTACATCTGCATGGAAAATCAAAATTCTGTCAAATTACTCTCTGAAGGAACCTTCTAGAAAAATATGCAAATTATTTCTTATAACATGGTCCAACAATGTTTTGTTGCAGTTTTGAATTGCTTACTTTACTTCTGATTCTCATTATTTTTTATAAAACATGAAATGTGGTTTGGTTTTTAGAGTTTTTGTTTTGTTTCTTTTTGTTTGTTTCTAAGAAGAAAACACGCTTTTATTGCACAACATCAAAATGTATGTTTTAATATTTTCAGTGTCTGGATGGGAATGTGAGCTATTTGGTTCTGACCTATTGTAAAGAAAAAAGAAGACATGCTGAAACTTGAGTACCTGAGAAACAGATGCACAAAATGCACTAAGCACTGCCTGGATCTTCAGAAATAACATTTTTTGTAGGGAATAGCTTTTACTGTGGAATGATAATGTCCAAGTTTCTCTTAATTTAAGTATTTTTCCTGAACTTTTTTCTAGGGTAGATGTAAGCATCTGTGATGTAAGTTGAATTTCAGTTACTCTTGAAAAATACACGGTTTATTAGAATGTACATTTACTGTTTAATTTCATGAACTCGCTTAGAATGGGTTCTGGCAATCATATCAACTGAAGAATTACATATTTAGAGGAATGATGGACAATAAAAATTATTAATCACCCAGCTTGACTGTCAGTCATTGACATATCCAATTGATTATACATATCAGTTGTAAATTATTTATATTTATGTAATTCCATTGTTTTGAGATATTACATCTATGGCTACAAGCTTTTTATAGTGGTGGGTGTTTGGTTTCTTTTTTTTTTTTTCCATTTATATTAAATTAAATTAACATTTTGCTCAGAGGAAATGGCCAAAGCACAAGTCATTAGTACAGTGCACCTACCAGTAGCTCCAGTTTGCTAATATGCATTTCATTCTCCAGATGGAGTGGGGAATAAGAGACATACAAATCCAAAATATATAAATAGTCATAATTTAGCAAACAGTACTAGTTCTATAGTAATGTCATGAATTCAGCACCTGCCTTTGATATTCCAATGTTAAACCATTCTACAGGTTTTCTGAATCAAAACAAACTTTGTGGCACATTTATTCTTATTTTCAAAAAAGTCATGACAAAGAATATAAAAATATCATCAATATCTTCATAGCTGTCTAATTTTCTGATATTTTGTTCAAAGCACTATATAACCTGTTGTATCAAGATTTTTTAAATTGTGGTTTACGCTTCTGTATTTTTTGATTGGAAAACAGGCTCCTTTTGGATTGACAGGGAATCACAAATGGTTAGAGGGTTTAAATACCATCCTCTTCTAAGTTCATTTGACTGCAAAAGGAATTAAATTGGCCTTTGGTAATGCTGTTCAGCTGGTTTCCGTGACCTTTCAACATATCCTGTTTGGAGTTAAGACTAAAAAAGGAGGATTCAAATGTTCAATGAGAACTGGCATATTATGACATTTAATAACTGGATAGAGAACAATGTAAAAAGTTTGACATTAATTAAAGCCAAAGTTTTGTTCATTTGCCTGAGTTCAAAAGATTTTTAAGTCAATGTTAAAAATTCTTTACCTAGTAGACCAAGGGAATTTATATTAAAAATAATAATACTTATAGTTTTGAATAACATCATAAAATTAAACTTTCTAGACAGAGATTTGTGTTTGTTATCTTCAGTTTTGGGAAATACCTACTCCTTTCTTAATTACAGACATTAAAAAAACAAGCCACTTGCATTTTCCAGGCCAATAAACCAACAATTATTATTTATTTAAATGGCTTAATTAACTTATATATATGTGAAATAAGAAGGAAAAAAAGATATTTTATAATCCATGCACATGAAAACATAAAAAAAATTACAGGGCATAATGCTGAAAAATAAATATGCATCGCTTTCTAGTTTTAGATAGGTCATCAGTAACTTTTCTCATTCAGAAATTAATCAATGACTAGTCACTTCAGTGTTTAAAGAAAGTGAACACAAAAGGGACTCAAGTGCAGCTGAAATGAATTTATTTGTTTTAGTTGCATGAATATTTATGAACATTGATTGTTAGCATTTGGTGAATTCTACCGCTTAGAAAATGTGTATGATGACCCTTGGGGAAGTCTGTTCATAGTACAGGCCACCAAATGAGTTGCTTCAAGGTGGGCCATAGAAATTTGAAGTTTGAAGACATCCTAGCATAAAAATCTATGAAGATTACTAAGCTAATACAGTATTGTATGAGTGAAATGCATGGTAACTGTTAGTGTCAATACCAAATTCAGTTAAGAAATAGAGACTCCAGAAGTCATACACACCAAAGTACAAAACACTGGAAAACAGAAAGGAGTTAAATGATGTCAACTGTCACAATGGCTCTTGCTTCTTCCCTGACAAAGTCATACTGAAATGGAGCTATGTAATAGTCTAACAGGGAGCTCAGCTGGTCCCACAGTATGAATTGTCTGATATGAAAAGTCACAGTATTGGTCATTTTGGGAAGATTTTATATTAGAATTAGTATAACATCTCTAAAGATTTATGTCAGAAGAAACCAAAACTGAAGATATGAGCTGTAAGTGTATGCTAAAAGTATGCAAGAACCTTTTAAGAAGCTAGGACATGCTACATTAATTTAATCTTTTTATGTCAAGGCATTAGTAATTTCAGTTCAAGTAAAAAAGATTGCTTGTTAGCTTTGGGTGTGTTTTGATAACGGGAGTACAGATACATATTACTGTTCACTTTCTTTTTACCCATCTTCACAGATCTTTCTGAATATTCATTGTTATCATTACTATATTAGTTTTTACTGTAGTTAATTGAAAATGGATTTTTAATACCCTATAAAAATATTTCTTTAAAATAAATTTTAAAAAGATGTAAATTTCACATAGCTCTTTGTCAAAAGTTTGACATCCTTAATTCTTGTTACACTTAATTCCAGTATATTAAAGTAAGTGGGTACCATTGTAATAGTTGGAATCCCCTATATATCTTATTATTAAAGTGGTATAAAAAAAGAAAATAAATCTAAGAATTGTTGTAGGAAGTGCAGCCACCCTGATAAAAACCTAACAAAGGCCAGGGCTTGCCAGAGACCTGATAAAAGCACGTCACAGCCATTAAATGTTTCCCCACGGCAATTAGCTGGTACCTCAGTGTCCAGACCCTTAAACTGCCTTTGTCATGGGCTTGCCCCCAACTAGTTAGAATGACCATAGTGCACTCTCGACTAGGATATAAATGGATCCCCACTGGAAAGCCAATTTTAAGTCTGTTCCCTCAGAGCAAACAGAACTTGCAGGGGTGAACCCCCTAATTAGACTGGTGACACTGTCCAAGGATACCTTCATGGAGTGAGCCTTATCTATCCTTTGGTGAATGAATATTTCTCCTAGATATATCCTTGAACAAGCCCTTGCCCCTTTGGGTAAGAGACTTCCTTTGGGTACCCATGTGTGGGAGGTTTTCCCTTTGATGAGCTACTGTGTGCACATTTTGGTTCATCTTTCTAAAAAGAATATTTCTTAAAGCTTTGGAATTAGTTGTGTAGTAGTATATTCCTGACTGACATCTGAACTTGTAATTTCATTTTGTCAGAAGGAGTGCCAAGTAACTTTGATTGCAATAAATCCACATTTTACGTAGCTACTGCTATTAGTTTTGGCACATACCTTTGTGACAATAGTATAAATACTTCTGGTTGTTTATGCAACATTTACTTGAAATTCCTGACTTGGAGTTAAATTTCCAAGCCTAGCACCACACTGCCCTAACATGGGGATAGAACAATATGAACTTTGCTCAGGATTATTATACGCTTTCCTTAATCAAAATGGATAAGAAAGACATCAAGCATGAGATGCAACACCAGGAAACAAAGAGAAGTCTGAGAGAAAAGGTAGCTGTAGCATACTGCAGTTATTGTACTTTTCAGAAGTCTGCACTATTTCACTCTTCTAAGTTACAGATATCAAGGTTTTCCTTTAGTTGCTCACATGTAAAGGACAAATCTTGAGAAATTTCCAAAGATAAAAATATTTTTGGCCTAATTTTCTAATATGCTGACACCCACAGCTGCCTGTGAAATCAGTGCAGGTTTTGGGTGTTCAAGATCTTTGAAAATTGGGCCACTTATTTTTAATTAAAAGACAGAGGAAGAAACATGGGGAAAGAGGACATGTATAACTATCTCTAGCAGTTGGAGTTCTGTGACCTCTGCTTCTTACCCTTCTTATAATTGTCATGCTGTTACCTTGTGCTCTCCTCATGTTTCTTGCATCCACCCAGTTTTACAGTTTTAGTCTTAGGTCATAACTTTTGGGGGCAAGTGATTCATTTTAATGACAATGATATACAGGGTGCAGCAAAAACAGACTTTGATAGTTGGTTTTGCTAAATACTTTCAGTCTTTCCATAATATTAGTTAATAGAAATAATAATCAAAGAGTTTATCACTTTGAAGTCTGAAGCGTTTTCCACAGGCACTGACCAAAACAAAAAAGATTATCTCCACAAATTTAAAAGAGCAAAAGAATATCTGTGTTGGTGTCAACACATAACATAGATTGTCATCTAGTGATGCTTGCATCACAACTGTTTAATTATGAGTTGGCAAAAATTGCTGCTGCTAGAATAGGCTTTTTTAAAGTGATAGACTTTATAGATATGACTATATTTTCTCTCTGTTTTTATTCATTCTTTTCATTATGTACACAACTTTTTATACATTTTCAAATATTACTAGTGCCTCCTGACACAATTGAATCTTTTAGATCATTCCTTACATAGGTATGGCAAACATGGAACTGTTTTTATGTAATTTATCTTGCATTTCACGTTCATAGATGAAATATCCTGTAGACAAAAACATTGTTTTGTTAAATCCTTCCCTCACTTTTTTAGTTTTGGGTATTTGACTTGCACATTTCTCATTCTGTACCAAAAAGTCACTTGTTATATACAGGGCCTTAGATCCTCCTGCATTTTTTTCTGTTTATGAAGTTAATAATAACTATAGCGTTGACAGGTGTACCTGATGTTCCATTATAATTTATAAAATACCTAAAGAAGTAAAGTAATTGTGCACACTCACAAAGTCTTTCCAGGTCAAACAAGATAAAAAGCCTGAGGCCATGTAATTACAGTCAATAGATAATTTGAAAGTCATGAAAAATTGAGGAGAGAGAGAAATTAAAAAAAAAAAGTGGAAAAAAAAATGAGTTGAAAGCAGTCTAAGAAAAGCCCGAGGCATCTGAAGACAGTCATTACTGATGCAAGACAAGGGATATACTAAAGATAGGTAATGTCAAGTGGGAACCATAATGAAACAGAATCAAAGCATGGCTGCCTGCCTCCTAACAGCCAAGTACTACTGTAGACCTGCTTAAGCTTTTTATTTTGCTGGTGGTTATCTTTGGCAGGAACATAAGACTTCTTTTATATACACACTTGATAAAGTAGGATATTCTCTGCCAATATTCTGGGAGCAACCATCATTAATGCTAAATGGTTCTTATAGGAAATTAGAATAAAAAGACAAGATGAAGGGAAAATCCCCAATGCCTAATGGTTTATTAATAACCACAGGTATTTCTTACGTCTGCAATTGCATCATTACACAGGGAGTCAAAGCTTATTACTCAGCCTAAACATCCATTGTTAAGTTAAGAACTTATGGATAAAAGATGAGGAATAATTGTGTTTCTCTGAGTTACCATCAGATGGCATTCTATTATCCACAATTGGAAGTTTTTAGGGAAAGACTGTATTGCCACAGATGGTGGTGTTAGATGTGCATTGTTTTGTTTTTGGTCATGTAACAAATATGAATCTTTTTCTGTTCATGTAATTACATAAGAGGAAGGGGAGGTGTTGTGGTTTAAGGTTT
>VYZX01021042.1:0-15764 GCA_013401335.1 Brachypteracias leptosomus | reverse complement strand
GCCCTGAGCCTTAAACGGAGACTATATCTTTCAAGGCTTATCAATATGAATATCGCTATGAATGTGTCTACTTAGCTGCTTGTGAGACATATTCCATGCAGTTGCATTTTGCTGCTTTGGTGACATATCAAAAATCTCCTGGAGTTGACCGTTGTGTTTATACTGACAGCAGCCTTGCAAGCACAAATGTTGTCACCTCTCAGTATTTTTGTGATGAATCTAACAATATGTGGTTCTTTCCTCCAAAATCATAGAATCATAGAATGTTTTGGTTTAGAAAGAATCTTTAAAAGTCATCTAGTCCAACTCCCCTTCATTAAGCAGGGGCATCTTTAACTAGATGAGGTTGCTCAGACCCTTCTTCTGGAAATCCACTTCTTTTTTTGGTATATGAGCAAAGAGAAACTAGAAAACACAGTTCTGCAGGGAACTGAAACACTTGACAGTTTCATATCAAGACTAACAGCACTTTTCAACTTGCTTAGAAGTCAGGACCCTCACAGGAAGTTTGATGAAGTCAGGCTTGTCAGTAATGCACATTTTACACATTTTTCTCCAGTGTTCCCTCCTCCCCCACTATTCTTAGCCATGGTTTTAGTGTGCATTTTGTATATTTCTAGTTTAGATTAGATCCATATCTTGGTGATCTTATATGAAATCTTAACAGCTTGTGAGGCTTTGGGAAGGTCTGGTGAGCCCTTGAAAATTGTTGAGCTTTTGGCTTTGAACAGTCTAACATCTGGACTTTTCAGAAGGTGTGGTATTTCATGCCATATCTGGAAGAGACCCTCTCTGCTGCTTGCTGAAAAGATACTTCTCAGCCAGAGCAAGTGTTGGAATACAGTCAAAATGGGGGTTTTGTTAAAAAAACCAAACCAGAATTAGGCTATATAATGCCTTTCAAAACAACAAAACAATTTTGTCCCCAGTTAAAATTTCATATCCATGTATGGTAATACTGAGTGCAGGACATTTATTAGGTTATGAATTCAGTGATTCATGTTTGTAACGCAGCCTTCTAGCACTCAAAGTTACTCTGAATGCACGTTCTACTTATGACATTTTTAACACAAGTTTTTGTGTTAAAGGATTTGTGTGTGCACTCTTCAAAATGGCCCTGTAACAAGCTTCTCCTTGCACATTTGATTCCATTACATTCATAATGACAGAAAGCACAAACTTTTCCAAGGGCTGAAACCTACCATGCAGCAGGTGTTAAGAAACTCCAGATCATATCATGTAAGATTAGCAGAAAGTAGGATGAAACCCACAATTCTTAGTGTACTCACCTTTTCTTTTCTCACTCCTGCATACTGCATATTGTGTCTCTTGAGCATCTTAAACTCAAAAAAAAAAAAAAAGGAAAAAAATTAAACAAAAACTATAGCTTACTGTTGTCAATAATGATAGGGATCTTCCTGCAGGTCAGGAATGGGGATTTATTACCACTCATAGCAGAAGGCCCTCAAGGCTGAGGGAAGGAATTGAGGGAAAATGGATAAATTATACTCATGTTCTCAAGTGAGATTTGCAGAGGATCAAACAAGCTCATAGGAGGTAGCAGGAAAAGAAACTCCCTCTTATACTGGTGGTGACAGTTGCTGCAGTCTCTTACAAGTGGCCTGTTCACTTTATTTGGAACATTGGCATGACGCATGAACTTCTCATGCTTTGTGCTGTATAAATACAGAATAAAATGAAGGTTGCTGTGCCACGGACTTTGCAAATATTGAAAGGAGAGAAGCGCACTGTAGCTCAGCTGGGAGCATTACCTGGTGCAAAGAAAGTTTGTACATCACAGGATGTATTAATTGGAGCTCAGCTGGGAGCAGCTTAAATCTTTGCAAGGTACCTATTCAGATAGAAACCCACTGGTCTTTCCTCAAAGGAAGTAAATATGATAAGCATAACCAAAAATTGTTTACTACCCCAACTTTAATAAAGTCGGCTTTATGTAGAGAATCTAACGGTATAGTGAAGGATCAGTGTGTTCAAGAGATGAATTGAACACAAAGAATCAGATTAATCTATTTAAACTGCTCCAAATGACCACACATGTAGCCACAGAGGCATGGTGATAAAGGATTGGTGTACTTTATGCATGTCCCAGACAGGGCAATTCAGTGGCACTTGCCTGTGACATTGCTGGGACTGTTTTGACATGCTTTATAACCTTAAAGAGCACTGTGGACTTTTGTTCTTAAAGATTTGGCTTCTGATCATTTTGAAAGTCCACCAGTGCTGGAACACTATATAGGAATTTGCTATTTCTTATCCACCACCACCTGGATTGATTTAATAATGAGATGTGTGATAAAATAAAATATCCCCCCCCCTAAATGTAGCCCCCACTCCATCAGTTCAGGGGAAATACTGCAATTTGGGACAACGGAGTAGCATGGACACTTGTAAAGATGGCCTTGGTTAATGTGTGGAAAAAAGCTCTTTCAAATGAAATTCAGCTTACAGCAAAAATATGGATTGCTGTTATCCAGATTTCCTTTCCCCTCCCCCTCTCGAATATAACAATTCACATCTGACTGACATGACTTCAAAATTTATCACATGCAAATCCAAAACCACGGAATGTGATTTTTAAAGGGAATTGTTTCCTGTTCTTTTGCAAATGAACCTGAAAAATCTAGCACTGTAATAATGCTCAGCCAAGTCTTTTACAATATAATGAGTGTCCAGCTATGTAATTCTTCTTATTTTAATTAGGATTCCATTTAGTCAAACACTGAAGCATGGTGGCTATTGAAAACAATAAATGAATTATGTATCTATTAGAAACCTATATAGGGCAAAGGTAAGTATAGACCTTGAATATTAATGAAAAATAAGTAACAGAATAGCAACCACATATACATACTTCATTAAATTAATTAAAAGAGACTTTTCACATTTGTTAATGTGAATTTTTGTTACTTACATATATTTATGAAGGCAATAGTCATGCAGAAATGAGGTGACATATATGGGAGTGTAGGTGTTAATGTGCTAGAGAGGAGGACTACTGTTGGGGATCCCTGGGCAAGGGTAAGTGTGGAGGGTCAAGCATCCTTGTCTGTGAAGGCAGAGAGTTGCAGAGTCACTTCGTCCAGAAATGACCTTGGGAGACCATGAACACAGGCTTCAGCAAACAGCAGCTTTGCATTCAGCTTTTTCAGGGCTTTTATAGACTTGCAAAGCCTTAGCTTACCTGTTTTAGCCTTTTCTTCTCCAGATTTCACAGCCATGGCCTTCTGAGTGTCTCCTTGCAGAGGAAGTGTCCTTCCTCTTTACAATGGCCAACAATTTGCTACTTTGGAAAACCAACATTTTATATAGGGGAGAAATGGCACTCTGTCTTTCCTCAGTGCTATTCCTAACAATGCCTATTATTTTATTGTCTATTTTGACTGCTGCTGGATGCAGAACTGATCGTTCTGGGACACTGTCAGCAGTGACCTTGTCATCTCCTTTCTGTGCCCTGGCTACAAACTCAGAGTTCAATACAAGTTTGGGATCCACATGACTTAGGTTATTTTTGCCTTCTTTGCTTATTAAGACTAAAGCTCATTTGACCTACTTTTGTACAGTTTTGTAAAGTCTTTCCAGAGTTCTTTGTCTGTGGGATGGCATTACAGCACTTGAAAGAGTTTAGTAGCTTGTTTAGAGAGAACCCTCTTTGCTGCCTTTTCGAGGTCTTAGTTAAAGGTCCTGGTGGGATCCTGCTCCTGACATGTCTCCTCTATGAGAAGTTACCATTAAGTCCTGCACTTTGTTGCTTACCCTTCAGCTAGCCCAAAAGACCACTTCCTCAAGCCCCTGGCAGGTTTGCCCCTTAATAAATTTTTTCTCCCTACAGAGATCTATTTTACCATTTGGGTAACTTTGACCTCTCCAAACACATGTTATTTTACTTTGTCCCACCTTTACGTAGGTATTTTCATTGCTATGGTTTTCCTGGGTGTGTGAGTCACCCAAACACAGGGTAAGCCAGGGCAGAGCTGTCTAGGCTGGCTGCTGCTGGAATGTGTGTGCCATCCTCTCTCCTCAGCAGTTTCTTGGGAGTGTGTCCTTGAATGCTCACAATATTTGGCAATGCCAGCTAATAAGTCTGGCAACATCTCAAGGTTTAACATTGCTGAAGGTTCATAATTAGCTCCTCACAAAAATAAGTGGAGCAAATTTGCTTCTCTGGATGTATAAAATTGTCTAGTATCACCTAAGACTCTTCTTGGCTTACCTGCTTTTAGAATGAAGCTGAAGAGTTGAATCTTGATTCTTCTATGTCCTGTCAGATTGTATATAATATAAAGTAAGGTTACTAAATAGCTGCCTTACAGTCCACTTCTCCTCTCATTTTTTTATAAGATAGTTTCTCTGTAAGACTGACAGCACAAAACTGCATAGAGAAGGAACATCAGGTTATCATCCAGTGAATGGAATTTGGGTATTCTGCACTGTAAATGCATCTTTGAGAATCCATGCACCCTTACCTGTCATGCATGTGATAAGTCCTCCTATGTATGCAAATGTCACGTATGTGCACACTACTGGCACACCACTTGCAAGTCTGCTGACCGATGGATACTGAATCAAATTGTATTGTGAAAGGAAAGGAGTGTAAATGTCTGTTCTGAAGTTGCTGGGATGCCTACTTCTCTGTGACTAAAGTCTCAACATCTAACTTGGCAGTGGGTTGCTAAACACCCTTCCTGTTAAGTGATTCAAGAAGGCTTTGCAGTGCGGTGGAAGGTTCAGACCTGGAGGGATTAGGAATGAGTCCTCCGTGAATTTACTCAAGAGAAGTATTTTAATTTCTGTTCCTCAGCTTACTCACTTATAAAACAATGATATAATCCATGGTGGTGAGGGCTTTTCTTACATGAAAAGCAAACTTTTGGGTGGAGAACATAGAAATGCTTCAGTTGTAGAAGACATTGGAACAGATGCTCCTATTCTGTTTCTCTGCTGATTTTATGCCTCTTTCCATGACAACTTCTGTTTTGAAATTGTTTTCAAAGAGTATTTTATAGCAGAGTATTGATGAATGAAACATCCAGAGGCCTTATTTTATTTTTGGTTTCCTGCCATTTCTGTGTTGCCATCATTACATTCTCTATAACATCTGCTCACTTCTTTGGGTGAATGTTGTACAAGACAGCGCTGAAATGTCTAAATAAACTGTTGGCTGTGAGGGATTAACTATTCTACATTTATGTTTATCTAGAATATTTTTCTGTGTTCATAAGCAATAGACTCCATATTTCTTTTCTTACTTTATTACGTAGAAGTATAAGTTCTTATATCCGTACTAATACACATAATTAATCAGCCATTTATTAGTAAAGGAAATGATAACTGGCCTACCTACCTTTTGGGTCTTCTTTCAGTTCCTAATACTATGGTTTCTGAGTTCCTGTTCATATCCTCAATGTTCCAAAGATTGTCCATCTTTATTTGTATCAATATCATCCATTTACTACTAAACACATTTTTCTAGTTTGCATTACTGGTATTTCAAAGGAAGAGGATAAAAGTTCTGGTTCTTAGCAGGTGAAAATTTTATTTCAGGAGTGAAAAGGCATACATTTCTGCCTAATTAATGACTTCTTAATTACAGTAAGTAGAAAGAACATGGAAGACAAACTTCAGTTCTGAATTTACTTTTCAAGGTGTATGCTTTGGATTAGACATTGACCAAGATGAAGGAGACGTTCTTGACTGTAGCACAAATTCTGCAACACTCAACGCTTACACACTGAAAAAAGATACAAGAGTTCATTTACTTAGACTATAAACAAAAAAGTTGCTAAGAACAAGATTTTCAGTCCCACTCTGTGTTCTTCATGCAGATGCTATTGCTGTAGTGCATGCAAGTAGATCTTAAGCCCAACTTCGCAGTCTGGACTTAGACATTGCTATCAGACAATTGAAGGACTATTCACTCATGATCCTTCTCCAACTGGTAATTTTGTGACCAGTCCTAAAGCTGTGAGTGCTATGCAGTCCTGGCATTGAAGCAGAGAAGGAAGCATCTGGAAGGCACACAGGTTAGTGGAGGTTCTGGATAGTAGTGTGGCCCATAGGATGGCTGGTAAAGAGCTCTTCCTGGACTGTTCTATTGAGACAGAAGCTTATACAGGCACAGAGACAAAAGGATTAGCCAGAAGCCACTTTAGCTGTGCTTTGTCCTGAGCTCTGAGTCTGTGCTAGGTCTCTCAGGATGCCTGAGGTATTTGAACATGAAGGCAAGCAGCAGGTGTTGTAAAGGGTCTGTAGAAATATTTGAGCTAGGTGTGTAAACAGCATACCTTCCTTCATTGGTGTTGACTCATTGAGAGTACAAATAAAATAGGTGGATTAAGTCATAATTTAGAAACTGAGCTTGCAACTCCCAACTTGCTCTGTTCAATCTCTCTTACTGTGCAAGTTTTTATCATCTCCGCCTTCTTCAGTTTAACTACTTTCTCACATTATAGCAAAAGATTTACACAGTCAAGGTGCATTAGACTTGCTGCATTCTTATTTATCTTGTTAGACATACCAGGTTAGTCTGGCATGGTGAAACTTTGGCCTAATGTTTCATTTTTTCCCAATTTTCCTTCATGTTCATGTAATGCACATAATTTTAAAATGCTTGAGATTTTATTTAAGTTATTTTTCCACTGAACAATTCTTAATACACTTTCTTTCTTTGTAGTGACTATGCAGAAGTGCTCCTTCCTTTATAGAGACCCATTCTGGAACATATTTAAGATAGACATTTCTTAATTATGGGCTTTATGTATAGTTACTGCTGCTATTTCAGTACATGCAGACTATTAACACATTACATACATACCTGATTTTGTATGCATCTCTTTTTTGCATACTGGAGTCACATTTTCTACAATTAACTAGGCTTATTGTGTACTTTACTTTTCCTCCAACTTTAGGATAAATATGCCTTCTATTACAACAGAAATTTACTGAAAGTGATGGAGACTCTTAAGATGTTGTAGCTGTGCTTTCATTAGAGATAAGTAGAAAATATTCACCAAAAAAAAGGAGAGGCAATTAGATCATAACTCGTGTGTCAACCTAGACTGAATATACTATGCCCAGCAGTTAGCTTTGCTGCCCGTACAAATCTACTCACTCCTGTTTAGTTACACCAGGGCATTCTTGGCTCTATGAATTTTCCAGGAGTCCTTTAAAAGACAGACATTCAGGTTAAAAATATTTTGAAGATTCCTTAGAATGAAAGATTATTCCATAAGAGCTTCTTACAAGGGACAGTTTCTTATTGAATACTGCTGCACTCTAACGCAATACCTTTCATCTGTCTTTGCCCCACTTTCAAGCTGTGTCCTCTAAATAAAAAGAACAAATCATGTTGCAATGAATGGGCAGGGAGGGAAAAAACAAACAGATTCAATGTTAGAACTAATCACTTACTCAGTCAGACCTCATCAGTGTCCCAGATACGTCTGAATCAGAGTAGTCACAGAGCAGAGCATGTGTTTATGTGTGTGGGGAATATTGCATTTCTGTATTTCTCACTGAATTTAAGTCCCATTTGTACTACAGTGCAAAGCTAAGATCGTTGCTTGTCTTACCTGCAGGAGAATTAGGTGTCCTCCTCTAGTTCCCATATACCCATTTCACATGCACTGAGCAATAGAAGTGGGGAAAAACTGAAATAACTCTAGCCTACCACTGCCACTATCATTAGTGTGTCTTGCTTGATCACTTGGGAGCTGCTAAAGAAGGTTATTGCTGCTATAGGACTAGCAGATCTGAAGCATACATCTGTGAACTAGAGATGTTTTGGTGCTTCTTAACTCTCCAACTGTTTTCCCAGTAAGTTAGAACAAGCTTTTGATTTCCTCTTTATCCATGATCTGTGTCAACCATGCTGTGTGGTCGTATGCTGTAATTGCTAAGGATTCCAAAAGGCACTTAGGTGCTGCTGCTGTAAATATGTCAGTTTATCAGGAGAACACGCCTGTTCTAGCTGTAAGGTGACTCTGACAGTGTTTTCTTACAGCTATTGCATGTGAAGCACCCCTTTTTACTGTCCACAGGAGATCTGCACATGGGAGAGCTCTCTCAGCTGTGCATTTGGGAGCATCTGTAAGGAGAATGTTGCCCTTTGGAGCTTTGGACACAAGGGCTTTGCCACATGGTCCTGCTCATGAGAAGAAGCAATAAAGAAGTGCCATGTAAATTATTTGCAAATGTAATTGCGTGTTTGTGTGGTTTTGTTTGTTTGGTTTGTTTTGTTTCTGTTGTGGGATGCATAACTTGAGTTTTGAGGCCACTTGGAGCCAGGAAGAAACCTGACCCTGTTTTAGGATTCACTCCTCTATTGCATTTTAGACCATTCTTAGCTTGTTAAAGATTTAAAAGGACATCTGGGTTGTCAAGGAGGGGGTGGTAGGGGGAACAAGGAGATAAGTACAGGCCAAATGACAGGATAGCCTTCTGTGCAGGCTGGTAAGCAGCCTGGGGGGGACTCAGGTTTCTGAAGAATAACAATGGTGACAAGAGAGAAGTCTGCAAAGAAGAGATTAACTCTGGAGCCCAGATATTGCCTCTGATAACAAAAATTAGATATTTCAGCTACTTTCTGCTATATACTGTACAACCAAAACAATAAGAAAATGTAATTAATGATGCAAATAATCTTAATTTCTTTTCTCCCAAAGCTCTTTAGTCCAAAGCTGCATATAACAAGCAGCTCTTATTTGAGCAACAAACCATAACAATTAAAAAACCCATTCACCAAAAGACAAAATAGAATCTGCAAAATCAACAAACTTGAAATATCAACACATCACTGGCTACTGATACTGATTGCTATTATTAGACTGTAATTGTTACTCATGTTCTTTTGTTTGCACTGTAACTGCAAGAAAAAAGTTGATGTTCCTACATACCCCCTGAATATAATGTTCTGGTTTCTTTTTAGGCAAAATACTGACAGGTAAAGGACTGGGAAAGAGAGCTAGAAATAGACTCCACACAGGCATCTATAGATACAACACTAGTAAGTCCTAGTGTTTTATGTTCATGTTGGTTGTATCCAGTGCTCTGCAGTTAACATTCTGTGGCTCAGCTACTGCCTCAGGGATCAGAGTTCCCACGATTTAATCATTGTCTGAGATTTTAATTCCTGTTTCAAACAAAAGGATGGGATTCTTGGAGAGTTTCAATCCAGAGACCATGACCTAGTAATTTCAAATCACTCAAGTGGCTTGTGGTGAGGCAGTAAAAAAATAATCCACCTTTTCACTCTTGCTGTTACTAGGCAATTTCCACCCTGCAAAAAGGAAATGAGTTACCAGAGCAGGGAGTCATTCAGTAGCAGAATACATAAATACAAGCCAAATTTAAATTATATAGTGTATGTTTTTCTCCTTCTCGATCTCTGTACCCTACTTCTCTTCTGTTCTGTAAGCATGTGAGGGGAGGGGGGCAGTGAGATGTTCCTAGGACCCAAACCTGCCCTACTTTAACTTTTTCACTCTAGGTCTGGGTTGTTTGTTCAAAATATTCTTAAAAGCAAAAACCAAATAAAGTCCAAGTAAAAATCAATACCTAGACTCGGCTCTACTGTCTTCCTGTTAATGACTAATTTGAAATTCAGTAGCAAATCAGTGTTAGCAAGGCAAGAGAATTAAAGCCAACCATAGGGAAGGCAAAGCTGCACTCTGAATATGCAGTAGAGCTGAAAATATGACTGTAAATAAAAAGACAGAGATCGGCTCCTGCCATGAGAATATCTGTTTCCATATGCCCATATCAGTATTTCATGGCGTCATGAAATGCACAGAAAGTATTGATTTCAGAAGGTGTTTCAAGATACCTTGATTGAGTCCTTCAAGAAAAAAATATTTGTCATAGTATTTCTGAAAAAATAATATATCATAGACTTTAATTAACAAATTTAAAGAAAATATAGACAAGGACTGTTCATCTACACTCAAATACACACACAGAATCAGCCAAACTTTGGTCTGAGATGGTACTTGGAATACCTGCAGTATGACTGGGAAGGAAGGTGTTTCAATAGCCTGGTGAGGTGTGCTGCAGAAAGGTCTTCCTTTGAGACAGTTCTTGGCTTCAGCAGCTTTTAAGGTCCTTTGAAGGTCCTGTGGTCCCACTAGTATAGTGTGATTTTTGATTTATTTTCCATTGACAAACTTAATAACTTGCATCTATTCAAATTTCTGAAACTGAACAAATACAATGAACCTTTATAAAGGACTTCAGACAAAACAAACAAACAAAAGACTTAAGAAAAAATGAGTAACCCTGTCTAACACAGATTTGCATAAGCATGCAAAATACTTGATCAGATTTAGTTGAATAAAATGAGGAATATGAGTGTTGTATTTACATTTTGACTTACAGTAAAGGCGTAATTTTTCTTGCCTTTTATACAAAAAGCTATTAAAATTTTTCAATATCTAACAAGCTAAAGATGATATACATGGGAAGATAAAAACAAAGTTAGTTTGGAAGACTTTTGTCAGATAGGTGCCCTACTGTCTAAATTATGAACTCCTGTTTGATGCCATAGGTAGTGCTCAGCATCACTTTCTGAGGTGGGAAGTTCATCCCTGTGTCCTCAGAAGGGGCACTGCATTCCCTCAGGATGGCATGTGTGCTCACAGCAGGATTACCTGACAGAGAGCGATACAGAGCCCAGTAAAAGATACTTTATTATAAAATGTCCTTTTTGGTGATGAATTAGACTGGGATCTGTCTTTCTTCAACAAACTAAACTCAGACTTTGGCCAATTTTAGCAGGTGTAGGACAAGTTTACCTTCAGTAGCCACATGGGAAGCATGCTTGTTGCTGTTCCTTGTCAGTGATCTGAATATTCCAACAAATGTACTCGACAGAAAAAAATGTCCTCCTTGGCTGTATATCACTGGGAGGTCAATAGTGCTGTACTATTTTCTAGTGAACCCAGGATCTTGATTATATAGTAGATAATACATCAGAGAGACAAAATGAAGGAGGACCTGTCTGACCTTTTGCCCCACCAAGGGGCTGCTTACCTCTGGAGGAGTCCAGTGCACTGGCCTGCAGGCACAGGGAAGTATTTGGGTCCTGAGGACATCAGTTCTGTTACTTCACTTTCTCAACTTTCTCTAGCAAGGTTAGGTATCTCTGTGAATTTGTGACCAATAAAATCTGCTATAATATGAAATGGAAATGTCTTCAGATGAAAGGAGTGTTACTTCCCTAAGCCCAGTGAAGCTATTTGTATTACCACCTGAAGAAGGCATTTTAACCAACATCCTCAAATGTCTTTAATGTCTAATTCCCCACCACTTTGAGGATCTAATTAAGATAATATGCATGTTTCTTGGTATTTCAAGCTTATATCTACTTGGTGATAGTGCAACGAGAAAAGAGTTGCTTTAATACTCTAACTTGGCTTTATAACAAAGACTGTTAGAGAAAAGTAAGTGTCTGAGAGGTTTTTTCCAAACTAATGAATGGCCTTTAACCAATATCTAATAAATCTGGTCCAAAAATAATAGGAGAGGATGTCTGTATAGAGTTGAACTGAAAGTTGTCTAGAGAAAATTAATCTTGCAATTAGCTCTAACTGTAAGTAAGTGTTTTGGTAGAATGTGGGGTAACCCTTAGGATATGTTAGGAAAAGCCATAGAAAAACTAGAGGCAATGTAATACATCATGTCTGAAAAAGTAACATCTTGCTAAGTATACAAGAAGCACACCTGATGAACCATTTTGTCCAATTTTAGAAAGGTCTTTAAGAAAACTTAATGATGAAAATGTGACAGCACTTGACAGTACTTGACAAAACAAAGTATGAAGGTCGTAGACACTTACAATTATGTAAATATTTCATTCTTACAAATACTTAGCAGATTGTGTTTATCCATGAAGCTGGAAATGAAAAGGTCAGGGAATGAACATAGCAGTGTGCGCGAAGCAACAAAACAGGATAAAACACATGCTCAGTATCTCCGTCAAATACCCTAGAATATCAAAACCAATGCGCAAGGTATTATGGGGAAGGAAGCAGGCTAGATGCCAGTTAATGAAGCAGAGGTGTCTCTTAAGTCTCCATTTTCATTGTACTGCCAGAGGGATATTTTTGCTTGGATTTGCTTTGGTTTAGATAAATGCAAAGAACACAAAACAAATGTCTTTGAGAATAAGTGGGGTAAGCTGAAGCAGGTTTTGTCTCCTTATCTTTTTCTGACAAATCACCTTCCTGCTTTGATAGGGCACTTAGATGAGAAGCCCTTATAGAAGAACATGACCAAAAAAAGGAAGAAAAATACCTTTCTTTGTGATGTTGCAATTGTTATCACAGAGGTGGGAATATGACAAATATTTCCATCCCAGATCTGGCTACTGACAAGAACACCCAAGAGAAGGGCCTTGAGGAGGTCTGTACCATCCCAAAGTCTGCTCCAGCCATCTTGATGTGGCTGTGAGGTCCAGCAGATCAGCCAGAGATCCCTGGAGCAGCTCCAGCTGTACCACTCGTGACTCACTGGTTGACAGTATCTCTGTATCCCGAAGTAACAGAAGCCTGGCAACACAGTGAAGGGGACTGGTGGCTCTGACACTGGAAAAGAAGAGACAAAGTGAACTCACAGTGACCTCAAACCTTCAGAGAAGCTTTCAATAAGATTCAGAAGTTGTGGGTGGAAGCCCCAGATGCATAACTGCTATGGTTATGCTGTATGGGCTCAGGATGTAAGTTGAATTCAACACATCATGCTGATGATCAAGAGATTTTTCTGAAAATGGTGTAATCATTTTTGGTGTATTTTCAAAATAGTTCATGTTATAGGAAAATAACCCCACCAACTCAATTACTTCTCTCCTATTTTTTGTACTGCTCTATCTTGGTGTGAAGATAGAATCATCCTAGGTTTTAATTTTCCTCATATAACTGCATTTTTTGTAGTAAAGCAAGATAATTTGTTACAGGCAATTGCTTGCAAAATGTTGATGAGAATTGAAGTTAAAGAACAGAAAACATCTGTTTGGGGACTTTAATTCTAAAGACTAGGTCTCTGTAATATATTTCAAGTAATATTGTTATTTTCGACTACTTTGTATCAGTTATTTGTGTAGCTTAACAATTGAAATACTGATGGAGTGACAACCAAATCCACAAAATAGCTGCCCAATCATGGCTGGATAGATCATGTACATCCAGAAATGTTTGTGGAATTATTCTACTTTCATAACTGAGAGGGTAGCCTGTTTGTAAGTAGGGAGAGAAAAGGAAACGTGAGATGAAGGGTATAGACAAGGAGCATAAGAGATGTCCTGCTCTAAGAGCTTAACCCCATGTCAGGTACAAAGCTGCTGAGTGGGATGCAAAGAGATGCTGGGGGGAGCAGCACTCAAAAGTGGCTGTGGGATAAGGCTTCCTGGCAACACAGGCACAGCTGAATTTGGTTCCTGGAGAAAGGCATGGAGTTACTCGCTCCTGCCTTTGGCAGAGCATCAAAGTTAGCTTTGCACCATCAGAAGGGAGGAGGCTGACAGGGTCAGCAGTGGCTGGAGTGCCTCTACATAAGGGTAAACCTATGCTTCTCCTCTCCTCCTAGGAGAGGAGAATCAAAAAGCAGGGTGATGTCTGGGCTTCTCATGGGCCCTGCCATCCCATGCCCCCACAGCATTCTGGGGTTTGCTTGGCTTTTCTCTTCTAGCATCAGATGAACTCCAGCAGCTTGCTTGTTTCTCTTGGCAGGACATGCCATTGGGCATAGAGGAAGACATGTAGGAGAGCAGCTCTGCTGCATGTGATGGTGGCATGAGCCAGCTGCCCCAGCCAGGGCCAGTGGAAGCATCAGCAGACTCCTGGTGCCCCACCTGCCAGGACAACATCAAAAATTTGGCTTACTTGGTCTTCTGCAAACACTGCTTCCCCTTTGCCTGCATCAGAGGTGGGCTAGAAGGAGAGATGCCTGCCCACTTTGCAGGCAGCCTTTGGAGCTTCTGCTGCACTCGATGCAAGGGGACAATGACTACAAGGAGTTTATGACCAGCTGGCCTGCCTGCCTGAGCAGGAGGATGGCCATGGAGAAAGTCCACAGCTGCCAGTCTCCACAGCAGTGTTACAATCTATGCTGGCAGCCCACCAACGACCACGCTCAGCTGCCAGAATCCGGCTGCAGGGACTGACAGTGCACAGAGACAGGGTGCAACTCCAGAGCCCTTCAACACCACCTCCCAGTGGGATCCTGCACCTTGTGCTTCCTAGGAGCCAACCCCATCAAGCTCATCACAGGAGCCAACACTACCAAGTACATGCAAGAGCCCACCTGGCACTACTGCTGCTCTGGAACCACACAATGATGTGGTGTAGCTGCAGTCCCTCAACATCCACCTCTTCTACATCCAGTCAACGCCTTGATGCTTTCCAGAATGTGTGTGTTCGTGACCAAAGAGCAATCCACTATAGGAAATGTTTTCCAGCACTGTCTTGGCAGTGCAGGAAAGCCAAAGAGGAGAATTTCAGAGTCATAGAATGGTTTGGGTTAGATGCATTCTAACCCAAATTCTAACCTAACTAGACGATGTTTAAAGATTGTCTAGTCCAACCTGCCCTGCAATGAGCAGGGACATCTTCAGCTAGATCAGGTTGTTCAAAGCCTGTCCTTGAGTATTTCTAGGGATGGGACATCTACAACCTCTCAGGGCAATGTCTTCCTGTTACACTACTCTCATTGTAAAAAATTTATTTATACTTAATCTGAATCTACCCTCCTCTAGTTTAAAACTACTACCCCTTGTCTCATGGCAAAAGGCCCTACTAAAATTTCTGTCCCCATCTTTCTTATTGGACCCCTTAAAGTATTGAAAGGTCACATGAGGTCTTCCTGAGAGCCTTGTCTTCTTCAGTCTGAACAGCCCCAGCTCTCTCAGCCTTTCCTCATAGGAGACGTGTTCCAGCTCCATGGTCAGTTTTGTAGCCCTCCTCTGGACCATGTCCTTCTTGTACTTTACAGAACCCTCTGAGTGCACCATGATTTTATTTTATGCACCTTGTGCTCTCCTAGCCTCCCATTGTCAAGCACCAGGAATCTTTAGCAATGTCCCTTGTGAGTCTGCTTTTGAGGGCTTACAGGTCCATAAGTGCTGGTCCATTTTGAAGAACTACTGTTTAAAAGCACAAGAGCAGGTCATCCCATTGTGTTGCAAGTCAAGCAAGTGTTTTGTTAATTACCCAGCACAGCATAAGGAATACAGCTACCAACAGCAGGAGGCATATGAAGAAACAAATAGAGACTTTATTATCTATCTCTGTTGAGGAATGATACAGCACAGCCAGCAACAGAAGAAATTTCAGGTGATATAACGAAAGGGAAAATAAACCCAAGCACAAACTCAATGACAGAGGGAAAAGGAACCAAGTGGCAGACTCAACAACAGAAGGGGAGATCATCCACGCCCCAAGTACTACTAGAACCATGCACAGTCCACCCCGGGCAAATGCCAGAGAGGAGCCTTAGCAGAACAGGATGCATTCCAAAGATACACATCATTAAGCTGCAGCAGATACTGAAAGCATAAGTAATCAATTCATTACCCTTGTCTTCTCCTTCTCCAGTCCAGTTGCAGTGAGCACTTGGAGCCTTTCTGGTAATGGGGAAAATCCTGTGTGGTGCATCCACCCACAGGTTGGCTTCCAAAACTTGCTGCAAATGGGATCAGCTTTTATACTATTTAGTAAACAACTCGGGTTGGGATACCTGTTATTTTTCCTCCTCTTTGG
>VYZX01021040.1:15654-55666 GCA_013401335.1 Brachypteracias leptosomus | reverse complement strand
TAAATCACATTGCCTGTTATCTGGTCCCTCTTCTCCTATGTCAATGATTCATTCTGACAAGGGAAGTTTAAAGCAACAAGTAAGATATGATAAACAATATCCATCACTATATAGGGAGCTTGGCTAAAAGCTTTCTGTCACCATTAATAATACTGTTTGGTTTTCAGCCTCCTCATTTATTGCATTAGTGGCAGATGTAAAGTACTGCAAGAAGTAAACAACTTTCAGTATGTGCTACCTGTGAAAATTTCACCTCTAAATGAGGATACTCTAAACTTCCTCTAGATAATTATTGCATAGTCTGATGAACAGACAGACCTCAGAGGGAGTAAATATGCAAAAAAATACTCTTGTAACTAACTCACACTATTTGTATGGTGTTATATTGCATGATAAGATGCCTTGTACTATACCATCAGCACTAGAAACTATCCCTTCTTGTCTCTTAAATTTATATCATTTGTCCAGAAATAGCTATTTTATGCATTACCATTTCATCTTACAGAGGCTTTGAGACACATACAGTTAAAAATTTTTCAGCTACAGACTCACAAATCGTAAACAAATGTAGTAGATATTATTATTCACAAGCTAAGCTGGATTCAGGAGGAAAAAACCCCTATTAATTTTAGGCAAATAAACAGGCCCCTTATGGTATACTCCTTCTTTAAGTGAAGGACAAACTAATGTGCTGTGTTGGAGTGGAACCAGTCCCAAGTCCTACAGACATGTAAAATAACTAGAATCCACATTCTGCGCTAACACAAAATCTCTAGAAGATTTCTACACAAACAGTATTTGGCCATTTTTACCAAGTTATTTGCACTATACAGGACTGCGAATAGCTAAATTTATTTTATTCATTTGTTGGCACATATGAAAAGCTTCATGCAACTTCTAACATATTTTTCGCCAATTATCTAAGAGAAAAATGGTAATTGTAAGAGAAAAAGAAATAAATTTTTTTAATTAACTGAATCATATAGATAAACTTTTTTAGATAGTGTTAGATAATCTATCAAACAAATTATTTGAATTAATTTTAATGCTTTTAAAATATAGTAGAAATTTATGTTTACACAGATTTCAGGGGGAAAAAAAGGTTGATTTTTCAAAGGTTAAAAAAAATTCAGACAAACTAATGACTGAATTTCATGTATCTGTTTGGTACTTCCAAAACCAAATATGGTTTTTGCAAATTTTTTCAAATAGGCCATGCCTCTAATAAAATGTGCTTCTCTATGAACAGACCCACAAATTTCCAACACGTGTAAGCTATGCCACCATATAGTTTAAGAGTTATTTTATAATACTTTCATATCTCTTATCTTTTAAGAATAGAAGTTATGTTTCCTATGAATATGACTACTTTATCTTAAATACATATGGCTGAATGGGGAGGTGGTGGAACAAACACATAAGACATGCCAATAATATCTAAGACTGTGGGTATTCTTGTCTTGAAGAAGATCATAATAAACTAAAGCTAATTTTAATATGCTGCTACTTATTTCCTGTGGAAACTTTCTTTGGTAATTAATATTAATTTATTATCAAGTATTTTGGGAAATTACATATCCATTTTAATTAGCAGTCACAGGACTGTTCCTGGCTATTTTAATCTGGAGCATTAATGCGGGACCACTTCCACACTGTGCTTTAAGCAGTCTCTTCCTCTATCTCACTCACATACTCATGTGCAAATGCATGTGTATAAAGCTAAAAAGACACATCAAAATTAATTCCTTTCTACATTTTAACTGAATTAAAACCACTGATGTGTCTTTTGAGAGCATGCTAGCGTTAACCCAGGAGTGAGCGAGCATAGTGCCACTAAAATTTCCACTTACATGTATATATGTTTATGTATGTATGTGAGGTTTTTTATATGTACATCAATATAGAGAAATAGAAACGAGACAAGCATTTTAGTTTATACAAAACTGCATAAAGCAAACCTGAAGTCATAGAAACTGTACTACTGCACAAATTCTCAGTTATTTCCTCATTATAGACATTGCTCAAAATTTGACTTGTTAGGTTGTGTTTTGTTTCCTACAGTAACAAATTGTTTCACCATATTAGCGGAGTTTGTGTTTCAGCTAACAGCTGGACTTCTCCTTGGATGTTAAATTGACACTAAGTGATTTAAGTCCACTAGTAAAACTCTGAGCCTAATGTCTGGATCTGGTGGTGCAATCCTACAATAAAGTATTAGTGAATGTGGAGAAAAAAATATGCATGCCCTTGCCTGGGAGCCAGGATGGCTTCTTATCCAATGTTTTGTGTTGTTTATCCATCTCATTTCTTCTGTATCATCTTTGTGATACACACACTTTGTGTATGCATGCAAAGAATAGGTCACATAGACTCCCCTTAGCTAATACTTCACACTTCTTCATTTCCAGTTACACAGAAAAATGTAGAGATTCACATTGTAATTTGAAGTATAACATTGTGTTTTTAAGAACAAATACATCTGATGTAAAATTTAATTCTTCATTAGCCCATGGCTGGTCTTAGAAGATGGAAAGAAATTATCTGTAAATAGGTGTTTCTGCAGACTCTCAACACCTCACAACAGTAAAGGAATTCAGATGAGAATCCCCTTCACAAGGTGCAGAAGCACTAGTTTCTTTGTGTTACCTACACAACATTGAAGATTTTAACTCCTTTAGTCAAAGGAAAGGTTAATATCAATAGGAGCAGCTGGATACAAAGAAAATTGTGTCAAGTCTGATTTACATGTAGAATTAGATGCAGATGGTAAGATGTTCTACCTCTAATGGAGAAACCTGGGCAACAACATAGAGAAACTTGAATTTTTGAAGCACTGAATGAAATTTCAGTAATGATGACTGTAGTGGTGGACATAATATGCTGTCAAAAGATAATATAAAAATAAAAGTGGTTCTCCAGAAATGTATATCCATAATGTGCAAAGAAACAAGAGACAATAAAACAAAACAATATTTCTTTGGGTAAAATCACCATAGGAGATAAAATAAAATAACTTCTGGGAATACAGGAAAATTGATAGGAGTCTGTTATTGATCCCAGAATCAAATCTGAACACTAATAAAGATTATTGCACTGTCATTGCAAACATTCATATAACAGAGAATTATCCTGCTATGAGGAAAAACAGTACTACAAGTTCAAATGGCATTGATACATCTGTATGAAGAAGTATTGTTGTTAACTAGCAGCGCCTTCAGTGCACGACATTTAATTTGTTTTAACTGAAAAAAAGAATGCAATTAAACCTCATTAAAATTCCTCATTTCAAAAAGACAGATCTTCATCTAAGCTAATGACAGCCGGGAGTACTTCTGAGCTCCTGAATCTGGAAATAGACCTTGGCCATCTCCCAAGCAATGAAGGCAAAACCTTGGCACATGTCTGCTCCCTTCCTTTGCTGAACTTTGATTTTGATGAGAAGGAAATCTGGGCACGAGTCAGGAGGGAGAGGCACCTTGCTCTGACGTTGTGCCCTATCTGGAGATCAAGCAACTGGGACTGCAGGCACTGCGTCGGGTGAGCAAGCTGCTGAGTTTGGATGCAACCCAAGGTAACTATTTAGGGAGGCCGACCGAACTAAGGAACTCGGGGATTTGATTTTGGAGGCAGCCTGGAATGTCTCCATGTCAAACCTGCTAAAGCTATCTGGAATCTGTATGCCAGGCATGGAGAAAAAAATGTTGTATGAGAACTTTCCAGACCTAACTGGAAGAATAACCATCTTGAAAATGACATTAAGCATAAGTAGGGAGCCTACAAGACATGGAAAAAAGGACTGATCACCAAAGAAAACTATGACTTCAAAGTCAAGAAATGCAAGACTAATGTGAAGCTTGGCAAAAGTGGGACTTGCTAAAAGTCAAACTGAATCTGACCTTGTTAAGGAAATCAGATGAAATAGTTAACATTTTCTTCAAGTATGTGCTTAGATGGAGAAAAAGGCAGGAAGTTGAAAGACTTTGCAGTGAGGATGAGATACACATGAAAACTCCACATTTGATTTGGGTCTGTATATACTTGGGCAAAAAAATCTAAACATTATTTCAGTTTTTAGTAAGACTCATGTTTTTGAACATGGGATTACACACCAGGAGGGCAAATAGAAAATGAGACATCTGCAAACAAAGTTAACACTATATCAAAATAGTTTACTAAACTCAAATTGAGGTTACTCAGATAAACTGCAGCCTCAAAAATTTGGAAGAATAGGTGCATGAAACACAAATTCCCATAGCAATTGGCTGGAATTAACCTATCAACCTGGGGGCAGTCCTCATAACAGGAACACAAAAACAGTCTCTGCATTAAGAACAGTCATCCTAACAGCCACAGGATCCTTTAGTCTGATCTCAGCAGTGCAAATTTCAGTGAAATTAGGCCTGAAGACTTCAAGGAACATGTAATACAGTTTTGTCATAGGTAAGTTATGTCACAGTAGGTACTGTTTTGGACTTTTTTTAAATTGGTAATGTGAACCTCAGCGCAGCAATTGGTACACTAGCAGTGCAAAAACAGAGTTTACCAAAAAGACTGGGATCAGTAGAGGAACATGTATGGTACACAAGGGACTGCCTATAAGGTTACCAACACTGAGCTGAGACACAAAGTGTGGGGCGAGAGGAAAGCTACTGCAGAATCACCTGAAGTGGGTGTGCACGTGTGTATGTGTATGAATCCTGTTTAATATTTCCAGATACACTAAGAAACAAACAATATGAATATACAGGTGAAGAAAGTAAATTAAAGAGATATTTGAGCTATTCACAAAGGCTGACTTAACTCCAGTGGAAGTAGTTTCTCTGGGATCTTCTTGTGGCAAATGACAGATGAACTCCACCAAGCATAATTCACACCAGGTAATCAGGCTCTTGCTCCAACTCAACTTGCAAACAAGCTATTCTCTTTCCCCTGACTGCAGAGTCAGTCTGGAAAAACTAACCTTGATAGACTAAAGCTGGTCTCTCTACACACCTTCCCTTGCTACACTTCCTCTTGTGCCCTCCACTTGCACTGCCAATACACTTTTAGATTATTATACAGGAAAACCTTGAAGACTGCAGTAATAGAAATAGGATGAAATTCAATAGCTCAAAATTCAATAGCTACATTGCTTTTATAAACTGGAAGACCACTTTTAAATAAGCACAGGCAGGAGAACTGCTGGGAGACCAGCAGGGAGGCAGCCTAGCTGATGGAATCTTGAGATGTATAGGTAGAAGTATTTACATGGCAGCAAACACTTAGGAAGTGTCCTCCAAAACACTGTGTACAATTCTGGAGACTCACATTAAGAAAGAAAAATTGAAATAAAAACAGGCTAAAACTGGCTTATGGGAAAATCAGAAAGATAGAGAAGTAGCTATGTCAAAAGAGCCTAAAATTTTGGCTTATTTACCCTAGCAAGACAGAGTTTGAGGCAAGAAGTGGTTGTATAAGCATGTTAGGGAAGTAAACAGCAGGGAAGAGAAGACACTATTCAAACTAAAAGGCATTACTGGCAAAGGAACTAATGGGTATAGACAAGCTATTAATAGCTTTAGGATGGAAATTAAATGACCATTAGAGCACTAAGATCCAGAAGCCAAATTCTGATAGGAGTAGAGGAAAGAAAATACACTGCTGTATCTGAGAGGGCAGCTGGACACTTCAAGAAATAGTGGTATGTGTGGTAACTCCCTTGACAAAGTGAAGACTCGATGATGTGGGATGCCTTGCCAGCCCAAAGTTGCATCTTCTCTGTTTTAAAGGTATGCTTGCTCCAGATGAGACAAGAATATTGGTGTAACTAGAAATGTAACCTGGGCTTAAGACCCTCATTCCTTGATATAAAAGAGATTTTATGAACTGGCAAAAGAAATTCCAAGTGTAACTGAGAAACTTTCTGAGTCTACAGTGCCCTTCAGCAAAGGAGAGCAGAGCTACAGGGCTCCTAGCCCCCTTGGCAAATCCACCCAAGCTTCTGACCCATGCTATGGCTTTCAAACTATCTGTATTCCTTACGAAGTGGCACTGCTCACTATGCTTTATTTTATCAATATTAGAGGATCAGGCTAGGTATGCATAAATTTTATGGTTATTGTACCAAGAATTTCCCAGACCTGAAAGCTTCCATAATAGACATGATTTGTACTAATAGAGTAGAGAACTAAGAAAGCTATGGACCTTAAATAACTTGAACTGGTGAACTTTTCAAACTTCAACCTTGGAAGGAAACAGAGAAAGAATCATTCAAAATAATTTAGCTTTATAATTTTGGTTTAGTTTTAATTAATTAAAATTAAGACATAAAATCCCTAGAGCCTTTGAAAAAATTCTTCTTATTATGTCAGAAATTATCTTTAATTGTTCCAGGTGAATAATACCACAATTGTCTCATTTTCTTATGGTTGTAGACTGCTAGGCAATTGGACTGTAGCCAATAGTAAGTATTTTTATGTTATACCAGCTTCAGAGTAGTAGAACAAATCAAGCTTCAAATTTTGTTACTCTGTTTGCTGTTTCAGTTTAAATTTCATGTATTGCACGGGTGTTTTCTCTCCTTGACTACTTTTTTGGGAACTCTTAGAATTCAGGTCTTTTTTTACCTTATAAGATGCGTTGGCATAAATACCACATACAACATACGCCTCTATAATACATACAAAATGCATGTAGGATAAGATTTGAAAATTTGAAATATTTGCAAAGGAAAAAAAAATCACATAAATTTACCACCCCCAAGACTATTTCTTATGTAACTGTTATCCCATAGCCTAGCTTGATTTCTTATAGTTCATTGACCCATTTTGTAAATTCACAGACAAACTTTGGCAGAGGTGTAACTTGATAATTAAAAAGTATGTTATCTCTTGCCAGCTTGTTATAGCCAAGTGTAAGCTGAACGCTAGCTTTCCCTAATCCCATCAACCCAGTCTGTAGAAAGGGTCAGAGGTCAGTAACTGCTTCTAAAAACACTGTTCAATTGAATCCAAACAAGCTCTTACCTACTAAGCAGCTGCTCACAAACAATTCGGAATCTGTCCTCATTACCAATTGTTAGGGGCTCCTGTTGCAAGAAAAGTCCTGTTTTGAATAGGCCTCTAATGCACCAGTAAGTCTTCATCTAATAGGCTAAGATCTAAAGTCAGCAAATTTTTTACTTTTTTTTTTTTTTTCTCCACGAAAAGAAAAAAATAGAAACTAGCTAATACTGGCTGGCATATCTTCTGGCAGGAAGCAAGATGTTGATTTTCAAAACACAATGTTGTACATGAAGGAGAACTTCTAGGAACTGGGAAGAAAAGAATTAAATACAATAATATACAGAATACTGTGAAAGGCATAAACTGATTTTCAGTGACTGACAGAACAAAAAAATTGTCTCTGTTCAGAGAATTTTAGAATATCATGTAAGGAAAAATGTATTTAAATATTTTAATCACTACTGAACCTGAGAGCAGCATTGTTATGTCCTGTGGTCTGATCTAGTTTTACTAATTTTCAAAAGGTTGCTGGTCATGGTGCCAGAACTTACTGACTTTTTTATTTTGTTCTGCCATGTCATATATCTAGCAAGCTAGAAATGGCTTTGAAAGGAATAGGTGAAGATGTTAGATATCTGAAAACTTGTAGAAAGGGAAATTTTTACTTACAATATAACTTGATGCCATGTATAAAAGCAGGTATGTCCTGATTTGAACATGCATATTTATTCTGATTTGAACATGCCATTATTCCTGGGAGTTTGTTAAAGTTTGCTTCTTCCTTTATTAAAAAAAGAAAAAATGTGCATCAGTGACCAGCTATTGCAACAGATGGTCACATCCTGAGACTATGGCATATAGGGTACCTCCAGAGCTGTAAGCTGGGAACCTTGTAATAGTCTCACTGGTTTCAGTGGTGGCAGAATCAAATCTTACTTTTTATCTTTTAAATGCAGTTGTTGGTTTTGAAATCTTTTTTAGACTTATAATTATTTTTAGTGTCTGTCTAAATGAGAGGCTGTACAGGGTTATCCCACCAGCATCAAACCTCTAGTCAACCCAGTCCTGACAGTAGCTTGGTGAAAATGCCTGCATGCTGGTGACTCAGAGAACAAGGATGTGGTCTCAGACTCCTGAGATCTTCAGTCCTCCTGAGTTCAGTAGCTTTTACAAGCCTGATTCATGGAGCACCTTATCTCTCTTTCCCTAAGGTTGGTTGACTGTCCTGGACAGGAAAGCGAAGTACACAGCAAGATAAAAATTAAGGAAGATTTCCTAATTCAGGTGTAGAGTTCTATTACCACAACCCATGCAGAGAGTTTAGGTGCCTTACCCCCCTTTAAGTCCCTGTAAAACTGTGATAGTTCTCTGAGTTTTATGTTGCAGTTCTGGAAGCTGTGAATATCATGTTTCTTTTTCTATGCTGCTTCTTTTTTTTTTTAATTTTTTTTTTTGCTTTCTGCTGTGAAGATCACAGTTTTTTCATAAGAGCAGTTGATTTTCATTATTCTCATTGTTTCAGATGGAGAAACAAATATTTTAGGTAAATTTATCAAGACAGGGCTAAGAAAAGAGAGTTGTTCTGCAGAGCAAGAGAACAACTTTTGTGAATATTCTTGCAGCAGTTTCTGCACAAATTTGAATGGCACATCAGACACTATTACAAAAATTATTTTTAAAATACATGCAACTTATTAAATGATAAGGGAAATTGCTATAGAAATAGACAGTATTAGAAATATACCATTGAAGTATATTTTTAGTTTTAGTTGAAGCCTTAAGGATATACAAATTCCATTTAAGAGATATAAAACTGACTTCCAGAGGCAGTAGTCATATGCAGTATGTAAGAGGACTCAGTGTACTAGGGTACTATAGCTAATAATTTAAACAGCAAAAACTGAAGCTGAACATGAGTTTCCAGCAGCTATGGCTATGTATGTATGAACCACTGGCTTGGTTGTCTCTGAACTTTCAAATTCCTCCAGGCTCCACAGAACCCCTTCTATGGGTTCATTCTATGGGACTCATTAAAGACTATTTTTCTAAAGGTTTTGGATGTTGTCTTTTTTATACACTCCCTCAAGAGCAGAGATGAGAGCAATGCCAAGGTCTGAGCTTCTCCTTATGCTGTTTTATCACTGTCCAGCCTCCCTTGCTGACTCCCCTTCTGACTCACTGACGATATACTCATTATCCACTTTGGCAGGCAGGCACTCATCTATTCCATCAGAAATTAATTTGTTCAGTGGACTCTGCTTCCAGAATAAGAATACCTTAATCCAATCCAAATGATCACACTGCTAGCTTTGAAAACATCAGCACTAGCAGTCAGTCTTTGTGGAGCAAGTTCATAGCCTCAGTGCACCTCTCAAGGGTAGGTATTTACGTACCCGAAACGCCACCCAAATTTGGCAGGTTTTTGAGGGTGAGGATGAAGAGGTTGGGACTATCCTATCCCCTACCAGGAAAGGCACTATGGAGCTATGTTTCACTTCTGCTCCTCACTTGGTTACCTGCTCTTACGCAGAGTGACATGAAAGGGGTCCAGCCACAGGGGCTTCAGCCCCACAGTGTCTGTCAGAGGCAACTCCTGCAGCAACATTGCATTTATGAACTGCTTCCTGCTTGAGTTCTCCCTCAAAAGGATGAATGTTGCAAAGAACGCAGATTTTGGATGTGGCTTAAGATAGAAATTTTTAATTGATCTTACCTACTTTAAAAAAACTGCAGAACAATTCATTAAGTCATTTTTATTGTTGGACATGAAACTGACTGAGATTCAAGAATGCATGGGATTATTTTCTAAAACAGATTCTTGGGATTTAATTCCTTTCTTTTTCTTTTTTCTTTTTCCCATGGGTTTTTAAAGATAACTGCATTCCCTGTTCTTAATTGTCACCCTGGAAGTGTTTAGCCAAATTATGCTTTCAGTCAGCCTAGAATAAATCCAGAGTAGCTCCAGTGAGTTCAGAGGAAAAAGGCCAGATTCATATCAGTCCAACTAAGACAAAAATTTGACTTAGAGCTTGGTATACTGTTCCGCTATTTATAGGTAAGTTCTGATCAAAATACAACTTGAAGTTTTCAATGAGATTTTCTTCATAAAGATTTTAGCAATCTAGTCATTTAAAAAAAAAACCCAAACAACAAAAACAAACAAGCAAGCAAAAAATCCCCCTGCCCCACTTTATTTTCCTGACTCTCTAATCTCTTTTCTCTTTGTTTGGTTTTGAGTCCTAAATAACAGCAACTTGCTAACAGCATGGACTTGATTTAAAACTAACAATGACAGTCTAAGGTCCCCTGAAAAAGGGTTAACCATACACCGTACACTAAAGTATCTGCTTAAAAAAATAACTTCTTAAATCATTTTATGTTTAAGAGATTTTCTTTGCCCCCTTCCCCCTTTAAAAAAAAAAAAAAAAAGTGAGACCATCTTAACTGTAAAAGCAAGTTTATTCAGGTGGTATGAATCAGACAGGGCTCACTGATGCAAACTATAGCCTCAGAAAGCACAGCAGGCTCTGAGCCTCACAGGGCTGCCCCACGAAAAGAAGCATAACAAAAACCAGAGAAGAACAGGCCTGCAGTAATCTCCTTGCCCTGGCTAGAAAACAGGGGTGAAGGAAAGCTGCCCTCTCATTATGGTTTTGGTCTCAAGGTTAGAATTAGACCCTTAGGGTAAGCAGCTGTCAATTAGAGATAACTCCGACCAATGCTGTCTGAAATCTTGGACTTATCTCCTAGCAACTCCCCTTCTTTCAGGGCAGCAGCCCTCCGCTCTGCCTTCAGCTCAAGAGTCATCCAGAAGACAGCAAAGTAACCTTTTCAATTTGGGCAGATGCATAAAAAATCCAGCTTGCAGAGCCTGTGTGAAGCCTGCATGACATTCAACTGAATCCAGGTTTTAATCTAGATTGATTATATATTTGTTTTGGTTTCCACATTGCAGATGTTGAGAGGTGATTTTGCTAAAAGAGCATTCTCAGATAATACCTGCAAATTCAGTAGGATTTAGGCATCTGATAATTTGCTCAGAGAGACACAGGGTTATTGTGTTTGTGAATCTGCTAGTGTATCTTTCCTTCTTGCTGCCTTTTACACAGGGAGAAATTTGCCAGAAGTTGGGAATTAGGAGTGACCATGGTTACAGCAGCAGCTTTGGAGTCCTCTATCTAGCAGAGTGCCGACCAGCATAAATCCATTAAGCAAAACACGAGGTTATATACTATTTCTGTAGGAAACACGACAGAATTTGAGGGAGAAGTCTAAAAGATAGCCAAAGCCACTTCTACCTCTCTTTTCAGGGCTTACCATTCATTAGATTTCTTTTTTTTAGATTCATTGCAGTTTCTTTTCCTACCCTGTTGAAGTGTCTGAAAGGGGAAAGCAAGAGGGGAATCACAGAGAGGAGGAGCGGGGGAAGAGAAAAGGGGTGCTTACAGAAAAACAAGAGGGGGGGAAGCTCGTCTTTGATTCAGTTGAGGTCCATATTCACAAAGAGATCACTCAGAAATTTTGTACAAATGGCAGGAGCAGAATGTGAACGCAATGAGGGGCCTAATGCAGGCACTTGTCCTGTAATCAAAGATTCAGCTCAACATGAGTCCTTTGTGAGACAACAGCATCATTCTCCACCCGGGCTAACCCCTGAATGCAGAGCAGCTCTGTCAAGCAAGGCTGCCAGGATGTCTCGCATTTCTTTGTTTGAAAAATATGATTTTTAATATTTTTTATTCCTATTCGTCATTTGTTTCTCTTCTAAAGAAAAGGTTTGTCGATATGCCTGTAGTAAGGCAGAGGATGTTTGCATAAGTGGAGGCACTCTAAGGGCGAAGAGAGAAGCAGATGGGCTGACTTGGCGGAGTGAGGGCAGCTCCAGCCTGCGCTTGCTGAGAGTGTGCAGAAAAATGGCTGACATTTCCACGCTAGCGAATGCATGATGGGCGTCTTCCTCTGTGTAAGCACAATTCCCCTTTCCTCAGGCTTTAGCAGCCCTACATAGATGAAACATACAGGGATACCTTTTTTCCTGCTTAAAGCCATTTGACAGTAGAATTTCTCAACCTTTTGAAACATTTTCTAAAAAAAAAAATAAATACTATACTATTAAAATGAAATTGAGAATTTCAATCTGGGTTAACAGACTGTTTCAAATGACTTGCATTAGAAATCCCTTTTTTTGAGTTGCAGTATTTCTGTATATATATTTTTGATGCCACTGTAGAAAATTACTTCTAAGTTAAATAGAAAATATAAAATTATGTTTGTCTGCTTCCTTATATTTTTGCTCAGTCTGAATATTACCTGATGTGATGGATATAATCTATTCTTTTCAGAATTTGGCTCTTGAGAACTGGAAACAACATGTAGAAAGTAAATCAGATTTACAATCCTTAAAGCTTTACACAGAAACAATATTAAGAAATGCAATTAAAGAATTGCCACACAGAAAGTGAACATAAAACTAAGCAGTTCAGTTGAACATTTTGTTATTCTGGGGTTACAGCAGCGTAAACCCGTGTGGCATTGTGGCAGGGAGACAGGTCCCAAATTCCTAGGAATCCCATTAATTCTCTGCTTTCTTCATTTGCTAAGTGCTTATCTCTATAGACAACTGACTGCTACCTCTAGCATTGCTAAAGGTATTTGTTGAAAAGGCTACCCAGAAATGGGCTCAAGCCTACATTCCTCTCTGATATCACAGGTAGTCTTGGAAGCAAAAGGTCAAGTATTTAAATTTCAGACAGGCTTATTTTAGACACAAACATCATTTGAAATAATCATAAATGGCAATATTGCTATTTTAGCATACTATGTAAAGTTGAAAATATTGCTAAACACCCAGGGACAAAGTAAAATGGGAAAACAGTTTCAAATACTAGACTTTTTGGTATAAACTTAAATATAAAAGAAAACATTACTGATAAGGTAATATTATTACTAATTTAACTGAAAATGTATTTGTGGTATCTGTTTGATATGTAGAATAATATTTTCACTTGATTCTCCAAGACACTGTTGCAATTCACCTATGTGCTGTATGTGTGTGAGTGTGTGTGTATATTTATGTGGGCATATATCCCTCAGGTACCTTGCAGTTAAAGATTTTGGAAGTCTAAATTGTACACTTTTCTGTTTGGTTGAGTATGCAATTGCATTTACCCACATTTTCATATCCCATACCTCCAAAACACAGTGAAAGTCTAGTTACATAGTTATAACATAAGGCTTTATCAGATTATTATTTAATGTTTATACACATACTCAAATTTATACTTGTCAAAAGTACACAAACATAAATCCACAATGGATTTTTTTTTTCATACAGCAGATGCATCTTCGATTTTGTATTATAAATTTGCAACATTATACAGGATTGCAAAAAAGTTTTGTGTTTTCGAACTAGACCTGGCTTTAATTCTTGGCATGATGTAATGACTACCACAGCCCTTCTTGCTGGGGAATAAAACCCGGGAGAAGCCTGCAGGCTTTGTGGCCTACCAGCCTGCCCTGGGCTCTGCCGTGAGAGCTTCCAGTGTGATTCAGCACTCTGCCCCTATTCAGGGGCCGAATAAGAATGTGCTTAAGTGCTTTGTGCTTTGAAACATGCTTAAACGCTTTGTTGAATTGGGAACTAATTAAATGACTGAAAGTTCAAACTTAATATATCAGTGTAAGGAATGTGTGAATTTTCCCACAGGAAAGAATAGCGTGCTCCGAAAATATGGGCAAAAAGATTTTGTTTGTTTCCTTGGGTTTGTTTTGTTTTGTTTTCCTTAGGAAATACGGTAGCATTCATTTTCGGGGCCTTTCCTTCTAAATAATCTAAAATATTTTTTTAATGTGTGCAAGAAAAATTGAAAGCAAACCAAAAATTTACAATTTCTCTGAATTAATTTTGTAGTTAAAGCTTTGCTTTATTTCTCAAATATAGAAATGCTCTTTGTTGGGTTTTTTTCTCTTTTCTCATATGTTAATTTTTTTTTTTTCTCCTAAATGCCTCACAGAAGGTTGGCAGAGTTCCAGAATAACAGCTGGAAGTGAGAAGGAATGAAAAAGTATATCATAGAAATTCAAATGAGAAATAGGATATACATTTTTAATAGGTATGGTTATCACTCATTTGAACAAATTATAAAGGAGGGATTGTTTTTTAGATTTCCAGATGTCTTCAGCTCAACATTGGATGACTTTCCAGCAGACAAATATAAGTGGTTAACTTCACAGAATGTCTGTGGGTTGAAATTCAGAGAAAGATAAAATGGTACATTTTGGCCTTCAGAGCTCAAAGCATCAGAGATAGGAAATTCTGGAATCTTGGACGTAATCTCATTTGGGGTATGTGTGGAAAAAGATTTAATTTCATGTCCTGAAGACTATTTTTTTTTAATGTGTTTTCTTTTCTGTTGGCTATGTCCAAGAAACCATATACATAACATCAGAAAGGATGGCTGTTAAGATCAGATCTATTCACATAATTAATTTATTTGCAAACAGTTTCATGTACTTTTGTCTGAGTCTGCCTTCTTCCATGCACCAAAAGTACTCTGATTCAGCTCCTTGCGAATTAGAGTGTACAGCAAATAAAGGAACAATCATCTAGTCCAAACATATTTGCATTCTTAATATGGTGCACACATTCAGGCAAGCAGCAATTTGCATGAAGACCATGAGCCAAATTCAGTTCTGACAGTAGCAGGCATAACTTTATTCAAATCAGATGAGCAGCAGGCATTTACAAGGGGCAAGAATAGGTGCTGTGTACTTGCTGAATGTCCATGCTCCAGCATAATGCATTGCTATTGCTCAAAACGTCACATTTTACTTAGATGGACTAGAGCTTATCAAAACTAAACGCAAGTTTCAGCAAGTTTGGATATATATGAAATAGCTGGCAAGTTATAAAGCCTGCTTGTATACCTAGGTTTCAGAATGAATAGTAAGCGTACTTTTAGAAATTATTCTCTTTGCAAGCTTTCATGACAGGGATTAGCTGAGAAGCAGCATGCCAGGATGCCTCTGGCCACCTTCAAAGAGTCCTTGTAAACTCAGTCACAAGCAGAATTTGGACTTCATTTTGTGAATGTGCTTGTTTTAAAAAAGTGCTTGTTTTCTAAGTGTTCTTACTAATACTTTAATGGTGGTTGTATATCCCAGTGCTGTGGAGCTGGCTGATGTGTCTTGCTGTGTTTCAGTGAATGTTGTGAGGAATCTACAGCAATTAGCTGTTCATGCCTCTGCTTTCCTGTTTTGTGCCTTCCTTTCATGTATCAGATGTTTGTAAGTTTTCCATTAGACATTTCCTGCTTCTAATAGATGTTTGTGAGGCTTTTGCTTTGAGCTATCAAGGCTCCAATTTGTGCTGAGATGTTTGGTTTTGTTTTAGGGCTGAGGGGTCTTTGTACTCCTTTCTTCCTAGAAAACATTATAATCTGGAAAAAATAAATAAATTGTACTTTGCAAAAAGTGAATATGACTCCTTCATCTAAATGGCATGGTTTGCACATGTGTCTTTTGTCAGCAGATCACTCTTAAAATAAAAGCACTTAAACTGCAGTTTCTGCCAACTTATCAGACACCGATTGGTGACAACATATATGTATTGCAGTTTCTAAAGGCAGCTTTGTACTCCAGTGTTTTCATCTTCCTTGCCCTGTTTTTTTTCCCTCTTTTTAATTTGAAACGGTGACTGATTTCTTTTTCTATTTCCACCAGCTTGATGTGTTTTACTTAACAAGTAAGTAGCTTTAGATGCTTTTGAAAGAAGAAAATACCTCTTAAAAAGTGTTTCAAATGAGCATTGCCCACTGTGAAGTAGCTGTCAAAATTAACAGGAAAGGCATAATTGATTCCCTGAGAGTTATACATGAAAACTAGCTTAAATTTTACAAAACCACTTCTGACGTGTTTGAATACTTAAATAAATGTGGTGCTGATCTTTTAATCCCCTCTTCCATGTTTTAACAGCGGAGCAGCATACCCAGGCACCAAGGCAGCCCCAGCCTCTCGGAGGGTGTTTTTGCAGCAAGGCGCTATCTATCATCCCTCCATTCACGTGGTACCAAGGTTTCTGGATCTGTATTTTGCTTATCAAGCCACCAAACCAATGAATCATCAAAGGAAGCTGTCAATTCACAGCACATCACCCGCTCTTTGAACTTTGAAATGAGTCGAACATTTTGGAGTTTTATTTATTAAGGTCAAGACTGGATTTGAATTGGCAATGAGGGAAGGGGAGTGGTGAGGGGAGTGGAGGATGGCTGCTGACTCAAGAAACCTGCTGGGACTTTGTGGCCTACTGCTAGGCAACAGCCCATCCCCACCACAGCAAACATACAACCACAAAATGAATGACCTCATCTACAAATCAGCTATTTGATATGCAGATCGGACTGCAGTCCTCTTCAATAATACAACGCTGTGCAGGCAGCAGGTGCAGCAGAAAAAAGTACATGGCCTTTCCATGTTTTAAAAGGCAGGGCTGGTTTGTGCTCGCTTGCTCCCTCTGGTCCTTCGCAATTCCCGAAGCTCTATTACCTTCATTTTTTATTTAGACCCTCCATGTAAAGAAAACATGGCTACTCCTTTCTCTTCCTCTGTGCATCAAGTCTTAGGCCAAGAGAAGAAGAGGCAGGATTAAGAAGCTGAGCCAGCAGTGTTTATGATTCCTTCAGCATCTGAATACACAGCCTGAATAAACAAGAGGCATTTTAGGAGGGAATTGTGATTTCTGAGGTTCTTCCCTTCTCAGATGTCATGTCTTTGCAAATGATTATCAAAGTGTGGTTTGGTTGGTTGGGGTTTTTTTTCTTCAAAATGGAGTTCTTCTTTGTGCAGATAGCAGCGCATGCAAGAAGGCAGCATTTCTCTCTGTGCATGCATACTCTCTTTAGTTGTATGGAGAGTAGAGTTTGCATTGTATGGTAAGTGAACAACATGCAGCTTTGAGGGCAGATTCGTAAAAAAAATCCAAACATTATTTTGTAACAGAATTAAAGTATTTTTCAGCTGTGTGTTAAAAAGAATAAAAAGCTGTTACTCTGGACTATGAAACAGCACTGAGCCTCTTAGTGGGCTTCAAAGAGCAATAAACCACAGTGTAATATAATTTGTATTGTCTGTGGTTGCAGGTTATGTCCTGAAAGTCGTAAACTATTACAGCTTTATAGCTATGCTGCTGGTATTAACTAAATGGAAGGGTTATTTGTTCTAAATCTGTAGTCTGTATAATAGCGAATCTTAAATTTATCAAGAGCAATTGATGAAAAAGGAGGTAAAAATGCTGCAGAGACAATAGAGACAAAGCCATAACACAGAGGCAAGCAAAAAACCAAAAGTATGCTTTGGTGTTTATCCCCTCCAAGCCTCTGCCTCATACTTCTGGGGAACAGGATTGATCATCCCCGAGATTACAAGGTATATTCAGTTGATGGGCCTAAAGTAAGCCTTGGGCTGCTTGTTACAGGAAGCTATGAAAAATTAGATATTTACACTATTGTGTTTAGATCATTCTGGGACTCTAAAGAAAGATCCTAGTTTTGCTGAAACATAAGAGCTCCTTCTTTTTTTCCCCTTAAGAGGGTTTTTGAAAAATGCACCTATGAGTAGTAAAGACAGTGATTTAGAGATTCAATCTAACAACACCGTGTGTTTTTCCTGAAAGCTGTGAAAATATTTAAGTTTTTGTCTGAAACCTTGGAATTTCCTCTTAAAGTGGAATTGTTGTAATGCTTTAGCTTTATTCAGACTTGAATTTAAACGTGGATGAGATGTGTATCATCAAACTTGCTGAAGCCCATGAATTATTTGCCACATAATTCTGCAACTGCTTCCTTGTAACCTTCAGCTTCTGCATAAGTTGTTTGTTGCCGGTACTGAGGATAGGGTCTGGCTGGTTATGGACTCTTCACCACTACGAACTCCTTCAGTCAGGCTTGTGTGGGACCAACACCTTTGAGTTCAGAACACGTATCAACATAACACTCTCAAATATTTGCTTAAAATTGACCAACCAATTGGTTTTGACTATAAACTCACCCACAGGCATGCTCTGAAAATAAATGATAATGGGAGGGATGCAAGATCACTCAAAGGAAATGGGTCAGGACACTTGACTGTTGATGACACAGTTGTGATATTGTCCCATTTCTTTCAAGTGAGCTTTGCTGCTAGAAGACATTTTAGATGTCTGACTTCTGAATCAATGTCTCAGGGTCCCCAGAGTGTTGTCTGCAGGACTTTGTTCAGGACTTCATTCAGTTCCCAGGTGAAGTGCTGCCAACTTCCACATTTGCTCCCTGCCTGATGGGGAAAAAAGGCAGCAGTCTGAAACACTTTGGGATTTGAAATCAGGGAGCTTCAACAGGCTCTTGAAGACTGAGTAGGTCCAAAAGTGGACATAGACCTGCCTTCCTGATGATGCAGGTGAGTATCAGATGGGCGAAGGGGAAAGCAGGACTGTTCCCCCCCTTGCTGTAGTCATGCTGTGTTGAGGTGGTTTTGTGAGGTGTTATGGTGGTGCATCTGCTTTCTTCTGTTTCTCTGTGGACAGCCCATGTAGCTTAGCTAGGAGACTGTGGGCCATTCTAGGAGCCAGCATCACTGCCTTTTGCCCAGGAGTTTGAAGCAAACATGTTATGCTGGGGGCATAAATGTGAAAATTGCCTTGTAGTCTGTTTTCTCAAAGCAGGCTCCCAAAAAATCCTAAACTTTTCAAACCTTCATATGCTTTGAAGACCTTAAGCTAGAGTGGCCAAAAGCAGTCTTGGTGAGGAGCTATATGTGACCATCTAGGTCTTGGGCTGGCAGAGCTTTGTGGCACAGCTGCAGGCCATTCCCTGCCTACAGGACTTAGTTCCAGAGAATGATCTAGAGCATTTTCATGCAACATTTGAATGAGGTTTTAAATAAAGATGCAATAATGTGTACAGATCACAAAAGGCAAAGCCATTGGTATGAAAGTGATTTGGATGAGCACTGGATGCTTGGACAGACCGCCTGGGCAATAGCAAGCAACTGAAGAGCCACTTCTAAGCCAGCTAAGTGGCATCTGTTCAGATTTCTTGCCGAGCGTGGGCTTCCCTCCCTTGTGACAAGGTGAGGCACATTCTCCCTGTCCTGCCTGACAGCGCAGAAGTGGTGGTGGCTGCTGCTGTTCCTGATCCAGGCCCCCAGGGCCAGAGTCTACTGATTTGGAGCTGCTGCTGGGACAACGTGAAAGAGTAAGATTGTTCCTGCCCGGCTGAAATGCAAACAGGGAGCGTGCTGAAGCTCCGCTGCCTTGAGGTCAGGGAGGGGAGTATGGGTGCTGGTGGAAGGAGGACAAGAGATCCCACAGTGCTGCTGCTGCTCTTGTTGGATGCATCCCACTAAAGAGCAAAGCAAGGAGAGCCTTGCTCCTGCAAGAATTTGATCCTTCGAGGAAGGCTGCTACAACATTAACCCCTTTGTGGACAGCTGTTTGGGATGAAATTTAGCTGGAATGACGTTGGAAAGCAGCAGATTGCAATGCTTTAGAGGCAAGCAATGCCACGAGCTCTGGAAAGGGATCACTGGCTCTAACGACTAAGCCTTTGCTTTGGCACTTTTTGAAGGGAGATGCTAGTGATATGGAAGGCCCATGGCATTGAAAGAGTTATTACAAACCAGAGGATAAAATGTCAATGATGCCTGATGCAGAGAAATGTGCAGTGTTAGCAGATATATGCTGCTGATCTGGTAGCAGCTAGCCCTCTCTCCTCAACAATGTGATATTTCTGGGTTTCAGTAACCAGCCCCATAGGAGGTCTTCCTTGATACTTTGAACTAAATTGTGGCATTTGGCTCCTGGCCAGTGAAAGGAAGCAAGCAGAGCTACTGGCCTTTGGGAAAGGGTTTGGGGAGGGATTGCATCTGAGCTGGCAAGGACATAAGGGCAGCACACAGGCTCCATCAGGCACTGGTAGGATATATTAGCTGTTCTGCACCAAGGCAGCCCTTCTACACATTTTCTAATCCCACTAGAGCAGACAGATTGCACTCAGGAAAAAAATCATTTCCATATCCTTTGAGTGTGAGCAGTGTGATTGTGCGAGGCCAAGCACCGTGTTTTCTACCATGCCTATGGGACTTTGTTCAGAAAAACAGCAGTGTTTCACATTTCCTCCATGCTCAGCCTTCCCCCGCGGGTACTCTCCTGCCACTTCCAGCCTCCTCCAGCCCATAAACACAGGAGACTTCTACAGCCACAGTCCTGGCTTGTTTCTGCAGCTGCAGGGTCACAGACAGAGGTGCAGAATTCTCCAGCCTAGCTCTGTGCAAGTCACAGCCAAAATTTTTGCTGGATTACTTGTACTGAGTTTCCCAGTCGAGTGTGACTTTGGGGTTAGAAATCACTGCACTCCAACTGCCTTGCACCAGGCTCTGCGCTCATCCACGGTGATATTCCTGCTGCTTGTGGAATCTTTGTTTCTAATTCTTAACTAGAAAGATCACTCCAAGGCTCTATCTGTGCTGAATGCGATTTGCTCCTATTGCAATAGTGTTTGCAAGTACATAGTACTGACAAACCATGCTGGTAAACATCAGATTTATACCAGCAAGAGACCTCCCCAAGTGAGTAAATGCTATTACAGGAGCATCTATGTTTACACTGGAGGTTTTGCCAGTCACCCCCCTGACAAACAAGGGGATGGCTTCTTTTTCACTTTATTCTTACACATAAAACTTTTAAGAAGAAACTAGATTGAAGCTGTAGCTGAACAACTGCAGACAATACCAAAATTTGCTTCCAGGCCTGAAAGTACTTGAATTTCTTTTTGAAATGCTCTTTCTGCAGATTGTATTGCTCTATTTTTCCTTTTTTGTTTTTTTTTATTCCAGAAAGACCCATATTGTAACACTTTAGCAGAGGAAACTCACTCTGCCTCTGCTTTCCTGCTTGGTGTATATTTAAATAATTGCTGCATTTTAACAAGCTAAATTGCATTCTCACCAGCTCTCTCTCAGACCCAATCTTCAAGGATATGCTAACCAATAATGACTGCAACAACAGTAAACTCCAAAGGCCTCAAGATCTCTTCAATGATAAGATGTCTTGCTGTTCACTTCCATACCCAGGCACTTTCATGCAGATTAGCAAGAGAGTCTGCATATAGCCTATGTAGGCAGAGCAACACGAATGGGTTGAGTTTGTCCCTGTGCAAGTGTGGGGAAGGAAAACATAAAAATCAGAGGCTAATTCTCCAGCATAGAGCCAGTGTAACTTTTGAGGCTGAAGCCAGGGCGCACCACATCGCCCATGACCTGGCAGACATTAGCATTTCAAATATTCCTCCCTCGACCACAAATCACAAGATAAATGCTCTTCCCTACGTCTCATCTTTTGTCCTGCAGAGCTCCGACCTATGACTTTTCCGTGGCCAGTGGCTTGGTGCCGGGCACTGTCCGGGTGCACAGGCAGGCAGCGGGGCAGGCAGCGGGGCAGGCAGCGAGGCAGGCAGCGGGGCAGGCAGCGGCAACAGGCAGCTGGGGCAGGCAGGGAGAGCAGGCAGGGAGGCAGGCAGGGAGAGCAGGCAGGGGGGCGGGCAGGGAGAGCAGGCAGGGGGGCAGGCAGGGGCAACAGCGCCCGAGCTGGCTGCCGGCAGATGGGGAGGACAGGAGCCGGGATTAGCAATTCCTCTTTACCTACCCACCCCTTCCCCGGCCCCAGCTGGCTGTTTAAAACGAAAGCCATAAACCCATTAGTACAAAGACAAATGAATCTCATACCCTGAGGCATTCCTTCATTCAGAACTGGCCTTAACTACTTTTCCAGCCTTCGTCCTTTAAAACCCTTCGTCTTTGGGGTTTTCTTAGTGTACGATAACAGAGTTCGGCAAAATGCTTGACAATACACTCAGGAGATTTTAGTAAAACTCTACCACCTCGCTTTGTACTTATGCCGGTATATACTCATACATGCATGTGTGTTCAAATAGCTGTATAAATCTGTCAGCATGTATATGTCCAAATATATGCTTAGATATGTCTCCCACATTGTTTATATATATACATTTTTTTAAAAAAATACAATATAAGTGAGGCATATATAGTGTCAATTATCATTGGAAACTGCATATTATATCTAAGTTTAATATGGTATGATTTTATATGTCCTTGATTTTGCATTAATGCTAAGCACATGTGAGCCTGTGGATCTGCAGCCAATGTGAATTATTTCCCCTTGCAGCTAAACAGGGTGTAGAAAATAATGTGGCAATACTGTGGTAATTATAAAGGACTTGCCACAAAAGCATGGTGGGAAGGGCTTTGAGGAAATTGCAAGTGAAATAAAAATAAAGTTTCATGGAGTTTTTGTTTGTTTGTTTGTTTGTTTTCCAGTAAAAGAAACTGCCATAGATACAGATGAGATAGCACAGAGGAAAGTACTGTGTGCTGAATTATATGTATGGTAATCCATTTAAAAGATGCAAATAAAGAAAGTTGTTTAAAAGTGAATCCAACTGAATTAAATATGTCTGAATTACACTTCAGATAGTCTAGAACCATGCATGTTTGAATGTGCTATTAAATAATGAAAATAAAGATAAAGGAACACTATTTAAGTCACTTGTTTTTTAACTTTCTGTCACAATCAACTCCTTCCTATTCAGCTGTAATTTGCAATTTCCTGGGACTGATTATATACATACATACATACATACATACATACATACATACATACATACATACATACATATATATCTAAAAGTGTTAACTAGCCCATAGTTTAAAAATGTGTATTTAAACTGAGTGGAAGACTTAAGCTTCTTTTGTATTAATTTCATGTGACTTACTCTTGGCAACTCATACCTCTTCTTACTAGTTTTATCATCTTTTCATTTTTCAGTTTTTCTTGGAGCTTTTTACTTTCCACATGTAAATAAGATTATATCCTGCATGTGATACATAGTGTTAATGAATCACACACAGGACTTTCAATCAAAGTCATATGGATTATAGTTTGAAACACTTCTAAACTAGTAGGCCCCTTTAGTGCACTCTGATCACTGAAGCTGAGCAGCCATCGGCATGCCAGAGCAGTCTATCCTTTCGGAGAAGGCAGCAGAATCAAGGGCTAATGCTTGATAGTGACTGGTTGGGTTTCATTAATATGGCCATCCACTCCATTAAAATAAAATGTAGCCACAGAGACTTCCTTATATCACATCTCTTTCTTAATCAAGGCTAACATCACAGTCAATGAAGTTACAGATTAGTAAAGATTTTGCCCTTAAGTGAAAGTCCTTGTATTTGGTTTATGTAATTTATACAAATCTGGCTAGGCTAGAACACATTAAGTATTCTTCTCCTGTGTGAAACTCAGCCAAGATCAGGGTAGATTAAGTTAGTTTTGCTTTATATCATGTTGCTTTGTCATGAATAATCCTGAAGTCAAGGGTGATGGACACATGACATACCGCTAACATGACTGGAGGCTTTTCAAGCAACTGGTGGATCAAGACACACAATTGCTGTTAAGGTTAAAAGAAGTTCTCAGGGTAAGGATGTGATTTGCCAACGCAGCTAAGTTATGTAGGAGTCTAACACTTGAGGAAAGACTTGTAGATCTCTGCTGTGCTTTGGAAAATTATGCCCTATATCCGTTAGTCTTCTATGGATGTTTCCAGCTGCACCTTTGAAACAGAAGGCATGCTAAGTTGATTATGTTTTCTAAAACAACCTTGCTTTTCACTGTAAAAGAGGCCAAAGAGGGCAGTGCAGCACAAGGTGACAAGCTTCAAGCCTCAGAATAGTCACAGATTAGCACAAATTGCTTTCGTAAACAGGATTTTGCAGAGACTGGAGCTGTTAATTGTTATTGTAATGCACAACATTTTAATTGAGTTAATCGGCACAAAATGTTTATCTCTATTAACAGAGATAAAATGTCAAAAGCTCTTTGATGGCAATTGGAATTACAGTAGGAAACTTTGACAATAGAAGTCAATGTTTTACAATGTGCTGCTGTTTAGATGTGTTTGCTGACAAAATGAAACATAATGTTGCTTATCTCCAAGGTATCCATTTTGCCTTGAGAAAGAGTGTCCCAAAGCACCATTGCAGATATTTTTTTTAAGTTCCAGCTGGCTGTAGAGAGAAGGGAAAGATAGGCTGACTCAGGTTAAATCCACTTCTTCAGGGAAGCTCCATTTGCACACTCTTAGCACAGGCCTAAGCTTTCACCAGGGCTTTGCTTTGCATATCGCCCAGGGCTGCGTGGTCTCTCCAAGGAGACAAACAGGCTCAGGAAAGCGGCAGGATGGTCAGCAAACAGCCAGGCCCATCCTTCATCTCACTGCTAAGGCATTGCCTTGTAATGCTGGGAAGCCACCAAAAGATGTGAAAGAGAGAGAAAAAAAAGAAGAAGTTAAAATGCCATGCCAGACACTCTGCAGCTAGACCCAAACCTGAGAGTCCTGAGGCCAAATAGGAATTTAGCTAGGGACTGTGACGTGCTGCTTTGACTCCCAAGTCTCCAGGCTGCTGAGAAAAATTCAACTGCTCTTTTTTTTTGAGGTTTACGATGTCTTCCAGCTCCCAGCTCTCCTCCACTGAATTCAGAGGTGATCCTTGTGGTCATTTTAGCCCAACTGCTACAAGTCCATCCACTGAAGACTCTCAGGTGAAAAATAAGCTGAATCAATCTGCAGCAAATAGGAGAGCAGCTACTGACACCTCTGCAGAAACATGTTCCTGAATGATGAAGAACCAGGTGGCTATTGCCGGTGTCTAGTGATGCCTGAGTGCAGGTGCTACCCTCCCAGATGATGCCAGCACCTTCAGGCAGACAGGGGAAGGTGTGTACGTGAAGAGCAGGCAAAGGCATGCCTCCTCCTCCACAAGACAGTGCTCATGGCTGCTGGTGGGCACCAGCACTGGCAATATAAACAGCTTCTGCTAATGGCTAGTGAGCACACCAAGTCTGGAAAGCTCAAGCCAGAATGTAGCTGTAGCTTTCCCATTTTATTACAGCATATCATTTTATCAGCCCAGGGGGTTTCACTTCTCTTCAAAGTTATAGTTATAATTTAACTTCCAGGAGCACAGATCCAACTTCGTTCAGGCAGAAGCTTCTCAGCAGTCCAGTTCAGTATTGGAGAGTGCTGGAACGCAGCCATGGGTCAGAAAACACTGCCCAGGAAAGAGGGTGATGAAAGTACCGACACTTTTGTTTAAACAATTTGCCTTCCTATTCCCCTCGAGGAGTAGTTTATAAATCGTATACCTGTCAAAGCGGTGCCAACACACTACTCAGACAAATTTCTATTTTTGACATGAGCATGTGTTTGGCTGCACTTCCAATAGCTGGCTGAAGCTGCACTATTATTATGTGATACATCTAGACAGAGCATCTCTTCATTCCAGCAACCACCGTTTGTGGCTGGGCAGGTCACTCACTCAAACTGAAAGTGCTAAGGACTGATTCTCAGTCCCTTGTTAATTAAACATTAGAAAGCAGATGAAGGTGTTTTGTTTTGTTTTGTTTTGTTTTGTTTTGTTTTGTTTTGTTTTGTTTTGTTTTCTTCTGACAGCTTGCAAAAACTCTTCCTGCAAACTGGAGGAAAGGCATGAACTTGAGCAATAAAGTGAGGCTGAGGTTGCTGCAAGCAACAAGTTTAAGACCAGATCAGCTATGTAACCAGACAGTCCAGTTCCTCTAACTGATGGTGAGAGGTGGAGAAAGTGCGAAGATGCTTTCATTATATTTGTTCCTGGAGTACCTGCTTTTCTTGACATATTTTTTAGATAGTCTACCTAAGGTTATATCTGTTGGTTTGGACACTTTCATCTTTCAAGTGTGGGAAGAAAGAAACAGAAGGGTGCCATAAAGCCATAAAAAAAACTATTTTGAGGAATCGAAATCCTCATAAAATATTTTCATAAGGTTGAATCAATTGCATCTGTTCTATCTATTATTCATTCTTCTATAGTAGGGTGAACTTTTTCTTAAAGAGAGGTGCCTGGTGACATATTTCATTGTGTTAGCTGGTATAGCACCCGATAAATGAAGGGGTTTAGTAAGCAGAGTGCCTACCAGGCCATCAGTAGTAAATCCACAAAAGGTTAATGAAGCCTGAAACTACAGTAATTTTTGTGTGATGGCCCCTCTGCAACCTCTTTGAAGGAGAGTCTCTGTGGTGTGAGCTGCAGAGAAACTACTCCAATGTAAAGGAGCTATGGCTGGAGAGCAGGGACAGGAAGAGAGAAGTGATGCCTGAGCAAAAGCAGGATGGAGCTCCAGGATTTCTGTTTTAACACGATTTGAGATTTTAACCTGCTCTCTTCTGCTGTCTTCCTACAGCAGTCTAGCATGGAGAACTTTAGTATGCTTTTTTATTTCTTGCTTTTACATTTGATCCACATGTTTATCTGTCCCTTGGAAAAGGTCTGGTCTTCTTTCAATATTTTTTGTATGTCTTGGAATTAAAGTGGAATCGTTTTTCCATCAGTGGAGTAAAAGGCAGCTCCACAGGCAGTTTACTAGGATACTTGTGCTTTGGAGTTACACCACGGAAATAAGATGTGTGATGCAGTTGACTTTCACTCATATAGTAGGATAACGCTTACGCAGAAAAAGATGGGTCTGCAAGGCCAGATCAGCTGTAAAAGTCAGTGAAGATACAGGCTCAGTTTTTATACAGCTTTTTGATTGGCCATTTTCAATTATTCTTCTCTTGACCAATACTTTTTAGACTGACTATACAGAATTCCTTTTTTTTTTTGGTATTCTGTATTACTAAGTGATTGCAGTGATTCCTTATTGCATATTGCTACAGAGGGAAGAAAAAACAAGGTTTGCATGTAGTTAATTGTACAGGACAAAACACCACAATGAAGCTTTGCAAAATTAAATTGATCTGGCATCATAGCAGGACAGTCACTTGGGAGTGTTTGAACGTTAAAGGATAGTACAGAAAACAGAAGGGCAGGCAGTTATCTGGGTGAACTTTCATTGGCAAAAGGAGGTGAGAGAAAGAAGAGATGGCTTTGCAAATATGTGACAGAAACACACAATATGTTAAATTGTAAAAAATAGGAGGTGATAAGATTTTGTCAGCTGAGACTTAGAGCTCTTTGGAACAGAGGCTGTCTTCACATGTTACATTTTTATGTATTTATAAAGCAGGTTCTGAGCTCAGACAAAGGTCTTTTCGAAGTCTCACCTATCTGCGTCTTTAGTTTTCTAAATACCTTTCATAAAATGACCCAAAGTCATGAGGATTTAAAACCACCTCAGGTCTATAAATAAAGAATTATGATAGATGTCAGAAAAATGAGCTGTGACAGGTAGATATTCTGTGACCAGAGAGACTGGTCTGTTCTTATTTTGCATCACGTTAATTCACTAGAAGTGGGAGTAAATAGTATCTTAATAGAGAAATATTACAAAGGGACCTGGAGAAGTTGTAGGGATTAATTAGATAATCTTCATAAGGCATTTTGAATATGAGTACTTCTTTGCATACTTTCACTTAATTAAACATTTATTTCATTTAACAAAAGCCTGCTATAAGGAATTGATATTTTTATCAGTCAAATATGAATGCAAAAATTTAATTTATACCTATAAAATTTTTGCTTTCATTTTCAATGTACGTAAAGGATGTGTCTCTGTGAGTATATGCCTGTCTGTACATACGTATGCATATGGGAGCAATAAAATATGTGTGGAAGTATATGCACTCATACAATATCCCTATTGGGACAGAACTAAGAGCAGTTTTCTTAGAAAACCAAGGGTTTCCATCATCTATTTTTTATATTCAGAGAAGTAGTAAGAGAAATGAAGAATGGGCATGTGCAGTTGAAAATACTTTCTGTTTTACAGTGGTAACTCCTCTTTATTAAAATCTGGATGGGAAAGAAGAAAATAAAAATCTATTGTTCATTTTCTCTTTGATCGTCATACCCATCATTTTACATACCACATGCTTTCTTCTTCCAAGGGCATATATTGTATTTATTCTGCAGCTGCACTATATTGATTTTGGACTACTGAGTTCAACGCAGATGAGTGACAAACTAAATAAGCTGCTGGGTGACTGATAAGTAATCATGTTTAATCTCTTGGCTCCAAAATGAAATCCCATAACTCATTTTAACAATTTTAGTTTTGGTACTCAGTCAAGAGCATACAATCATGCTAATTCTTTTCTTATAAAAGTAAAGACCAGTGGTAGAATAGAAGCTTTCATGGAAACTGCTGTAATTCTGTATTCTACCTCTACCAAAGTACACACAGAATTATTCCAGATTTACACTAATGCATCTGTATAATTTCAACTGATAGTTTGAATTCAGAGTAAATATTCATCTGCATTTCTTTTGCATTGTATTTATTGTTCAGTAACTGAATAGATTATTACTCCTTTTTAACAGCAGTGGTGTTTCCTATGCCTCCATCCACTGAATAAGCAACAGAATACATAACTTTCTAAAGCAATACTCTACATTTTAAAATATAGATGTTAGAAGTGTCTTCCTGAAGAAACTCCTTATTATTAATGATAATAATTTATCAATATATTTTCTATCAATATAATTATTATATAGTGATATGAAAATATATTTCTTACTATTTTTTAATTGTTATTTTCTTAGGTCTCCTATCAGTAGAAAAGTGTAAATAGTGGTAAACAGTGTAAATCTTACAACATGCGCACTGGAATCTTGAGGCAGTAAAAGTGAGTCTTTTTGAAATGCCAGCTACAATATTTAACCCAAAACCTCATCGAGAGGAAAGCATTGTAAGGCTGGAAAGATCTCCTCTTTCTTGACACAGCTGGACAACACTCTCAAGGAGAGCTTACGTCTGTATCACAACACAACAGCATTAAATGAATTGTGGTGTACATACTCCAAAACAAGTGAAAGCAGAATACGTTCCATAAAATCACAGCTCATGCAAGCTCGTGCATTGCAAACCATTAGGCTGCTTGAAGCCAGGCTGTGTCTGCAGGGCAGGTGTGACTGCGATGTGGCCAGGCATACTCAAGCTCATTTTTCCCTGACTGTGATGGCTACAGCACCAGTGAAGTCCTCCAAGAACCCAACATCTCTGATACAACAGATTTATTACTGTCAAAACCTGAATGGGCTGAAGTACTGTTAGAGCTGCCCATGGGCACTGGACTCACTGTTGAGCTGCAGCAGAAGCAGACTCATTGCCACCTGACCATTTTTTAGTGAAAAGGAACAGTCATAGATCTCTTTCTTGCAGGTGTTTATATAAATAGCCATTTTTAATGCCTTTTTTACCATAATAACAGTTTTGGAGTATTGCTGAGATCTTTCATATAGAAATGCCTGAATGCAGTAAAGGAATAAAATTACCTAAGAAAAAAAATAATTTCCACCTGTAGTTGGGAATAGAAATATCACGGAATCACAGAATGTTAGGGATTGGAAGGGACCTCAAAAGATCATCTAGTCCAATCCCCCCGCCGGAGCAGGATCACCTAGACNCAGATGCAAGACTCTATACTTGCCCTTGTTATACTTCATTAAATTTCTCCCCGCCCAACTCTCCAGCACGTCCAGGTCTCGCTGGATGGCAGCACAGCCTTCTGGTGTGTCAGCCACTCCTCCCAGCTTTGTGTCATCAGCAAACTTGCTGACAGTGCACTCTAATCCCTCATCCAAATCATTGATGAATATATTGAACAGCATCAGTCCCAGTACCGACCCTTGGGGGACTCCACTAAATACAGGTCTCCAATTAGACTCTGCCCCATTGACAACTGCTCTCTGGCTTCTTTCCTTCATCCAGTTCACAATCCACCTCACTACCCGATCGTCCAGACCACAATTCCTCAGTTTAGCTGCGAAGATACTATGGGAGACTGTATCAAAAGCTTTACCGAAGTCAAGGTAGACCACATCCACTGCTCTGCCATCATCTATCCACCTGGTTATGTCCTCATAAAAGGCTATCAGGTTGGTCAAGCATGACTTCCCCTTGGTGAAGCCATATGTGTGCAATCCAGTAATGCAGCTGCCACCTGACTGAATGGTATAGAGTGCAAGAAGGAGAAAGTATATGCTTTTTACCCAGTTAAATGGGTTTGATAAAGCGTTAGCTGAACAGTAATTTCCCTGGCTTTGTTCCCACTTTAAGTGCAAGTTTCAGCATGGAATGGTTGCTTGAAAACTCATCATTAGGCAAATGTGCAGGGTTTTTTAGCATTTTCCGATTAGACAGACTGTAGGTTATCTAAGCTGAAGCAATGGTAAACATGTTAAAAAATTATCAAACATTCCAATAACCTCAGGCTAAACTTGAGTTTGTTCCTAAAGAAGGAGACTATGGAAACAGCACAGTTCAGACAATTAAAATACAGTAAAGTTCACAGCAGAGGTGACTGGCTATTTGAAAAGTGCTGCAGCACATAATTTATGACATCCTTTATTTTAACACTGCTCAGTATATCCTGTAAATGCTTTAATGTGCCTAAGTCAGTTTATTCCTTTGTTAATGGTCCATGATTGCAATCAGGCATGCCCCATAGACAGTTTCACACTTCCGTGTGAGGTATTATTTGATAAAAACCCTAATCAATAAATCTAATTTCTTCTCTTGCCAGATACAGTTACATAATGTGTTTTCAATTTGGGCCTGGATCAGTTTCCTGGAATGCTGAATAATCTGTGAATATTTGTAATCTTTATACCGTCAGCATTTAAAATCATTACAACTGGACTCTAGACCTTGTTTTGTAAAAAGAAAGATTGCCTTTGAAACAATCTCGTCTTTCTACAGATTTTGAGGATAATTGAAAAGGTTATAGAATTAAATTAGTATATCATATGTAATGTGGTGTAGCTTCCAGAGGTTCCTTTCTAACTATGTTTTTAATATGTTATCATATATTATGGAGTTTTGGAATCATCCAAATAAATACTATCTTTTGGTCAAAGACTGAGTGACTACAAGAAGCTGGACAGTTGGGAGGCACATTATTCCAGAGTATGGATTCCAACAAAAAAACTTTCTTACAAAAAATGCTAATATAAGTCTTACGAATGTTTCAGGCTTTGAGGAAATGCCCAGATCTTCATGGGATAAGTACACTGTGGAAATGGGAGCTGCTAAAAACTGAAAATTCCATCCCATGGGAATTGCTTCTATTTGAAAGTTTCATTATTTTATTCATTGTTTTCACAAAATGGAAATTCTGATAAAAATGTGTTTGAAAACACAAGTTCTTTCAATAAATGTTTTGAACTGAAGTCAATCCTTTAGGTTTGTCTTCTTTTGAACATTATATCTCTTCTGTGTCACAGAATCTTCTATAAATTGCATTTCATTTTCCTTTCCAGCTGGATGACAGGAGTCATGCTGTCAGAAGACAGTGACAAAAGCGTATTTCCTTTTTATAACATTACGTTTAGAGCCCAGCCATAAAGATTTCAAGTGTTACCCAAAGGAAGAATGGAATTCCTCTTTTCAGCACATACATCTGGGACTGTTCTTGTAGTTTTTTCTAATGACTGCCTACTGTAAAAATACAGAAATAGCCTTTCTGCCAGACAGATTGGCTGCTGGCAGCCCCTTGGGAACCCCGTGCTGGCAGCCCACACTGGTCTGCCCCGAAGAAGTACCTGGGAAGTCTAGAAGCCTCATACTGGTCTAAGTTCTGATTCAGGGACTAAATATCTAAAAATTAGATATTTCATCAGCTTACCTGAGAAAGAAATGGAAATAAATACCAGAAAAGGTTGATTCATCTTACACTTAAATAGGTGCCTCAGACAGGTGGGAATTAGTGAATGTCCAGGGATGCCTGTTCTATCTTAGATGGTTCTCAGGGATGTTCAGCCTGGATTTAGGTAAGTTATTTTTAATTTTTCCAGGTAGCAATACCTCATTCATCTATCTTAATCTTCATTCAAGCAAATAGCACAAGAGGAACTGCTGAAAGAGATTTTTAAAAAATTTTTGTAGTTGTAGTAGTAGTAGTAATTGTTGCTATTACTGTTACAGACACACAGTTACAGGCTATTACCATCACAACCACATACAGAGATTAATACCAAACTTCGTAAATGATGAACAAAAATCCTAACTCTTGTGCCCAGGGCTAAAGAAAACCCATATCTGTGGTACTATTTGGAGTGCTTTGCTTTTCAAACTTTCTCAAATGAGATTTTAGGCAATATTATATATCATTCTACAGGTAACACAATTACACTGTGAAGAAGCATTAAGACCAATATTTGGTTAAAATCATGTTCTAGTCACATATGGCAGATCAATGTGTGGCCAACATGTAGCAGAAACACATGTCCAGGGCATGCAAATGAAGTGGTAAACCCTACAAAAAGCTGCTTTAGTCTGTGATCTTGATAGTTGGCCAGAACTTGAAGTGTCTTGCAGGTTATTCCCGTTACAGGAAGATACTGATTTTACTCTGACAAAAAGTGCACAGTCCTGTTTTCTTTGAAACCATACAGTTTCAAACAAATTGAGGCCCTTTCCTTGTCAGTGGTATCAAACCTCTTTTCTGCCATAACCTTCCAAAGACTTTCAGGGTCCTTCTCAGGTGCAATGTTATTGTGAATAATCAAGATGTCTTGATGATTTCTCTGCAGGCTTTTCTGAGCTGATGTCTTGATGATTCCTGTGCAGGCTATTTCTGAGCTGGGGTTTGCAGATTGATTTTTCTGTCTTGCATGCACATATTAACACATACACGTCCATTTATCCTTCTGAAGAGTTTAAAATCCCAGGGAAGTACAGTTTGTTTGGTTTTTTTTCTGCCTGAGTTAAAGATCTGAGTCAATACTTTAGATTTGGAAAATTCTGTCATTTCAGTCACTTGTATCCATAAAAGAACTCATTGTAACTTAAATGAAAGGAGTGAAGGTTTTCAGCTATATTTAAGCCATTCTATAGCAATATTAAATGTATTTCTTCTCAGCGACCTTCAGAGGCCATTCCAGTAGAATGACTCATCATTTTGGGCTATATTTTCTTCTCCATCATTCTCAAAAGACAAACTGTACCTTAGGGTGATGAATTCTTGCTTATTGGAGAGAAAAAAGTGCTGTAAAGCATAAGAAGCTAGTCACTTAAATATCACATGGGGATGGATTTTTTCTTGATGAAAAACCTGAGATTTTCCATGGATAGTACGTGTGTGTCCTTGGAAGGTTCAAATATGCTGGGAAGAGTTTCTATCCAGTACGATAAAGATCAGAATTAATAAAGAGCAAGGGTCACCTCAGAAACTTTGTATTTCAAGATATGGAAATCACCACAGTTAAATATACTCAGTAGATATCATCACTAGTCTCAGAGCACTTAAAACAGGAGAAAAAGCATTCCTCCACAGTTAGGTAAATTACCAGTGTAATCCAATTAAGCACACTACTTTGCAACAGAAATAGTCTATCTAAAGAGAAAAATAACCTCCTGGTGCTTACACATGTGATTTTACATCCAAACTGCCAGTTCTCAGATCATTGTACAAATGATATAGAACAAAAAAGAAGTATTGCTATAACAAGGTTTAATTTCTGATGACCTTTTTAATTACAATTGTGTTTCTAATTCAGAATTATTCTTTACTGATGATAGATTTTTTACAAGCTCAAGTTACTTACAGCCTGTTCTTCATGGAAAACTTTGTTTTCTGATTCAATTCAATCCTATTTTACACTGATCCTTATACCACTCTTATTTCATAATACTATGCAACTACATTATACCACTGCCAAATATATCTATAGAATGCTATAGAGTGGTAATCAAAAAATCCTCTAAGGAGGGTTCAGATACTCAATATGATTTTCTATTTATATGAAATTTTGGAGTAATCTCTTTCTGTTCAAGAACACTATTGATTTCCAGGTATCTATTGATTTCTTTGGGACCTTTTTACAGTAGAGGATTTGCTTAGTAAGATATAAAAGGTGGAGTACAAAAAACAGTTAGGTTTGCAGTGCAAAAGAATGGCATACAATGCTTTAATGTGATGACATTAAAGTTAAATCTTTCTAGAGCAATAAAACTTTCATCATTGCTTATATAAACTCAGCGTATATGCTAATAGTTCCTATTGTAGCTAGACTGATGGGAAAAGAAGTTACTTCTTGTCAAATATTTTTGGAGGAAGATAGTTTGTATGGCCAATATATAATCAGGATGCATAGACACGCTTTGCCAGCAAATGACATTTCTGAGAGTAAAGACCCTTACAATGAATGTCATACACCGTTATATTGTTAAACATATTTTCAGGCTACATAATTCTCCCTTAAAAAGGCTTATGCATATTATGAGCAAAGTTGTCTGTATGATGTAATCGTAGTTGCAAGCACACTCATAATATGTAATAAATTATATACCTTTAGATACCGCATAAGTTATTGCACTATGGTGTGTATTTCTGGCCAGTCGCAGAAGCCTCAGATATAGAGATAAGAGAAGTGACCCTCCAGTAAAGTTTTTGAACTACATTAGTGTGATGCAAGTTAATAAAGGGAAGTTAATTTATGGCAAGTGGTAACATCCAGTCTCAGAAGCAAAGGCAGATAAGAATCTTATCAGTCATGTGATCAACCTCGGACTTCCTTGCATGATCACTCTTATTTGCTCTGTACTTTCCCAGCTGCCAAACATGTCGCTCATGTACTCTCAAACTGCTAGAGCCAAAGCTGAACTGGAGAACTTGGGTCCCAATCTATTCACTCTAAAATGTGTCTTGGATACAGTACTGCTGCACTTCAACCATCAGAGAAGAAAATAGGGGGAAATCTGGTTAAAACCCCCTGTATTGTGTTTGTTAAGTCTTTTCTTTCTATTAATTTATTACATTTTCAGTTATAACCTAGTAAAATAATAATATATACTATGCATAACATATTTCTATATAATACACAAACATATAATATATGAATGTGTAAAATTATAAATATCCAAATATGTCTATGTGCATATCAGATTTTAAATTGTATGATCTATGAAACCCAACCCTCAAATGGTTTATATTTCACTTAACAAGAAATTAATTCTCCTAGGTTTTATGTTTTTTGTCTTGCTAATAATCTGATCAATACCCAGTGTCAGTGTATCTAACTGTTTTCTTTGAAAATGATTTCTAGAAATAAATTTTATTAGCAGTTCCTTGGCTTTCTAGAGATGTTGGCCTTATGTAGAAGTCATTAGCATTCTTGACAAATATTTTTCTGTTGCGTGTTGTCCTCTGCTTAGTAAACTGAGAGCTTGCTTTTAAGTTACTTGATGCTTACAGTAACATGAGACAATCAGCATCCATCTAACAGCAGGACTTCAAAGAGAAATCACTATTTCCCCTGCCAGTCCTACTCCATGCACAGCAGCTCCTGGAAGCAGCTGGCTTGCTTTGAACTCAACATTAACTTTACTTCAGAGCCAACTTAGAGCTCAGATATAGGATGTAAATTGGCGTAGCAAGGTGGTGTAACCCACTGGTGAGTGGGTGTTAGAGGGCCCCCTCTGTGCAGACCCGTAGCATGTGTGAGTTGCTATAATCCTTGACCACAGCTACCTACTTGGTTATTTCATGCTGGAGTAACTAATGCTTTTATTTCTGACCATCCCCAGATGAACCTCAATAAATAACTTTTACTGCAAACTGCTGGACTACCTGAGGCTAAGTTTTAGGGGAGCCTCACTGATCACATGAAAGTTCTTTGAGCAGAGGAAATGCACAGGTATGAATACCAGTTGCAAATAATTTCCTTTCTTGTGTTTTTCCCCATGGGTACCAGTCCTCTGACCATTCATGCTCTACATCTATTGATTCATGTGTCTCTTGAGCTATATTTAGGATCAAACCAGCTCGTTCCTTCTGAGAGGAGATTGGCTGTGGTTATATAGATTATTGCCCAGGGGGCTGCAATGCAGTCTTCACCTTACTTCAAGCACTTTGAACTGAGGAAACAGATGGGTGCCAAATGGCAGTCAGAAGCAGTCTGGGTCAAGTGATGTGGTAGAGATGCAGTCAGACCAGTCTCAATGGGAAAAGCCATGGGCAGAGCCAGTGCAGACCTCCCATGGTCAGGAGACCAAAGGTTCCTCCTGAGAGCGAAGGTCTTTAGCAGCAGATATATTCAGACTATGCTAGTAATTCATATGGAATCCATATCATTATGAAGTAGGGCTCCTCAGTTTCTCCTGTGAATGCCTTAGGGCCAACCTCTCCTTGTCAGCTGTGTTTGGTCCTTTCAAGGCAAGAAGCCTTTGAAAGCATCCATATGGGATAAGGAAGGGGGGAAGGGTGGGGCAAGGACAGACAAGACTGGACTGATAAATATCAGTGGATAGGAGATCATGAGTAGAGGAGGAAAAAAACACGTTTTATTTGCTTTTGAGGCCTGTAATTAAATTCTCTACAAGTGACACAAAGAGAATTTTCTGGCACACTCTTGCACAGAATTTTAAACTGAGTATCCTGGCCCAGAGCTCACATCTTACCACTTCTCCCTTCTTCACCTTGCTACTGAGTGCATATCATCTTTACGAAGTCTGAAAGTAGATAGCTATGATTTAGGCTATAATTGTCAGCAAAAGATATGTTCATCTGACTAATCAGAATATGATTTTAACAGATTTGTTCACAGGCATAATATGATACTAGAAGAAAGGTCCCTTTCTAGCAGAAAATTATATACATGTTTTATACATTGTATATATGTAACTCCTGTTATCTGTTCCCACCAGCCCAGTAAGTGGAAATCACCACATGGATCTTTAACAAAAAGATAGCGTTGCTGTCTGACTGAAGCTCCTCGGGCTTTGTTTGTGTAGAAGCTCCAAATGCTGACTAACACCTTCTGCAGGCCCCACTAAGACAAAACAGGACTGTTGTTTAATTTAACTGAAAAGGAGATAAAGCTTTTCTTAAACAAAATGCTTTAAACTGAAGAAAACTTAGAAAAACAAGTCCTTTCTGTGCATCAGCTGAAATGAACAGTCTCCAGCGCACGTGGGGTATTTGATTTGCTAATTGATCAATATACTTTTACCTACACAAGGAAAGCATTACTCTTTCTCACATTTTAGACACAATCATACCCAGGCAAAGATCCCATGAGCGAAATGGAAAAACTTTTCATAAGCTCTGTAGTTTGTATTGCTTTCATTATTTATATACCTTTCAAACAGATCTATCAGGTCCTCCCTAAACATGCAACCTCTGTAACTTCTATCAAGTATTTCTTGTAATGATGACCATAATTTCTACATTTACAGTGTATTCCTGATTTTTGAGATTCTTTAATGTGTCAGACAACAGCTTTCTATGTGGGGTCACAGAGCAGTGAAGACACTGTGGTGCTGCAGGGAAGCCCAATGGGATGCACCTACCAGGGCCTCAAAGGTCCAGCTCTACCTTGTGACCCAAAGGGCCAGATTCAGTGCTGTCACACTAGGCAACACAGCATGATCTAACACAGAGAAGTGGAAAACATTGGAGAGATTTGGTTAAAATACCACAATGTCTGAGAGTTGACAGGTCCCTAGTTGTTTATATGAAAAGCAATTAAGTAAATTGTAGTCATGAAGAAGGAAATTGATTATCTAGTTTTGATTATTGCTTAACCCAGTTGGAGGAGTGACATGGCTACATTGGTGCAGCTACATCATTATATAGGGACTGAGATTCTGGCCATTCAGTATAATTTAGCAATTTTCCAATCCCTTATTCAGCAGAATGTAGTCTGAGGTGACCTTTTGCATGAACCTCCAAAGGCCACAGAAACTGAATACTTACCAAGCTGACCATCTGACTTATCCTTGTGAAAAGTTACTCTGTATTAGAAGGTCAAAAGAAAAAAGAAAAGAAAAGGCTTCTCAGCAGGGAGCTGCCCTTTGGGATGTTAGGTAATTTAAATTAACTGGCATCATGCTGAGTAGCTTACATTTCTATATCTGTATGTGAGTGGGAACAGCTAAGGTCAAAGGGTCATCCTCTTCTTCAGCGAGAAGACATCCCTTTGCTGCCCCTTCCTTCGTGAGCACAACGCTGAACATCAGTGGTTTCTTTTGGTGTCTACTCCTGCATTCTGCACATCATGGCAGAATAAATGAAAATGTTAATGTGACAACAAAAGTAAAAATAGATTTCTATTTCCCCTAACCGTTACTTTCCAGGATTCCTTGTCAGAGTTGCTCAGCATCCTCACATTCCCACTAAGGATATAATGCCTAAACCCTAGAGGTAGGCGATTTTATAGGAAAGTTAGTATTAACTTGTGCAACTACATGAATGAGGAAGTTTGTTGTAAACAGATAGAACAGAAGCGATTAGGAGCTTGTTTAAACATATGACCTCTAACTATTAAATTAGAAAAAAAAATTGCAAAAAGTGAAATAAGCTTTCTGCTAACAGCAGGTTCTGCCCATTATGGGTAGAAAGGAGGAAGTAATAATTCAAAATGATTTTGTAAAAATCCACTCATTTGTTTTTTGGAAAAGTACTTTGATGCTCATGTATAAAATCAGCGTTCAGGAGTATAAGGAGCAGGTCCAAAGCTTTTGTTCTCACTCAGATGCAGAGATTATTTTCTTTTGATTCAATTCAGTGTTATTCATCTTGATCCAGGTCTGTTCCCATCATCATTGCTCCCTGCCCAGAACTGGTTTTTTGCATGTGCTTTTCCCTTACCTCTCTTCTTTCCTGTGGGAGAGGAGGGGGGAGAGCTTGCATGAATTTTTGAGATTTGGGGATTTGTTTCTTTTTAATTTAATGTATGAATGGTGTGCTATGCATTTCACTAAGGACAATGAAGCTACAGAAAAACATCTGTCACCTGGAAGGAAGGACAGGTTGATATTCCAAGCCCATACCAGTGAAGTTTCTGACGCTTTATTCCCCATTCATTCATTCATTCATTATTGAAATTACCACTAAGAAACACAAAAATGACTAAAACATTTTGAGTGGGACACAGCTGCTATTACAGCTCATGAGTTAGCCACAAAATAACCCAAAAGATTCTTTACATAGATTTTGTAATTTTAAAGTTTTCCTTGAAATGTTTCTCAAATTATTCTTGTTTCTCTGCAATGCCCAAGATCACACAACACAATATTGCAACCCAGCATACTTTTCTGGCTTTTGAAGCTATTTAGTTCCACTTGGTGTCTTACACCATGTCAGAGATGTGCATTATCTCACTGTAACACAATCCTACCATGCATTGTTGCATAATTAAGATCCTGCATATCAACTAAATCAGTTAATGGATATATTACTAATAAGTTTATTAATAGAAGAACAGGTCAAACAGATTCAGAGGTGTTAGCATAGCTGTAAACAGAAGATTGCATTAGAAACTGAAAGCAGGACTGTTTATTTGTGTAATTGCCCTGTCACTGAACTATTGACTAGTGCTGTTTTGTGACTCAAGAAATCTTGTTATTCTTGCCAAAATGAAGATGAGGAAATATACCATAGACTTCAAAATGCTATATAAATTAGGTTTCCAGACAGTAACCACCTGCAAGTGGAACTAGGGGATAAGAAAGTGAGGGTTGAGACACACCAGCAATTAAATTTATGCCACATCTTGAAATATCTCTAGCTACTTGTGCCAATCATCTACATTACCCTTGTAGTCAGTAAACTGATTTGTCTTACCTGTTCTGACACCTATTGTGGAGACTACATGAATCAACATCCAGGGCTGCCTCTTTCTTTCTATCGATTAAATAAGCCTTGTGTGGCTAGTTAAGATTTAGACAAGTAATGTGTAGATATCTCCACCCTGTTCATGAAGAGGCAAACCCCAGGCTGACTTTCACCAGGAGGATGAGCCACAGCAGAGAAAGTATGTCATGTCAGCACAAATACTGCTTAGTTGAGACACTGGACAATTAGGTGTGTGTTTGCTTTACTAGCTTGACCTAAAATCCATGCCACAGTTTCTTCACTGGCATTGTTATCTGGTCTTGCTGGATTACTAAGATGTCCATGCTTCATTCACAGCTTTTCTTTACAGAATAGCTGGAACCT
>VYZX01021040.1:5209-15589 GCA_013401335.1 Brachypteracias leptosomus | reverse complement strand
CATGGATCATTACTGATTCATTATTTATAATCTTGTCAGATTATAACTTCTTTCCAAGTCAAAATGTATCTACTGAATTGGAAAACAGACTAAACAATTTGTGCATGAGGATATCATTCCCATCAGGTTCAGAAACCATGGGGAGACAGGCCTGATGTCTTCTTAAGTCGACAATCAGCCCTTGAGAGGAGAGAAGTTCAAACCTCCAATGAATATGTGGCCTCTTGGCCAAAGAAGATCACCGACTTTATTTTTCTGTGATGTTAGNTTAGACCAGTTTACTTGAGGACTAAGGTGAAGCCTGAGACCAACAATAGCTCAGTTCAAATAATGCCATCACAGACTAAAAAGCTGCCAGCAATTGCCAGACGATTATACTGAAGTTCCTATCTTGGTATGTAGATGAAAAGAGCCAAGATAAGTATCTGAAATGTTTATGTAAACCATCACAGTGATCTAAGAAAAAATCTGATAGCAAGACTGTGCTCAGACATTGTGTTAACAGCCCATCTGGAGCCATTAGCAGATTACATTTACCTGATCATTGCATCATTGTATTAAAATATAATTAATAAACTTTTAAACACCTCTTTTGTTTTGTTTGTGGGTTTTTTTATTTGTTGTTGTTGGAGGGAGAACACTTTTACTAGTTTATCCCAAACCTAGCATGATGGTACTCCTACTTTCAGCCACCCCAACCACCAATAAGGTGCATTGTTGGAAAGTAGGTCTGTGTATTTTTCTGTAGTTGTCATGCAACTGGTAACAGAAATTAGTTTGCAGAGCAGTTGCATTCACACTGTGGCCTGAAGTAGTATATAAGTCAAACATTAATGAAGGGACTTACTGTTCATCTTGTCTTGGTGTCTCACACCACTTCTCTGGATTTCATAGACAGACGGTTAATATGTATTAATTAAGTTGCCATAAATGCCCTCTCACTTTCCTTGTCATTTTTCAAGTGGGTCCAGAAAACACTTTGAAAAGGTTGAGTGAAATCTAAATAAATTTGAACATAGAAGGAAAACCTTCCAATTTTCTATTGGCAACTTTTACAGGTTATTACTTTCTTCAAAGCACAAATAGTAGCAGTAAGCCTTCCATTACACTATCTGCATAGGATATTAAATTAACCTGTTCACATAAGATATGTTGATTGTTGAAAACTAAACAAAAAAAAAGCACATGTGATGATAAAGGCTAATCACTTCTTGTAAGTGATTCCAATTGTAGACAATTTTTAAGCAACTAAGGGGCACGTGCAACTTTTCCATTTACTATGAATGGGTCCTGTAATACTAAACCACAAAACTACGTGCATACAAAAGCAGCACACATATTACATAGCCACCTAAACTTTGTATATGCTTATGCCGAACTAATTAAAATCTCAATCCCAGAGCACAGCAATTTCTTCATCTCATTTCCATAATTTGTGGTATTACCTGTGCTATTCATTACATAAAGTAGAATTGCTTGTACTTTAAGCATATCATTTGACATGCAAAGTACTAGTGGACTCAAGTACTATCTACAACAGTGGACAGATTGTCACAGACACAAAAGATTGCATGTCTTCTGAATTTGAAGGAATTATACTCCCCAACAGAGAATCAGTTCTTTGAATGCGTCTTGAACTGATTTTTCTTTTCAATTTTGTCTGAAATAAGAAAGGTTTGATCCTTCCAGAACTTGAAAACATACCTTATTCTTATGAAAGTGGAAGTGCATGTTTTGCATCCTTCACTGCCAATGGCAGAGCAGCTTTTCTGTACAGCTGTGCTTACCAGAACAGTTCCTGGTTCATGATGAGGTATGGCCACAAATAACGTTTTCTGAGAGAGATGGAGAAGATGTAGACAGTATGTCCATGAATGTACGTATAACTACATATATGTAAAAGGAGAGGCATACAGACATATTGCAAAGGCTTTGCAATTACACTGATCTGCATATGGATTTAAGATATGCTTGCTGAGGAAGCAAAGCTAAATATGAGTGTAAGTTAAAGCTAATTTATCACCCACAAAAGATGTAGCCCTGCAATTCCATATGGAGATGTGCTCACCATGGAAAGTTTTCCTCTAATAGTGAACATTTTGGTATGTTCTTAGAGAGGAAATGGTGGTTCATAGAGGAAATAATTGTTCTTGTAATCTACTGAGCATTTGCTTATGCCTACAGTCTCTCCTCTGCACCTCCCAGAAATGCTACACTGTTCCTTTCTTTTCATATTAAAAAATACCAAACCCCCAAAACCTAAACATGAAGGATGAAAAGTGTGTAAAATAAATTATTAAAGATGGTATAATAATTGGGAAATTATATTTTGAACAAGGTACTTTGGTTCTCAGATGTGAAATATGTCTCAAATGGCAGCAGGGTTTGAAATATTCTTTCGTGTTTATCAAAATGTCCATCACTCACACCAAGTTGGTGAAAATGCCAGGATAATATACAATCTTTCTTTCAGGAAGCCTGGACCTACATAGGATTGCAGAGGCTGATGGATTTTTTAATGGGCAGTTTACGTTTTGTAAATTTGAAGTTCTTTGACCATGCACTTCTGTCTGCTCATCTGATCTTTTTTCTCATACTAATTCATTCAGAAATGTTCATCCTTTGGAGGCCAGTCCTCCTAGGCCAGATTCTGTCCTCTCCATTTTTTCCTCCCAAGAACGCTTCTACCAAATAAGAGGTGCTTCTCTTTAACGTGTTTCCTGGAAGTGCAAGGGCTTTGAGTGGGAGTTTCTCCTGTCTTTCTCACATGTGTGTGACTCAGTGTGTGTGTGTGCATGTTTTATTGAACGTATGTGGGTTTGAGAGATCAGCGACACTTTTCTCCACTGTGTATTCATGAGCAAATTATTTCAGCAAAAATTACAGGCAGGGAGGGATGAAGAAGAAGGTTGGAAAAATAGAGGTGCAGCAAGACTTACTTTGTTAGCATGCACATGTGTGGGACGTGGGTGTATGTGTGACAGCACAGATTTGCTTGTACCACCTTTTGGCGTCTGAGTGAACCACCAGGTTCAGTAGGAGCTGTACATGAACATGAACTCAGGTGAGTGATCAGTTCTGCAGAAGCTATGTGTTGCCTGTTTAAAGAGATTAGTGCCTTTTGGCATGAAATGTAAGACTTGGCTTTTCCTTACAGAAGGCGAGTCAATTGGAAAAACTGAAAGCTGATGGTATTTTGAGAATTAAGCTTTGTATGGTGACTTGTTCTGAATGAAAATGAAATCTGCAGTCAATGTTTTACACAGGCACCCAGGATTCCTGCTTAATGTCCTTTGTCAACAAAGTTTCTGCAAAGCTGTGTCAGCCTTGTTGGTGTTGATCACCATGTGTGACTGTGTTTCTGTTGTAAAAGCAGTTTAAAATTAAAAGTAGCTCATTTGCCCGAAGCAGCAGACAAAATAGCTATACAAGAGAAGACCTGTCTGGATCTCACACCTTACATCTCACCATCCCATTGTAAATTGAATTAGGTAAATGATAGTTACCTTAAGCAGATGGTGTGGCTGGAGCTAAGTGAGTGAGTGACTGTATTTAGGTTAAATAAAAGAAGCTCCACTCCCCTCTAAATTTCTCCTAGTGGTACTTATTTTCCTAATAAATGTGTAATGGAAATGCTGAGCCATCAGGAAAAAGGAAAAGAGGCCTAAATGGAGAAAGTGAGGAGAGAGGAAAAGGAAACATAAATTTGTGAACCCTGAAGATGCAGAGTTATGATTCAATTCTTGGACACTGCTTGTGTTATATAACCTGAGGATGTAACACATTATTGCAGGGATGAAAATAAGTTTAGATATCCAGTGGTTAGGTAGAAAAATTTTGCTGCAGATTTCACAACAATAAAACTAAATTCATATCAGATCTATACTCATGCAATCCAAAGTAACAAGCATAGTTGCACAGTTGTAAATGTGGCAGTATTTAAATTTAAATAAGAGTTATATTCCAGTTGTGTCACTAATTTTCAAACAGGTTCTTCTATTTAGGAAGAGACAGTTTCATATTGCCTACTATTTTCACAATAAGCATAGTAAATTAATTTCTACATGTTATAATAATTCAGGCATGTATAGCTCAAAGACACAAATATTTGCACTTATGAATTCATTAATCTATGTAGGGCAAAAATCCAGAAAGCTCTGAATCATCTTCTTGCCTAACATCTGTACTGAACTATGCAGTGGAGAGGACTGTCAGGAATATGGATGGATTAGTTTGGAAACTTTATTGTATGGCCCATGTAAGAGAGTAAGGCTCCACTGACATATGGGAAGACACATGGCCTTCTATGCCCATAGATTGCTCCTAAATTTCAGGACATGCATCCTGAGAAACAAACTGGAATAGTTTCCCATCAAGAGTGGTCAGTTCTGTAATCTTTATCTACCAGGGTAAATGCTTATTTCATTTTATCTGAGCACCTGAAATGCATTGCAGAATCTTATTGCCACAGTAGCCTGTGAAATAGGTAAGCATCACTTCTATTCTATAAACTGACAAAATAAGTGAATCTCATAAACATGTATGAGAACTTGGAGGTAAAGCTGAGAGTAATTCTGTGTTTCTTGTGTCCCAGTTTAGTGTTTTACTCTGCCTAGTTCATATGGGCTACCAAGTGAAGTGAGGTAAGAAACATTTTTATGCAAAACATAGTTTACTCCCATCTTGGATAAACCCAAGAATTTGTATATTACTTTTTCACAAAGAAATCACCCCATTCCAGAAAAGTAGTATTTTGGAGAACTTGAGCCACAACCTCAACCAGTGAAAGCTGGAAATGATAAGTTTGGGTTTTGTTGAGCTGACCTCTCTGATCAAAGAGCACTTCAGTGGAAACCTCCAGCCGGCACTGCTCAGGTGGAACTGCACTCTGGCAGGCACACCAGCTCTGACCTAGACAGCATATGTCTGACTCATAGCTGATTACTTCCATCTTCCCATCTGAGCTTGATGGAAGCACATTTCTATTCCTGCCATTTTGAGTTCCTCTCCTGGTGGTTATTTCACAGCTAAGAAACATGCTTATGGTCCATGATGGCATTAACATATTTAAAAATCAGAATAGATTTAGTTTATATGGATATGAGATTATTAAGGTTATTATTAAAGCACTTTAAAAAAATTAAACAACATATGACATAATATGATAAAATGAAATAATCTAGGTGACAACTAGGTAAAGAAATAAATAGTAAAGTAAATGAACTTCCCAAATAATTTCGCACATAAGAATTTAAGAGCATGGAAAGATGAGAAGACAGATCTGCAAAGAACATGACATCAGTAATAATGTCCATAGTTTTGTACATGTAACATGTTAGTATCTTTCAAATTTTTCAAATATTGCTTAAGGAAGGCAAGAAGTGTTGCTCTCCTAAAACACTGCCATGATTTTATTTAGAGAACGAAGTATTTCTTAATACAGTTAAGAACCTAGATCACAATTTGTCATCAAAGCAAAATAAAAGTTCTGCGCCCAATGCCTTGATTTACTCATAGAATATTCTCATTTACTTCACTTGATTAAGTAAGGAAAAAAAAAAAGTATGAACTGGACCAACTAGTTTACTTTGGGAAAAGGTGTCCATTTAAATGGCCAGCTTAGACAAGACAATTAAAATTATATTGGTCTTTTCTCTTTACTTCCAGTCCCCCATGAATGTATTTATGAATCTCAGGAGGGATGCTTTTTGTCCTGTTAGCCTTAATTGCATTTTGTTTAGCTCCATGTTTTAAACAAAAAGCTCTTTCCAGCATGGTTGAATTTATGATTCTCAACTTTCTAAAAGGATGCACAGTTCATGCTCTAAGTTGGCTCTTTATACATATGAACTTTTTTGGATTGGCTACATTTTAACTTACAAATGGGAAATCTGACCATGCAGTAAGGGCAAAATAACCCAAGTGATCACTCCAAAAAAAGTAAGAAAATATTTTAAAGATATAGAAGTAGAATCCAAGCTTAAGTAACATTTTCTATCACTTTATTTTCATAATTCAGCCTAAGAATGATTCATAAATTAAAGTAATAAAAAGCAGGACAACATCTGTTCCACACTATGTGAATAGGAGGGAATTTGGACATTTGAGAAGTGGTTATGCAGACATTATATTCTACATGGGAGCATATGCGGAGTGTTTACAGTAAAAATAACTTCTGATGCCTACTTGTATTTCTTTTTAAATGTACACATATGCCTTAAGATTTTAGTACAAAAATACTATCTCTTTTATTCTAAATTTCATTTTGAAATTAGACTAAGTAATGAAAAAAGACCCAGGTGTATGCTTTTATTTTTTAAAATACTTTCGTGTATTCTAGTTAATGGAATAGCTTTTGCATATCTTCACTGTACCTTCCCGATTAAAAATCCAGGATTCCTCTGTATAATTCAGATAATACCTGTGAGAAATATGTCCCAACCTGGCAACGGTTTTCGAAGCTTCCCAACCTTTTATTCATTGCAATGTTAACCACTAATTATTGCTTCTAATAAAATCTCATGGTACATTGATTTATAAGTAGGGATTGCTTAATTCAAGATCAAAGCCAAACCTTTTTATTAGTATCTTAAGAGATGAAGGATATAATTGAGTTCATATATGGGCTGTTAAGTAACTCGCATATTTACCTCATGCTTAAAACTACTTCCTGAGCTGGCGTGCTAGTCCTTTTATCCAGTGGTATGAAGTTCAAACAGTAACACTACTGAAAGAGAGCTATAAAGAAGGATAGATTGGGAATCCCTGCATCCTGATTACCCAAGATAAGAAGGTACTTGGGAGTGGAAGCAAAGGTGGTGAGAGCTAAATTAGCTGTCTTTGAGATAAAAAGTTAATTTCCTGAAGAGAAAAGCCAGCTAAGCAACTGTCCTTTTTAAAACTAAATGCTCACAGTTAAGACAGCAGACAACTTTTACGTCTTTTATGGTTCTGGTGGTTGCCTTTACAGAGAGGATGGCAGGCAGTGGTATATACAAACACCTTAAGAGATAAGCATCTTCAGAAGAATGCAGTCTTTCTGTAAAGCTGTGGGTACTGAAAAAGAAAAAGAAAGAAAAAAGAAATAATATATGCAAAAAACTGCTTTTACCAGGAAGCTAAAAATATGCAGGATGTTCTTATGGAACTCCAGAAATTATTATAGCTGATCAGAGCAGTAGCTCAGAGAAATGCCAATTACTTGCTTCCCAGATTGCTCGGCATAAGTGATCAAGTGCATGTACAGCTGAAAGATCTGCACAGAAACATTTTTCACGCATGCTGCAAAATTCAGACCCTGAATATTGAAACCTATTTGTAAATAATTTGCTCTGGTTTAAACAATGCATTTGTCTTTGGAAGCAGCTCGTGTTTTACTGTTATACTTATTTCAATGTTGAGAAGGAAAACAATTTTTGATTGATGTTAGCTATGCAGCCTCATGTGTGCTTAAAAAACCCTTCACACAGTACAAGAAAGGAAAGGCAAAGAGACTTGCAAGTATTAGTGTCAGACAGGATTTTTCTTTGGACATTGCCGTTTCTGGTCTGAAATGCTTTTGTATGGATGTGGCCAGCAGGAAGGCTAAGGGAGGATCCCAGGAACAACACAAGGCATTTATGCATGATGCTTACTTTCATTTAGAAATGACTTGAGCCTTGAGGAATCCAAGTATTGGAGACAGGTTTCAAACACCATTATATCCTGTGGCCTTCCTTGTTTCTCTGCCATCTCCAGCTCCTCCAAAGTGTGTCAAACCCCTTACCCATCCAAACTTTCTCCAGTCTTTCCAGCAGGACCTGGCTGGTGGCTGTATCAGCAGCATCCTGGGCTGCAGATGACTCTTCCCTGCCCTGGCAGCCAGGCTAGAGCCTACTGTGGTGTCTGGGGAGCTCTTGCAGTGGACTGGCCTTTGGTTGGGATACCTCTCTGCCCTTTTGTCATTCAACTAATTAGTGGGGTTTTTTACATAGTTCAGTGGCAAATGCATTGCACAGCGTTTACAGATCTATATCTTAGGAAATGTGCTCACAAGCTTACTTTCAAAGGCATGGAGAAACTTGAAGAGCTTCATTTGTTAACAAAATTAAAAAAAAAAAAATCCTGTAATTTTCTTTATGTTTGATGACAAAAAAAAAAATAATCTTAATCTGAGTAGAAACTCAGCATTTTCACATTGCCATTTTAGTGTTCACATTGCCATTTTAGTGTTGTATGGGATGCTGTTCCTTTTGCAAATGCCCCAGAGTAATTCTATGGGTGTTTGCCTGAATAGAGACTTCAGTCTGTGCCCTGTCATGTTTTAGAACATAATTTTTTCAGTCATCTAATTAAGCAAACTGGTTCATTATAAGCAACGCTAAGGTGTTAATTCAATTCCTACTTGTGATGTTTTTTTTCAAGCTTGTTTACCTGTGAAGCCATGTGTAACTAAAGAAAATCCCCACAGCAAGTGGTAGAAGATCGAGGGAGAAGAGGCCTCACTACTGCATTTTTTAAGCTTTAGACCAAAATCTCCAAGCCCCCAAGGTTTAATTATCGTGTGCAGTCTAGTGTTGAATAGGAAAAAGGGACTGTAGCACGAAGGAAAGATTTTCACACTGATACTCACAAAAGAACAGGAGCATTAAATGAAAAAAAAAATGTTCTAAGGTTCCAAATGCATTTGAAGTGAATAAAAGAGAAATAACTGGCAGGGACCAAGAAAATTATGAATTGAATTATAAATGTTGAGTATTTATACATCTCTCCAAAATATAACGCATCTTTGTGTTTATTGCAGCAAAATAAATAAGCCAGAAGTGTACCAGCTAGAGTTTTTCAAGCCTCTTCTTTATCTCATTTCAAGTTAGGTTACTGGCTTAAAAGAATTCAAAAGGTGAAAAAGACCTCACACTATTATTCACTTTAGCACATACGTGACCTGAAGAGGATTAAAGGTTTGTTCAATCTCTATTCATAGTATTCTTAAAGAGTTTTCAAAGGACCTTTTAAACAAAGGTTGCCAAACAAAGCACTTCTTTTGTTGCTACTTAGCTGAGGCCTATTGTCAATTAATAAGCAGGCTTTCACTTCAGTGTAATTGGGGCTTTCAATTCTAATTATGCTGCATACATATAGAAAATGTGAATGTAATATTAATAACAAAATAAAATTGTACGTATGTGTGTGTGAATACACATATACATATATACATACACATCCTCCACAAACACACAAATCTCCATGTAAGCTACACAATACACTGTTACAGCAGGTGTTATGTTCCACCACAAACCTGGCTGCATTTCAATAGTACCTTTAGTCTGTATCTCTAGAAAATGCTTTGATGTTTTACAAATAGCCTGTATAAGTAATAATTATAGTTAAAGCTGGAGTAGGTACTGTGGTTTCATTTATTCCAACCACCGTTATGTTTTTAACACTTTTAAGTTAATTTAATGCAATTTGCTAGACTGAAATTTTATTGAGGATTGACTTTTTTGAAAAGTTTGAATTAAAGATGTTCCACTCTTTTTGATGAGTTGAAAATTAATATTTACGATCTTTTCAACCTTTTCCTGAATAAACAGGTCTTGAGCTGAAGTACCTCATAATAAATAGCCTTGACCATAACAAATTAGTCTTTTTTTAGAGAGGGAAGGAAATGTCATTTTAAGATGACCACATTGTGAGATTTTGAAAAATTATATGTTGTAGTTATACACTGCAATCACACAAGACATCTGGAACTTAACATAAACAGACTTATTTGTATACACTCACAGATATGTATGCCTATATAGAGAGAATACATATATATCACAGAATCATAGAATTATTCTGATTGGAAGAGACCTTCAAGATCATCAAGTCCAACTGCTAACCCAGCACTGCCAAGTCACCGTGAAACCATGTCCCTCAGCAGCACCTCTACACATTTTCAAAATACCTCCAGGGGTGGTGACTCCACCACTTCCCTGGGCAACCTGTTCCAGTGCTTCACAACCCTTTCTGTGACTAAATTTTTCCCAGTATCTAATCTAAACCTCCCATGGCGCAACTTGAGGCTGTTTTCTCTTGTCCTATCATTTGTTACTTGGGAGAAGAGACTGACCACCACCCTGCTACAACCTCCTTTCAGGTAGTTGTAGAGAACGATAAGGTCTCCCTTGAGACTCCTTTCCTCCATGCTAAACAAACCAAGTTCCCTCAGCCACTCCTCATAGGACTTGTTCCTTAGACCCTTTACCAACTTCATTGCCCTTCTTTGGACACACTTCAGCACCTCAATGTCTTTCTTGTAATGAGGTGCACAGAACAGAGCCCAGTATTTGAGGTGCAGACTCACCAGTGCTGAGAACTGGAGGACAATCACTTCCCTACTCCTGCTGGGCACAC
>VYZX01021039.1:160859-176936 GCA_013401335.1 Brachypteracias leptosomus | reverse complement strand
TGCCTCCTCCGGGGCATCGGGCAGCGCCGAGCCCGAGCGAGGGCCGCCGCCGCTGCCGCCGCCTGCGCTGGGCCGCCGGCACAGCAACAAGCGCTTCACCGGCCTCAAGCTCTTCGGGCGCAGGTGAGCACCGGACGGGGCGGGGGGGCGGGCGGCGAGGCGGCGGGGGNCGAGACGGCGGGTGGCGGCGACGGGGCGGGAGGCCGGTCCCCCGGGACGAGGGCTGGCCACGGCCGGCAGGAGCATCCTGCTGGGAGGCTGCGGAGCCGCTGGCTCGTCCCAGCCCGGGGGGCAGCCTCTCACAGCCCGCCGCACCGGGCCGGCCCCGGTTACCGAGTGGGCAACCGGCTGAGCGCGGCCGACGAGGGATGCGGGACACGGTGTGGGGCTGGATGAGTCTGCGTTTTCCTCCTCCTGAGCGCTGGACACGAGCGGTGGGAAGTTGGGAAGCTTCGTCCTCCTTGCACCCGCTCTGTCTCCTCCCCAGAGAGCTGGGAGCCTCATCTCTGGAGGGTTCGTTTCCACCTGCCTGTCTCCAGCACCGCACACCCCGTCCCGTGCTCTGGCTGCAGGACCAGCCGTCCTGCAGCGCCCAGGGGATGGTTGTGCTGGTCCTGTGCACCCCAGCACCCCAGCTTCACTTGCTTCCACCCCAAAGGCTCCTTGCGCCTCCCCCAGCCTTGCTGTTGGCCTCGTGGGATTTGGGGGATTCTGCGGAAGCAAAGGGTAGCCCCTGCCATCTGGAGATGTGGACAAACATTGGATAAATGAGGTCCGAAGGGACCTCTGGAGGTTGTGTGGTCCACCCTGCCACCCCAAAGCAGGGCCGAATTTGATCAGGCTGCTGATGTTGAGGTTTAAGTCACCCTGGGAACCTCTCCTGTGCTCCAGCTCCTCAGGAATGTTTAGCTCCTCAATAACTATTCAGTTCCCCTTGTTGCAGGCTGTGCTCGTTGCCTCTCTGGTTGTTGCTGCGCACCTCGAGGCAGCATTTGGTTCAATCTTCTCTGTACCTACCCATCAGGTAGCTGAAGATGGTAATAATATTCCTCCTTAACCTTCTCTTCCGGAGGCCAAACCGCCTTCACTTATCTCAGCCTCTTCTTGTATCTGGTAGCTCCTGCCCCAGCCATCTTGGTGGCCCTGTGCTAAACTTGCTACAGCTTGTCAGCGTTGTTGGTGTCCAGGGAAGTCCAAAGCAGGACGCAGGGCTCCCCGGTGGTGTCACAGGTGCTGGATGAAGAGGAAAGGCCCCAGTTTCAACCTCCACAGCGAAACTGGAGCTGGGAGTGGAGGACTCCTTCATGGAGTGGTGCTCTCCTCTGCTGTGGTTCAGAGCTGGTGGCTGCTTTGAGCTCCTGGCATCTCCAACCTGCCCCCAATACAATACGGCATCTCTCTCTAGCTCCCAGGGGTTCGAGCTGCTTTTGCTGCAATGTATATCAGAGCCTGCACCGAGGGGAAGTTCTCCATGTGTGAAGAACCTGCTGCAGCGTGGACATGTAGGGAAAAGGCAGAGTGAGACGGGCAGGAGAGGGCCAGCACACTGGCCGGGATGGCTGGAAATGCCCATTGGATTGTTTGGTGCATGGATGCTTCTCTCGGTCTTCTGCTGAGAGAGGGACCTGGTTCCCTCTGGCTGTGGATGACGAATGTAGCACCCAGAGCTGCATTCTCACGGAGTGAGAAGAGATTCCCATGAGAAGGAAGGGGCTCCCACACATGCCCATGGGAGGCTGGCTTGGTGGGAAGCTGTGCAGGATAATTGGCAGCACGCCGATGAATTCCTGCCCACCTGAGCGCTGGGGCAGAGGATGGTGTGAAGTTTTCACCTCCTCTGAAGGAATTGCGGGGGAAGGCTTCACTGCACTTTTCTTTTGGCAAGAAGTACAGCCAGCCCCTACCTTCCAAATGCTTCCCCACAGCCATCGGTGAGGAAATTTGCACACCCTTTGGTTCTGGGCTTTAGCCAGAGTGGATGTGGTCTGGAGAAAACCCAGGCAGCAGGCAGGAGGTGTCCTGCTGGCAGCAGGGAGCCTCTGGAGAGCCCCAGCTTCGAGGAGAGAGGTCTTCCGAGGTGGCCAGGAGAGGGACAGGTCCATCAAATGGCAGGAGAGCCTCTCTTGTCCCCAGGGCAGGTGAGCCCCATGGGGATTGGAAGCAAAAGAGCGTGAGCCCCCCGGCAGTACATCAGTCCCCTGTGTTTTGCAACGGGGCTTATTTTTGTACCTTGTAATTGCCTTACAGGAGGGTGGAGTAATTGTCTCCAGAGCTGACAGAGACGAGCGCACAATACGTGCGTCCAGGCCACGAATGGGTAATTCTTTTAATTGGGCTGATAAAGGGATTGGGGCCGATCAGATAATAGGTGGTTAGGATTAAATTTCCTTCCTGGGAGCCCCATTTTGTGTGCTGCGAGTGAGGAGCGTGGTTTACCCTTTCCAGGGGGAGGCTTGGGGAGGGAGCACGAGCCCCTTTCTTGCTCTTCCCCACGCTGGAGAGGTGGGATGCTGAAATGGGTCTTCTCTGTGGGTTTTAGGTTCTTTAACACCCCCCCTTCACAGGATACATGTGATGGCTGAGTCTGAAGCGACAGCCACCACCAGGCAGCTGCTGGGCAGCTGTCCTGCAGAGGACGTGAGGCTGAGTTTTCAGCTGTGGTCCTTTGGCAGGCCCTGTGCTGGAGCCTGCACGCAAGCCCTGGGGGCACCTGCCAGTGCCCCGGGGAAGGTCTGTGGGTGGCATGGCTGTGGGTAAACGACACTTGAGAAACTGAGCCGAGCACCCGCCTACGTCTTTCTGGGACGCTGCTTGTCACTCTCTTTGGTGCAGCTTGACACTCACGCCCATGTGAAAGCTGGGGGAGATGTGCTGCTGGGATGACAGCCCAGCCCTCCCCATCTCCACCGTGTGGGGTGTACCCCCACATCCCCTTGAACGTGCTGCTGAGTGGGTCCAGGCAGAGGGGCTGGGTGGTGGGTAAACCCCAGGTGTCCTGGGGGAAGACCAGGCAGTAGTGAGGAGCCTGAAGGTCGTGATCTGTGTGCTGGCAGGCTGAGAGCATTGCTTACCTCAGGACAGGCTTTTTCACAGCACACCTTGCTGCCAGCTGGCTGTTGAGCAATCCTCCTCCTCCTCCTCCATGCACGCAGAATTTGCACGCCTCTAGCTCTGGAACCCTCCAGCTTCTGCTCCTCGTCCTACTCACAGGCTGAGCCCAGGCCAGTGACACCCATGGCAGTCCCCAGCTGACCCCTGTGGTGACATCTGGGTTTATTGGCAGGGCAGGTGGGATGTGTCAGGAGAGCTGCTCCCGCTGCTGAGTTTGCTCTGTGCTCTCTGCTCCAGGCCTGACCTCCCGTGGGGCAGCTCGGGGACTTTTGATCTCAGCAGCGGACAAGTGTCCTCCTGGCGTGATCCCTGCCTGCCACTTGCCTCATCTTTCCAGCCCTGGGTCCTCCTGAGGTCAGTGCAGGGGCTGCTGCGGTGCTGGCTGCCCCTGCTGGAGAAGGTGGCAGGACCTCTAATCTGCTTAGGAGTTGGAGCATCCTTTCCAGGAAACCCTGTAATCTCCTCAAGGGGCTGAGAGGAGGGAGGTTGATGTTCCTGCACTGGCAGCAGCCACAGGTCTTTGCAAGGAGACAGGGTTGAGTGGGGAGAGACAGAGCCACGGGTGGTTTGGAGGCCGTTTGATTTTGTGGGTCCTCTTGGGGACTAGCAGCAGATGCTCGAAGGGTGAGGCCAGCCCTCTGTGATTGAGGGGATGCTCTTGTAGAGCAGGTGGTGCAGTGTAGGATGAGGCTGGTGAGACCCTGGCACAGGCTGCCCAGGGAAGTTGTGGATGCTCCATCCCTGGAAGTGTTCAAGTTCAGGTTGGATGGGGCTTTGAGCAACCTGGTCTAGTGGAAGGACTCCCTGCCCATGGCAGGGGGTTCAGAGCTAGATGACCTTTAAGGTCTCTTCTATCTCAAACCATTCTATGATTTCCTTCACTCGTGGTGCCATGCCTGGGAAGCAGGTAGACTCCCCAGAGACTTGGCAAAGCCTCTAAATATAAGTTGCAGCTCTACTCTTTGTCTTCTTTTTCCCAGGTGACTCCATGAGCTGAAGCTCCTGAGTTACCTCCCAGCCACACGTTCACTGAGAGGACCAGACAGTAGGAGTTAATGGGCCTCCTGCCTCTGCCTTGCCTGCTGGGCAGGTTGTGCTGTCTGGGTTAGGCTGCCAATTCCAGTTTCTACCTGTGGTTGTTGCTCCCGTGCCTGGGAACAGCCAGCCTGAGCTTTGCTCATCTCATGGCTCTCAGTGTATCCCGGTGGTTCAGGGCCTGAAGAAATGAGTCAAGCGTTCCCTGTCTTGGAGAAGCCCTGCTCAACTGGCAAGAGGACCAGTGTGAGCTGGGGATCCCTCTCTGGGGGGTTAGGGGATGCTGCCCAAGAGGCAGGTGCCAGGTGGTGGGTATGTAGCACAAACAGAGGTCTGGCTGGAGGTAGTCCCCCCCCCTTTGGCCGCCACCCTGGTCTCCACGTGGGAGATGTCTTCAGCGTGCCTCACAGGCCACTGGATACCAGCTCGTGGTGAGCTCTAGCCACACCACAGCCCGTTCCCAGCCAGACAGGCAGGAAAACCCACCCAGCACCATCAGTGAAGAGCTCCGCGTTCACCCCTTCCCTGGCTCCACTCGCCCCATCTCCCATCCCCTGCTCGGCTCTGCGGGGCTGGAGCGGCCTGGGCTCCGAAGCAGGCTGTGGCTTTGCAGAGCATCACGTGTGCCTGCTGCCTGGCTGGCCCAGGAAGTCAGGGCAGCTCACGAAGAGCCTCGTTGGGGAGGGTTTTCCCCTCGTTTTGGCTGCCACAGGAAACGTGGGTGCTGGAACAGTTCATCCCTTGCTGCCGTTGGCAGCCCAGGTGTGGGTCCTGAGCTGGAGAGCGGAGAGACTCCTTCCTGGGGGCTTCCACCTCCTCTCTGGGGAGGGATGAGGATGGAGAGTCACAGGGAAGAAACACCTACAGCTCGGAGCTTCCTTCTGAGCTCCCGGCCTCCGGACAGGAGAGGGGCTGGGGGGCTGTGCAGCCATCCACGTGCCGGCCCCTCCATGTGAAAGTTCCCTCTCGAGCAGATTATCTGTATCTCGTCCTGCCTCGCCGCCTCAGCCCTGGCTGGGAGCCACTTGGATCCAGCACTAAGCCTCTTACCACCCAAGTCTGAGGTCACCACAGAAGGGGACATGGTGTGGGGCACTCTGGCAGGAGGTGCCTGGAAGCTGCTTCCACTGAACGTGGTGGGAGGGGGGGGAGGATGATTTCTGCAGGGATTTTGCACCCATCGGAAGCTGGCAGATGGTGGGATTAAGAGGCGGCAGAGCTTCAATCCTGTGAGAGCTGTCGGGATGCACGGTCGGAGGCACCTCGCTTCTCAGCTGGGCTCCGGGTTGGCCTGGGGCCAGGAGATGCTCCAGCAGAGGCTGCTGGGGAGGACCCCCGCCTGGCCTTCAACAACAGCCTTGCCTCCCCACAAACGTGCTTGTTTGAACAGCAGAGGAAGCAGGTGTGGTGGGGGCAGGTGTTGGAGGGATCCCAAGAAAGGGGCGCCCGCTCTGTGCTGGATCACCAGAGCTTTGCTCCCTGGCTGGCGATGACTCGGGGCTTGGTGCCCGTGTGCAGGGGCTGGAGGGTTGGGAGCAGGTTACCTGCCCTGCCCGAACAATGCTCCTCCATGTGAGGCTTGGCAAGTGCCTTCATGGTTTATTTGAAATTCAAATCCATGCCCAGACCCAGCGGTGGAGGTGAAGGCTGCCAGGAGCTGGGCTAGGGCAGGGGAGGAGGGAGGGGAGCAGGGCTCCCACTCTGTGCCAACCTGGCCCTGGTTCCTTCATCGTGCACCCTGTGGAGGTGCAGGGCATGAGCACCAGCTGGGTCGGGCTGGAGGTGAGCCTGGACTGGGTTGGGTTAGCATCCCAGAAACCGAAATGTGATGCTCGATGTGGACTGACTGGCTCCAGAGGGACAAACGGCCTTGCTGACCCCAGCTCCGTGGGCACGTTGCCTGCATTGATCTCCACAGCTGACAGCAGGGCCAGTGGTGTGGGTGCCACTGGGGTCTGGAGATGCTGAGGCTGTGGGGTGGAGGGATGGCATCAGGGCAGCAAAGCCATGGAGGGAGAGGATGGTGCTGTCTGCTGAGTGGCCAGCCGTATTTATGGGGAGAGCTTGCTGACCCCTCTCTTTGTGTCCCTAGACTCCACCTGCCCCACAAAGGTGCCTTCCCTTGTCTCCAGGGCAGCCAGCCCAGCCGATGGGGATCCAGGAGGATAAAGCACCGGCCGGCGGTGTATAAGTACGTGGTATTTTTATTGGCTTGCCCAGGCTGTGCAGTCGCAGCAGCTGCCACAACGTTCCTGCTCAAGAGCTCTCCTCCCTGCCACCCACGTCTCACCCCACGTCACCCTGTTGTGTCTCACTAACCAAGGCTGCCAAGAGCCAGGCTGCCTGTGGCACTAACCTTCTAGAGGGCAGCTCGCTGCCAGGCTTTCATCGGCTAACGTGGCACCTCTTGTTTTGCGGGTGTTTGGGGCTGAGGGTGTAGGTTGACATCTTTCTCCTCCATGTCCTAGCTGCTGTGGGCACAAGGACCATAACACCTAGACCCTGTAGGTGCTGAGTGCTTTGAAGACCTGAGATGACAACACTGAGAGAGTGTTTTGGCCAAATGGCCGCAGCAGCCTAAAGTTCACTAGGGTTGGGGCTGTCGGACACGATGGCAAACCAGAGCCTGGCACGTAGTTGCTGTGTGGGAGCCAATACCTATGCTAGCCATGGTGTTGGGGCCTCATGAGTGCTCCCAAGGAGATGTGGAGGTGGGGACAAGTCCCAAGCCCTGTTTCCAGGCTTCCTACACACCATGGGCTTTGTGGAGCAGCACATCAGCCTGGTCAGCATTTGGCTGCACTTGTGTGAGTGCCTCACAGAAATGCTGTGGTGGAAGACAGCTACTGAAGACTCTGCTGAATGGTTTCTCTGGGTGTTACCCTGTCTGCATGGCATCCTGGGCCTTTCCCAGTTTCTTGCTCCATCTCCAGCTTGCCTCACTTTGTAGACACCAAAGTCTCATGTCCCACTGCTGCTTGGGAGTCCTGTGGTTGGAGGCGTTAAGGTTGAAGAGCAGTGTGGCTGGTTAGTGCTCTGCAGAGGGGAAGTGGATGGGGCTTGGAGAGGCCCAAAGAGCCGTGGGTTGAACACCAGAGGGCATGGTCGCTCTTTGGAGCTCTGCTGTGCAGCTCCAGCCCTTTCCCTGGGGCTTGCTTCAGCTGGGTGTTGTGGCATGTCCCTTCTGCAGGGTTGCTGACCTTGGCTTCTCGCTCCTGGCTTGACTTTCTTCTGCAAGGGAGGGCTTTGCTCAGCATCCGTGTGGAGCTTTCTTCATTGTGCTGCTGTGGGTGAAGTGGCCAATGAGTTGACTGGCTTGAACATGTCAGATGTTGCCACAGGCTGGCTGGTGCTCTGAGGCTCTCCAGCCAAGGCAGCTGTTGGCCAACTCGCCGCTGCGTGGGCTTGCATGTCCTGGTGGCACTTGGAGCCACACAACAGCACCCACCCAACCTCTACACCTGGAACCGGGGCTGCTCCCCTTGCTCCAGTGGTCTCATCTGGTGTCACCTCATGGGAGTGGGAGCAGAGAAACTTGGGGGTTGAGTGAGGCAGCCTCGTGAAGTGTTACCCTATGCTGGGAAGGGGGAGAGTGGTTGGCTCCCTCTGCCAGCAGCACCTCTGCCCTGAGGACTCCTCTCTAAAGGATGGCAGGAGAACAGAGCCTGCCAGCGATGTGGGGATGTTAGGATGAGAGAAGGCAGCATTCAAGAGCAGATATGCTGAGGGTATTTAGAGAAAAAAGGGTGGGGAAGAAAAAAAAATAACTTCTCCTCCTGCCTTCCCATTTGTAGCAGAGGGACAAGCTGACATTTAGCAGAACCGAGAAGTGTTAGATTTAACTTTGCTAAAAGGAGTCACTTTAATCTTGATGAGAGGTGGGGGAGAAAAGGACTTGGTGGCTCAGTGCCATCAGATGAAAAACTGAAACTCAAAATTAGGCTTGCAATCAGCAGCAGGGTCACAGTTAAACCAACAAATGCCTTTTGGGTGGCAAGGCAGCATGTGCTTCGCTTAGTCATGGGGTCACGATGAAGGCTCGGGACACAGAAACAGGAGGTGTCTCCTCACTTGGAAAGCCCTGCTCAGGGCTGCGGGGGTCTGGGGAGCCTCCCCTCCTGGAGCAGTGGTTTCTGCTTGAGTGCACTGGGCTGAAACCTGTGACAGCAGCACGGGGAGCGGAAGGTCTCCCTCACCACCCATTTGCCTGTGTGCGTGTTTGCAGGATGAGGGCTTAGTAGGTCACGAAGGAGGGGAACAGCAGCAGGAAGGTTTAACCTGACTGGCTTGAGGCTTCCCACTCCCACTGCCTCCAGGGAAAGGGACTTGCAGAGCCAGTGACCTGGTCTGCTTGTCTTGGAAGGGATTCTGGGGACAGCTAGAACCTGCTCTGGGCTGTTCCTGTGTGCAAGTCTGGGTCCTGCCAGCTCAGGAGGGAGACAGGACTGTGGCAGGGGTGAGGAGCAGCAGGCAGTGTCAGTGGAGGTCAGGAAGAGCAGGGTGGGCATGGGGCAGCTGGAGAGAAGCTCCTTTGCTGGAGATGGGGCACACAGATCTCTTACCAAGCTTTTTTTTTTCCTCTGAACGGGTGGCTAGTTATAGCATGATTTTAATTTCTTCTTTGATAAAACTTCCTGCCAGTCCCAGTGAGTGGGTATTAGCAGTGGACTCAGAACTGTTCCTAGGGGGTCTTCTGCAGCCTCTCCTGCTCCTGTGGTTGCAGCCAGCACCACGGCTGCCCTGGGGCTGCAAGGATGATGGGACCTGCTTGGCCTGAAGGACACGTATACCCTGTGTAGGGAAAGGGGCAGAGCCCTCCATCCTTCAGCAGCTGCCAGAGAGAGGGCTGGGCTGCAGCGAACACTCCCTGCAGCTCCCACTGCTCCGCAGAGGCCCCTCACTTCTGCCGTGACAGAGGCAGCAGTGGTGGTAGCTCAGTCCTCCAGGCCTGGATCCGCTCTGGTTAATGGTTTCCTGTGAACCACTTTCAAGATACCCATCGTGGAAGGCAGCTGACCGCCCTCGCCCTGCTGGCAGCAGCCTCCCCTGACGCTTTGTTATGATGGCTTTACTGCAGTCTCTCTCCAGGCCCCGAGGAGCACTGGGCACGGTCCAAATGCACACACGCTCCTGCACACCCAGAGGAGAAGAGCTCCCTGTCTCATTTTACCCCTGACATGCAGGCGAGGGGAAGGGGCGGGCAGGAGGAGGCCGGGACCGAAAGGACAAGGCCTAGGATGAGGTCGCAGCTTCGGCCACCAGCAGCCATGTGGCTATTGTGGCCATCAGCTCCCATTGCCCGTAAATGACCGAAATACCAGATGGCTGGTGACTCACACCTTGCAGGCATGCTGAAGTGAGCTGGCCTTCAGCCTGACCCCCACACACACTCCTCCCCCACGGCGGAGTTGGGTTTGGTGGCCCCAAAAGGCCGCTGGGTTGTGTTTGGCCCCAAGCACGTGTCTGGGGGACCTGGATGGCAGCGAAGCGTGTCGGGGAAGTCCCCACCAGGGCTGCCAGAGATCCCTCAGGGGCTGTGTAGCCATACGGGGAGGTGAAAACCTCCTGTGGAGCCTGCCCAGACCAGACACTGTCCCTAACTCGGGAGCAAGTTCCCTCCGGTGCAGGAGCACAGGCTCTGCATGGCTGCCGGGGGGGTGGCAGAGTCGCCTCCTCTTCGGGGTGCTCCTGTGACCTGCCTCTGCTGCTCGGGGGGAAGCGGAGGCAGCGAGGGAGGAGGGGTGGGGGGGGAGAACCCACTCCTCTTTCTCGGCCCCCTCCGGTGCCTGGGCCTCGGTCCGGGGGGAGCCGTCCCCGGGGCCGCGCGGGGAGGAAGTGCCGGCGGTTGTTNTGAGCCCCACACTCCCCCTTCCCTCCTCCTCCTCCTCTTCTCCCTCTTCTTCTTCCTCATCTCCCCCCCCTCCCCTCCCGCCCGTCTTGCCGCTTTTGCTGATGCCGGGTGGGGGGTTGTGGGAGGGGACCCTTGGTTCGTGGCTGTGGCTACGGCAGGTACCGAGTCCCTGGGGAAGGAAGGGCAGGGGGAGGCATCCCCGAGGCTCTCGACCTTGCTGGGCTGAGCTGTGTTGGCTCCTGGGGGCTCCGAATGGTCCCCGGGGCTGAGGCGGGGGCTCCGGAACGCAGCTGCCCGTGGCACTCGGTGGCACCTGGCTCTTGATTCCCCTTTGGAAGGAGGTTTTCCCTGCCGGAGATGCGATTCCAGCCGTCCAGGCTGCTGTGGCACTGGGCTGTATCCTGGCAGCCTGCGTGGCATGGGGGTGGCAGCGGGGAACATGCTGGTGGGGAGCCAGCCTGAGCTGCGCCAGGACCCCCAGACCCCGGCTGCCTTGCCCTGTGGTAGTTCAGGGAAGCAGGACAGACGCTGGAGCTCCTGGCATCTCCCCTGGTGCTGGTGTCAGTGAGGTGCCCAGCGAGCAGGGGGATGCCCTTCCCAAGGGGGATGCCTTGGGGCGTGTGGCTCTCATCTTTTCTGTTGTCAGTGCCTCTAGCTGAGCACCTGAGGCTCTCTGGGCTTTGCTTTGGGAGGTGAGAAGGTCTTTGCATGGCTTTGGGAGGTCCCAAGGCTTCACAGCTCCGGGAATATCTGCCTGTGCTCTGCATCTGCTACGCTGCAGCTTTATCTTTATGCTGGGTTCTTTGCCTCCTTTCTGGGACTACTGTCCTGGGCAGATGCTGCGATGTTGTTCCCACAGGCAGGAGGAAAACTCTGGGGCTGCTTGGGGACTTTGGATCAGACAGCTGGGCTGTGGCAGCAGCCTCCCTTTAAATAGCACGTCCCTCGCTGCCCTCCTCTACAGGAGGTGCAGAACTCTGTGTACTGAAGGAGGGGACCAGCCCTGGGGAGAATGGTGGGAATCTGCTGAAGAAACCACAGGTTGGGCACCCAAACTGCCAGGGGACTGTGCCAAGCCCCCCGCCGCTTTGCTTCATGCGTGCTGCTCTGCAAAGGAAGCTCAGAGAAGCTCTCAAAGCCCTTCCCAGCCTGCGCTGCTAGTCCTGATGATGGGACCAAAATAGAAACTGCGGGGCCAGCCTCCCCCCCGACCCCTGCTCTGCCTCGACCCCAGCATGCTGGCGGTGGTTGCTCACCCTCTGTGTTTCATCCCGGATTAATTCACTGCCTGAGGCTGTCAGTCTTGCTAAACACAGCGACAGATTGTTTAAATCAGGGCTGTCGGGTTTCTTGATAACCGGGAGGCAGATTATTTACTGTAGTGGCAAATAAACTTCATAATGTTATGATGGTGGAAAGTTGTCAAGGGATATGAATGCCCGGAGTCAGCCCAGGAGCCTCCAAGGAGACTGCTTTGGTTTAAATTAAGACAAAACACTGTCTTCCATGGATTTTGGGAAGGAAATCACATTGCTGTAATGGGAACATTACTCTGAGCCTTAGGGCTGGCAAACTTCTTGACTTTATGAAGCATTAGTGGAGGGTCTGAGCAAGTCTGGCAGATGCGCCTTAAAGTACATCTCGGGTTCACCCTAGAAAGGAGGTGAAGGGGAGGTAGTACCAGGGCATCACGCAGAGCGTGGGGAGAGGCATGACGGAGCTGCAACCAGAAATACGTGGGGATTATGCTAGAAACTGTAAAAATAGTCTCAGGCCCTTCTGCTCCCAGCCCCCACTCTTCCGAGCAAACCCAACTTGAGAGCGTGTTCTCGTGAAGGGCCAGGCAGGAGGGTGGGATGGCTGATCCCCTTTGCCTTGCCTTGGTCGAGGCAGGGCCAGGCAGTGGCGACCCTTCTCAGGTTGCTGCGTGACCTTTAGGCAGTTCCTTCCACCTGACTTTGCCCCTTGGAGAAGCTTCCTATGACAAGCTGCAAAGATGCAGCGTTTTGTTTCTTTGCCTTGTCTACAACCCCCTGCAAGGAGCTGCTGGTGCCTGTTCCATCCATCCATCCATCCATCCATCCATCCCCCTGCCTTGCTCGTTCGTAGGAGGCAGCTTGGAGACTGCATCTCCCCTGTGTAGCATCGCCAGCTCCTGACAGAGTGAGAATACCAAGGAAATGGTGTGAGGTTAAAGTTAGTAGCCAGGTCTCATCCCTGGTGTGGACTGTAGTGATCCACCCAGGGCACCAATGATGCTGGGCAGAGGTTGCTGCCGACTGGGGTGTGCCATGAAATTCCTGCCCTCGGAAATAAAGCCCAGGGGCGAGTTTTGCTTCTGGTCATCTGGTGCAGGTATCCTGTTACTCTTTGTGTCCAGGGTATTTGCATCAGGTTCACAGCACTGGTGCTGCTGTGGTGCTGAGTTGTGCTCTTGCTCGGCCACGTGCAGGATGGGTACATACAAAGAGGCCAAGCTGATGTAGCTGCCCGTTCCTTGTGGAGTAGTGCAGGCCTGAGGCCTCCAGGTTGGTCAACCAGAGTGCCCAGTAGCACTGACAGGTTTCTCAGCAAGTTGGCAAAGCCCTTAGATGTTGTCAGGGGTGCCTGGTTCTCACTGACCATGCCCAGTAACCCTGGCAGGGGCCTCTACGCAGCTCCCTGCAGAGAGGAGCACTGGGGCTGCATGTGCAGAGACCTCAGCTGGGAGGAGGTTCTCTGCAGCTGCATGCATGTGGCCACCACTTGATTTCTAAACCCTAGGAGGGAGGTCTGAAGTTCTCCGGATCACTGAGAGACAGGTGGGGACCTGTTCCCCTCTGAGTGTCCTGCAAAGACCAGCTTCTGTAGCTTGGAAGGGCAGCCTTAAGGTTGCAGCAGTAATCTCCTCCTCCGCAGTATGAGGGTAACGGCACAACTGAGGATGTCCTTGGCTGCATTTTGCCCTGGAAATGCCAGGCTCCTGCAGCCTGGGAGAGAGGTGCTGTGACCCGTGTAGGCGGTGGCACTTGTTGCAGTAGATCAAGTGAATGAATCCTAAAATAGAAGGTGAGCACAGCCCACAGCTCGCTTGCCCCTCCAGCCCCAGCCACATCACTTTCCTCCTGCTGGACCCAGCTTCTGGCAGTTTTATTTGCATTATGTAGGAGAGGTTACGGCTGAGTAGAAACAAACTGCAGTTTGGGAACTTGCTGATCACTGCTCATCCCACAGCATCCAAAGCCCTGCAGGCTGCATCACCTCCTGACCAGTGTGTTCCCTTCCCCATCTGGCATAAGGGGGGCGCTTCCTCAGCAGACCTCATCTGTGCAGGTTGATCCCTGTGGCACGTTGGAGAGGGCTGACCAGGGAGCTCCTACTGACCTCAGTAGGAGTGGTGGGACAGCAGCGTGCATGGGAAGACTGAGTATCAGAGCACTGAAAGGAGGAGGGAATGATGTGAGCTTATGATGGAAAGTGAGGCTGAAGGCGAGCAGTGGTATGTCAGCGGGGCAAGAATGAGCAGCAGCTCCCTGGATGGGCTCCCAGGCTCTAGTCCTTTGGCCCCTCCAGAGTTCTGGCAGGGAGGAGACAGAGAGGCAAAAGCCCGGGAGATGTTGGTGTCACGCAGAGGTGGCTATTAATAACACACTTTCCCTGTGATTGAGCTGTTTAAGCCAAGCGTCCTTGCCAGGGGAAGACAGCTTGTAAACTGAAACAGGCTCCTGCTTGCACCCTGCCAGCTCTGGTGCCACAGCAGCTCCCCAGCACCCACGGCAAGCTGGGACACGGGGATGCAGCCAGCCACCACCAGGATGGGATCATCCATGGTCATGGAGCAGGGCAAAGCTCTGGGGCTCGTTTCCCTTGCTGTAGCCCTGTGGTTGGAAAAAATGCTTTCCAGTCGACTAACTGGAGGTTTGCTGAAAGGTCAGGAGGAGCTGATGGTGTTTTTCAAGTCCAGACTTCTCTAGGGCTCAAGGCTTGTGCATTGTGCTGCAGTAGGGTCCACTGAAGTTACAAGATGCAAGGTTTTCCTCTTTGATCCCTGCTTGGCTGTCTAATGGCATTTAGATCCTGCCCCCAAGGTTAGCTCTGGCCTCAGAGCAAGAGGTTGCAGCTTGCTCTGAGTTCCCAGGGAGCTTCCTGCAGCTGCTTCTCCCTCAGCTCTTGAGGACAGCACTGCTGCCTGCCTACACTCTGGGACACGTTCCTGCTTCCACAGCATCTCTGCCCACAGATGCCAGGCAGGGAGCATAGAAGGCTGAGGAGCTCGGAGCGGTCTGGTTGGAAAACAACACCTCCCAAGAGCTCTGATTGCAGACCAGGAGCAGACTAGAGCTGCCATCTCCTTCCTCATTCACAGGAGGAGACTGAAGTGATAGTGTGTAGCTGCTCCTAAGTATGGAGCGATACCTTAGTGCATGCAGCAGCACTTCCCTTCCCTGCAGTGCAACTGCCAGGCTGTCTCCATCCAGCTCCTCACCTAGCTGAGCCAAGCAATGAGGGCTGCAGAGGAGCCACAGGTGCCAGCTCTTCTCTTGTCTTGTTTCAGTGGAGATCCCAGAGATGTGTTAGGCCAGGAGCTTCCAGGACTTATCTCTTCTCAGGCTCCTCTCCACCTGCTGTGTGGTTCCCTGGCTGCTCTGCTGGTGTACATCAACCCTGGGCACCCCCAGTCCCCAGCAGTCTGTCCGTCTGCTCCACCACCAGCAGCTCCCAACGCTTGCGATGCACCATTTGGAGCTCAGATTGGAAGTAAGCTGTGAGAGATGGGGATGTCTTCACCCATCAGATCTGAGCTGCCACGTGCTGCTGTTGTGGACTGTCAGATGGCTGCCTGGTAGTAACGTTCACCACTGGTGGCTGCAGTGTGAGTCCATGTGCCGCTTGCAGACAGCCCTGAGGATGAAAAGGGCTGTAATCAGCTAGTACCCAAACATAAATGTCAAGCCAAGGTTGTTCTAGCAGCTTTCCTCACGAGACTGTGGTGCAAAAAGGAAGGAAGCTGTGTTGAGAGATCTTCCTGCCCATAGCAGCAGCTCAGCAAGTGGTACAGCAGCTTCATGCTAGGGTAATATCTGGGGCAGGAGGGAACGTCTGTTCAGCTTGGTTGGGATTTAGCTGGGGAGAAGGGAGAGGAGCACAGCACTGCAGTGCTGGAGACGGGCTGGGAGCAGGGTGATCAGCAGAACATGCTTTTGCCCTCTGCAAAGCTTCAGGGGCCTCAGTGGTGTGACAGTTAACCTGCTGGTGGCTAAGTACCTGCATTGCTCGCTGTGGTGGGACTTGAGAAATCTCTCTGAGAAGGTGGGAAGTTATTTTATTTTTAGCTCAGTCAGGCTTTAGCTGCCCTGGTGCTGCTCTGTCCTTCCTTCCCTCCTTGTGCTACATTACTGAGCACAGGCATGGCCATGACACTTGCCATCATAGCACCCTGAGCTGAGCCGTGAAGCTCAAGGAGCAGGGGAGCTGTGGGCACCAGGAGCCCCAGCAGCACATCTACCCAGCAAGCAGGTTTCAGCTGTGCCATGCAGCATCACCATGTCCTCCTGTCCCCCTCGCCCCCAGCCCTGACGCCCGCAGCCCAGCCTGGCGGCTCCCGAGGGAGCCTATTTAATTCCTGGTCTCTGTGTTAACAGCCGGGTGCGATGGAGACCTTTTTCAGGCGTCACTTCGGGCGGAAGGGGCAGCGTCGCGGCAGCGGGGTGGCCGTGCCCACGGGCAAGGCCCGGCGGCGCTCCCAGGCGGGGCTGCCCTCGGCCTCGCTGGCCCAGCACCGCCGCAGCTCGGCCACCCCGCAGCCAACCCTCTCCTGCCTGGCCCTGCCCCGCNATGTATGGCCGGGCCATCTACGGCCTGCCGGGCCGCTACCGCCGCCTCAGCCAGCGCCGGCGCTCCAGCGATGCCCCCCGGCCCGGGCTGCCTCCCTCCGGCCGCCTGCGGCTGCTGCCCCGGCACTGCGCGGGGGTGGCCGGAGCTGGGTGTCCCTCTGCCACCCTCCCCGAGTGCTTGGGACCGGAGCCCGCCCGCCACGCCACCCCGGATGGCTGGAGCCCCCGGCTGCTGTATGTAATGGTGGCAGTGTGCCAGGAGGTGAT
>VYZX01021039.1:118922-159134 GCA_013401335.1 Brachypteracias leptosomus | reverse complement strand
TGCAGGCCGGGCTGCTCTCGCGGGGTCCCCGCTGCCTGCGACGGGCCTCGTCCCACCGCCTGCCCACCGAGGTCATGTATGGCCGGGCCATCTACGGCCTGCCGGGCCGCTACCGCCGCCTCAGCCAGCGCCGGCGCTCCAGCGATGCCCCCCGGCCCGGGCTGCCTCCCTCCGGCCGCCTGCGGCCGCTGCCCCGGCACTGCGCGNCCCCCGGCTGCTGTATGTAATGGTGGCAGCGTGCAAGGAGGCGATGGTTCGGGGAGGGGAGGCTGGGTGCAGGCCTGGGCTTGGTGGGAAGGGAGGGAAGGGCCTAGCGCCATCGGGCCTGGATGCCATCAGTGTCTTGCAGTGCTGCTCGTGTCCCTTGAGCGTCTCCCACTCAGGCCAGGGCTGCCTCCGATGTTCTCAGAGCAGCCCCTGGGGCTTGCAGGCATCCCCTCCCACCGGTCTGAGGCCAGAGGGAGGTGGCAGGCCTGGTTGTTGTGGGCTAGAGGCACTTTCTCTAGCTGGTCAGCCATGCTGCTCCTTTCCTCCACCCCAGCACATCTGGGAGAAGCTCAATACCCCAAACAAAGAGCTGCTTTTCTTCTGGCCGGTTGTGCTGGTTCCTGAACACGCCCTGAGCTCTGAGGTGCCTTGGTATGGGAGAGCTGTGGGGAGCCTCTGCAGAGCAAGGGCTCTGGGTTGTCCCTCCAACGGCACCACCACAGCTCGGTAGGGCATCCCAGGCTGTTTTGTGATGGACCTATAGGCTTCAACCCTGCAGGCCCAGGCTGTGGCTTTTGCCAGGTCTTTAGCTGAGCCATCAGCAGCGTGGCCAGCACCTCTTCCTAACCATGGGGCAGGAGCAGGTACTCCTTGGCCAGCAGCTCTGGAGATTCACCTCATTTCCAGATGCTTTATCCTGAGGACACTTTTCTGCTCCAGCCCCTCCATCTGTCCTAGAAGCAAGTTGTTCTTTGCACATATTCCTCCTCCCCCGATCTAATCGCCAGCCCTCCTCTGTCTTCCAGGAAAGCTATTGCCAAGTCCAGCCTGCAGCACATGGTAGCCCAGCCTAACCCTGCGCTCGCCCAGCGGAGTGACTCGGAGAGGCAGATTCGCAGCACCGTGGACTGGACCGTAAGTTGTAGCATGTTTTGCTGGGCATTGCATGGCATGGACTCCCCACCAAGAAGCAGCAAACTCTTCACAGGCTGAGCCTTCCCAGGTGACTTTGGCTTGGGCACATTCTGGCCTGTTCTGTTGCCACCAGCTGGTGCTGGCGTCTGTGCTGCTGGCAGCACTCCTTGAGGCTGCAAGGAGAAGGCTGTGTAGGCACAGGTGGCTCCTGGGAGGATGGCAGAGCTCTTCTTCACTGCCAGCTCTTCTGTTCCTGGCAGCTGAGATCTTCTGATGGCTGGGGCCAAGCAACAGGAGCAAGCCCCTGCTCCTTTGCAGATTTTAAGCTGCACTCTGAGGTCAGGAGAATCCTCTGCATTGAATTTTCCCCAAGGCCTCCTCTCAGGGGTTGATGGAACAACAGGACACTGCAGGACACTACAGCTGGACTGTATGTCTTGTAGTTGGTTTCCTGGGGTCATTTCCAACAGGTGGGCCATAGCAACAGCTTCATGAGGTTTCTTCTGTCCAGATTTTGACCCTGGTTGTCCTGTGCATCTTGTCTCCTGGCCTACATCCAGCTCCAACCTCCCACTCCCCAGCGTTGCCCAATATCTTGTCCCTCACACAAAGCGTTTCAGGGGCTCGGACGTCCATCTGGGTGTGCTCTCAGAGAAACCTGTTGTCTTTTGCCTTTCAGGAGACTGCGGTCTATGGGGAGCACATCTGGTTTGAGACCAATGTCTCTGGGGACTTCTGCTACGTTGGGGAGCAGAACTGTATGGCAAAGCTGCTGGTGAGTCCCCCGGGGTCACCCACCTCCCCGGCAAGGGACACAGATGCAGGCTGTGCTACCACCCAGCCAGGAGCCTGCACTGGGGGACAGGGGGGAATCTGGGGGGCTGCCAAGGTGGGGACTATGTCCCTCCTACCTCTGGAGTTGCCTCCCCAGTTTCTGCCAGTGCTGGTGCTCAGTTTGCAATGGGAACCTAATGCAGGGCTGCCACTTGCCCTGAGGTGACATGATGTTATTCCAAGGAGAGGTTGTTGGGATCCCACACCCTTAGAGGAACAGCCTGGATCCAAGACCTTTCAATATCAGAGAAAAGTGAGTGCTGGAGACCCAGGCCTGATCTTACTGGGCTCCTGCAGTCCTCCCTCACAGCTTGCAGGCTCAGTCCTGCTTGTGCTGCAGGACACGGAGCGCTGATGCCACCCTGTGCTTGCCTGTGGAGCTTACCATGGGAGCCCTGCAGGCACCTCCAAGACCAGTTTCCGTGGTGCTCTCAGGTAGTGTCAGAAGAGGCCAAAGACTGCAGGACAGGACAGTGGGAGAGCACCTCCCTGCTCGGTCCCAGACTGGAGAGCATCTGCTCTAGGCCCACGCTTAGATCCGTTCACCTGCGAGGAGTCTAGGTTGTGTTTAACTGTCCTATAGGACTTGTTTGCATCTTGAAATCTCTGAAGGAGGTGTGATGGGAGGCTGAGCTTCCTGACCTCTGAACGCTGCTGTTCACATGTTTTCCTTCCCCTTTTCTCATTCTCCAGCAAAAACCTCTCTCCAGGCGTAAGTGTGCAGCCTGCAAGATCGTGGTGCATACACCCTGCATCGAACAGCTGGAGAAGGTGAGTAGCACCCATTAAGCCCTCTCTGTGGCTCACAAAACCTTCTGAGCAGCCCTTCCTCTTGGGCATTGACACACAAGAGGGTTGGGGAACTGCAAAGTTTCATTACAAAGAGGGGTCTTCTGAGGAGACAATACCCAAAGGAGCTTCTAGTGACACGATTGGGACCCCAGGTCCCGTTCTGTTCAGTAACAGAGATGTGTGAGGGGTTTTGTGGCAAGCACCAAACATCTCCAGAGTAAACTCCAGTAGGTTTCCTTTGGGTAGGATGGTTGTAACTGGTTTATCTCACGTGTGTTCCATCTACAGATAAATTTCCGCTGCAAACCTTCCTTCAGGGAGTCGGGATCCCGCAACGTCCGAGAGGTGAGAGGTGGACACTGCCCACATCTGCCTCCCCCTGTCCAGTTTGGTGGCAAAGGCATCAGATGCTGCCATGAGGAACATGGAGCTGGGCAGTTGGCTGCTTCCATCTCCTTGCTGTGGGCACAAACTGTGTCTCCCTGGGGATTTTCACACTTCCCACCAGCACGTTTTTCACCCGGCACTGGGGGCATCTGGCAGAGATGGGATTGATGGCCAAAGCAATGCTCCATGCTGCTGCTTGCCCACTCTCCATTGGGTTTGCTTTGTGGGGTTCTCAGTCGTTGGTTTCCCTTCCCTCCTTCCTATTTTTTTTCTGATTTTAATTCCCTCTTCTCTGAACACCTTAATTTCACCCTGATCCTTTGGCTTGGCCTTCTCCCAGCAAGTTGGGGATGGTGCATGTGTGCAAGAGCAGAGGTCCTGGCTGGCCTGGCTTGCCTGTCCCTGTGTTCTCTCACACATTGAGCCTTCCAGTGCCCTCCTTTTATTTTTTTTCCCTTTTTTCCTTTAGCCCATCGTTGTCCGGCATCACTGGGTGCACCGGAGGCGGCAGGAAGGGAAGTGCAGGCAGTGTGGCAAGGTGAGAGGGCATCTTGGGGTTTTTATTCCCTGCCTGAAGGACAAACCATCCTGACGTGTCTTCCTTGAGCAATAGGGACACCCCTGCAGAGCACGGTGGTGCCACAGTGGTGGTTGGGGTTATCTGACAGGGATCCAGAGGGCTCCAGCTGCAGGCACACCAGCTTTGTTAATGTCTTTTAGTGATAGGAAAGTCCTGTTGGGTGGTAGAAAGTTGTGATGGAATTTTTTAAGCTTTTTCTCCTTCCCTCCCCCAGGGTTTCCAGCAGAAGTTTGCCTTCCACAGTAAAGAGATTGTAGCCATCAGCTGCTCCTGGTGCAAACAAGCGGTGAGCAAAGCCCCCATTGAACATCTCCTTAGCCTGTTCTGCACCTAATGGCCTCTCCTTTCTGCTGGGACTCCCCAGGCTGCTTCTCTGCAGCTGCAAGCTCCTACAAGAAACTTTCTCCTCCCTTTCTCCTTCCCCAGTACCACAGCAAAGTGTCCTGTTTCATGCTGCAACACATTGAGGAGCCCTGTTCTCTGGGGGCTCACGCTGCTGTCGTCGTTCCTCCCACCTGGATCCTGCGTGTCCGGCGGCCCCAGGTCAGTCCCCTCAGCTCCTGGGGCTCCTTCACAACTCCTGCCTGCCCAGCAGCTCCTCACAGAGTCTTTGGGTTTGTTTCTTTTCTCTCTAGAATCCGCTGAAATCCAGTAAGAAGAAGAAGAGGACGTCGTTCAAGAGGAAATCCAGCAAAAAGGGGGCCGAGGTGAGAGATGAGGGGACAGGGAGTGACTTTATCATGTAAGGACAGAGGAATGGGGCAGTGAGGAGCAGGACTGGGAAATAAGGGGGCTTTGCTGGGTCTGTGCTGTTAAGGAGGGTGAGGTGGAGGAAGGGGCAAATCCCAGCTATGAGGCTTCCAGGGTGGCTAGGATGTTCTCTTCTTTCCACTCCTGACCTGTGTGATGTTAGGGCTCGTCTGGAGATGGGGCCTTGTGTTGCCCTGGCTTTGTTGAAGGACCTGTGGTGTGTCTTGCAGGAAGGGAGATGGAAACCCTTTGTCATCAAGCCCATGCCAGCTCCTCTCATGAAGCCCTTGCTGGTGTTTGTGAACCCCAAAAGCGGTGGCAATCAGGTATGGCTTGGTCCTACATCTGCCTGAGAAAGCAGCTCTGTGAGGGCATTGCTGTTTGGCTGCTGAGGTCTCATCATGGTTTTGGTGATGTCTTAGCTGGAGAAGAGGCAAGGCAGCTTCCACAATGCCAGTTTGCTGCCCAGCAATTCCCACCTAGGCCAGGCTTAGCAGTGGTGTCTTGGCCTGGCCCCTGCTTCCACCATCCTCTGGGGAACTCCCTGTTACCTGAAGTCTTTCTTCTCCCCATAGGGAGCCAAGATCATCCAGTCCTTCATGTGGTACCTCAACCCACGGCAAGTCTTTGACCTCAGCCAGGGTGGACCCAAGGAGGCGTGAGTACTGATGGAGGCAGCACCCTCTCTCCCCCATCCTTGCCCCAGAGAATTGTCCTCAGAGCTCTTCCCACAGCTGGCAGGGGCCTGATGCTCCACAGCTCTTTTGTGCAGAGACCTCCAATGAGTTCACACCTTGAGAGGCCTCTCTAGGATGCCTTGTGGTCAGCCAGGGTTTCCTGTTGGAGGACTGGTCTAATTTTAAGGCTCGTGGTGAAGAGACCAGCTGTGGGGTGAGGTTCCCAGGCCAAGTTCATTTATGTTCAGTTCATGTTGTGTGAATTTTGCCTGCTTGCTGCATTTCAGTTTGTCTGTGTGCAGACTGTGGACACCCTGCTCTTCCTCTGCAAGAGCTGCTGGAGGCAAAGCTCCCGTGGCTTTGCCCACTGCTGTGGCAATGGGGAGGGAAGCACACACATGGCTCTGTGGGGGCAGGGACCCCTGCAGCCTCTGCATGATGCCTTTGGTGCCTCTTCCCCCCTCCCCTCCTCACCCTCCCTGTTCCCTGTAGACTGGAGCTGTACCGCAAGGTCCACAACCTCCGGATCCTGGCGTGTGGGGGAGATGGCACGGTGAGTCCCCCAGCCCCCTCCTGCCTGCAGTGCCCTTGGCCCCAGCCCTTTCCAGTGCCAGCAGCAGCCCTCCTCTCTGGAATCCAGAGACTTTGTGGTCCGTGGTGCAGCTGGTGGCACTGAATACTGCACGTCCCCTCATCCAGAGAGTGCTAGTCTGGGGCATGTCTGGATTTGTAGCCCTTTTGGGAACCAGTGTCCTCACTGGGGTTACTGGTATCTCCTGTCTGGAGGATTAAAGACTGTGGATAGCCCCTGTGGTGGCTAAGGGGACCCTGTCCCTGCCCCTCTGACATCACTGGTGCTCCGGGTCACCTCCACCTGCTGCCAGTCCCTGAAATAACATAACCAACTGTTTGTTTGTGCTCGAGCAGGTGGGCTGGATACTCTCCATTCTGGACCAGTTACGCCTCAACCCACCTCCTCCTGTGGCCATCCTGCCCTTGGGGACAGGGAATGACTTGGCCAGGACGCTGAACTGGGGGGGGGTAAGTGACAGGCACAAGAGCTGGCAGAGAGGGGCTGAGCACTTTGGACTTTAGTTGTGGACACACGGGTGGGGATTTGCATGGGCTGGGTGCTCTGACCTTCCCTAAATACAGAGCAACAAACAAGTGTCATCTGGGTGTTACTCTTCTTCTGACGTGTGAATTATTCTGCATTAGGTTACAGTCTATTAGGACATGAACAAAAGCAGTCATGTCAAACTTTGGGAGGTTTTTAGAAGGAATATGTGTTGTTTTAAAGGCCCTCTTTGTTGGGCATTCAAGTAGAATTGATCTTTTCCTCATCTTTTGCTCTGGGATGTCTTCCTAAAGCCCCCGATCTCTGGGGCATCTCTGTGGGAGGCAGGAGGGAGACTCACCAAGCCCTGCTCTTCACCAGGGTTACACAGATGAGCCTCTGTCCAAGATCCTGTCACACGTGGAGGACGGGAACATCGTGCAGCTCGATCGCTGGAACCTCCACGTGGAGCCAAACCCTGATGCAAACCCTGAGGAGAAGGATGAGGCAGCTGCTGACAAGGTGGGACACCTCCATTCTGTGTTTGATCCCTGCACTGGGGGTCTGCATTCTCCTTTCTCCCACTGCACAATGTTGGGTTGGTGTTTCCCTCTCCCTACTCTAATTCATTCTTCTCCTCATGGCTCTGACCCACAGCACTCATGGTGAGGCACATAGAGATCAGAAGTAGAAGTTCACCAGAGCTTTAACCACAGCTTGCAACACCTATAAACCCAGTCCCCTCTGTGACTGTTTCTTTAGCAGAAACATGGGTGCTTGCAGGTTTCTCAGAGGGCAAAGTGTGTCCCTTTGGGCCACGTCCCTCACCCCTGAGAGCCAGGAGCCAATCCATCATCTCAGGCTGGTGATCTCTGGATTTTCCTGAGGGGAAGCAAGCTCTCTGAGGTTCATGAGCACCACACTTAGCTCTGCTATAGCCTATCTGCTGTGGCCACACCCTGGCAGCCTTGACCTTATTGCTCCTTTCCTTCCCAGCTCCCTTTGGATGTCTTTAACAACTACTTCAGCCTCGGCTTTGACGCGCGGGTGACGCTGGAGTTCCACGAATCCCGAGGTAGAGGGAAGCAGTGGGGCTGGGGCAGGGTCTGTGGCGAGGGGGTGCCCCAGAAAACATTCCTCAGGAAACTGGACAAGAGGATTGCCCCAGGGACGGGGCTGGAGGTGAAACCTGAGGAGCAAGTGAAGGGTGCAGAAGGGAGAATAGGGAGCTGGGGGCTGCCTGCTGGCCGGGGCTGGCTGGAGAGCTGCATCTGAGGAGAGCTGGCACGTGAAGTATTTCCATGTGCAGGCTAATGACCTGGACTTTTCTCCTTTCCCTAGAGGCCAACCCGGAGAAGTTCAACAGCCGGTTTCGGAATAAAATGTTCTATGCTGGGGTGAGTGTGTGAAGGATATCTGGGCATGCCTTCACAGCAGCCCTACCTCCTGTCCCACCCTAAACTCACTTATCCAAGCTGCACGAGCCTTGATGTGCACCCAGGCTGAGCCCTCCCTGGAGCTGGGGAGTTGCTGGAGAACGGCTGCAGCCCTGGGAGGCTCAGCTCCTCTGCTGGCAGCACAGCTTGCTCTCTGGCCTGTGGTACAGTTGCTGTGTTGATCTCCTGCCACTATTGTTCTTGTTCCCCAGCTCACGGATGGCCACCCAGGCAGGACCTCTCAGGACCTGTGGGGAGTGGGAAGCTTTTCCATAGAGTTCCCACACTGCTTTGGTCTTTTATTTTATACCTTGGGCCAGCTACTGCTCTCCTGTTTGTGTCTCCCCTCCTCTCCATACAACTGAACCCAAAGGGGTCTGTGTAACAGAGGCCATACTGTCTTTTCTTCTCTCTCTAGATGGGGTCACATCTCTAGAGGGGGTCACATCAGCTCTGTTTTATGGTGCTTCATTATAGTTTAAGGCTGAATTTGTCTCTTTTGACTCTGGTCTCTCCCTGGAGGAGACCCACCTCGCCAGCTCTTCCCTCAAGCCAGGACAGGGCTGGCAAGGGAATACAAGGGCACGTTACTGAAGGTGCCTTCAGGTTTTTGGTAGGCAAAATAGCAAGCAGAGTGGGTCAGGGAGGGAGAGAGGAGAGGGCTTCTGCCAGTGGGTGAGGAGGAGGTCTGAGTGTTGGTGGCAAGCTTCCTGGCTGCCCGTTTCAGTGGCCATCTGGGCACTAACAGTGTCTCTTGCCTCGGCAGACGGCCTTCTCTGACTTCCTCACCGGGAGCTCCAAAGACCTGGCAAAGCACGTCAAGCTGGTGGTGAGTGTGCAGGGGGGCTCTGGGCTGCGGAAGGGGGGGAGCTGTGGAGATGTGGGGAGTGGTCTTGATGCACTGAGTCTCTCAGGGTTGGGGAGAGGGCCATCAGCTTCTCCTGGCTTGGAAGACTGTTGCTGTAGGGTGGCCGTTTTCTCCCAAGTGGGTAGTGTGGGCCAGGCCTCCCCTTAGAGCAGCCTGAACACCCCTGTGTTGTCTCCAGTGCGATGGGACAGACCTGACCTCCAAGATCCAGGACCTGAAGCCTCAGTGCCTGGTCTTCCTGAACATCCCCAGGTGAGCAGCCCTGGAATCTGCCCTCACGTGATGGCCTCCTCACCCCCATGCTGCAGATCCCTGCTCAGCTTTGGGGTGCCTGTCCATGTTCCCCATCCCTTCACAGGTACTGTGCAGGCACCATGCCCTGGGGCAACCCTGGGGAGCACCACGACTTTGAGCCACAGCGCCATGATGATGGCTGCATTGAAGTTATTGGCTTCACCATGACATCCCTGGTAAGTTGGTGCTGTTGCCAGTTGTAGCTAGCAACCAGGAGAGCAGCAGGTCCCATTGACCAGCCCATCAGCCCCACAGATTCTCTGTTGAGGAGTTGTGGGGCTGGTATGTGTGACAGTGTCTTCTCTCTGGTGTTTACATGAGGTTCTGTCATGCCCTGGTCTCTGTGGATCCCTTCCCATTGAGATCACACCTGAGACCCTCAGAACTTGGTTCACTTGCACCATCTGGCTAACAGTGGGTGCTTCCCCCATTGACCCCTCAGTCCATAGAATCATAGAATGTTTGAGGCTGGACGGGGCCTCTAGAGCTCATCTGGTCCAACCTCCCTACACAAGCAGGGACATCTCTACCTAGGGCAGGCCACTCAGAGCCCCATCAAGCCTGACCTTGAATGACTCCAGGGATGGGGCCTCCACCACCTCTCTGGGCAGTGATCTATCACCCTCATATTAAAGAACTTTTTTCTAATATCCAATCTAAATCTCTCCTTTCCTAGCTTAAAACCATCACTCCTTGTCCTATTGTTAAAAACCCTTTTGAATAGACCTTCCCCCATCTTTATGTAGGCCCCCTTCAGATACTGGAATGTCACTTTAAGGTCCGTGTGGAGCCTTCTCCTCTCCTCTTCCCCAGGCTGAACAGCCCCAACTCTCTCAGCCTGTCAACCTCTCATGCTCTGCTTCTCACTCTGGCCCCTTCCACAGGCTGCTTTGCAGGTCGGTGGCCACGGGGAGCGGCTGTGCCAGTGCCGGCAGGTGCTCCTCACCACTTCCAAGGCCATCCCCATGCAGGTGGATGGGGAGCCCTGCAAGCTGGCGCCTTCCTGCATCCACATCTCCCTGCGCAACCAGGCCAACATGGTGCAGAAGACCAAGCGACGCAACTCCATGCCTCTGCTGAACGAGTAGGTGCCCCAGATCAATCTCCAAGGCAGGAGGGGTGGAGGAGGGAGGGACGGGACCGATCCATCACTCTCCAGGGCATTGCCATCCTCTCTCGAGGGAAAGGTCACGGAAGTATGGGCAGATCCTGGTGCTGGAGAAGCTGCTCTTTTGGAGGGGTGGGTGGGATGAGGAGGCGTCACCTTCTGACCCCGTCCCTGCTCCTTCCCCTCTGCTCACAGCCAGCAGCCCGTGCCCGAGCGGCTGCGGATCCGGGTGAGCAGAATCAGCATGCGGGACTACGAGGCGCTGCACTACGACAAGGAGAAGCTCAAGGAAGCCTGTGAGTGACCAGCCCCAGTCCCCGAGCCTGGCAGTGCCCTCGGCTAAGCCATGCGAGGTGCTGGATGTGGGGCACGGGGCTCCCTTGAGTTGTGTCTGTGCCCTGTCGTGCAGCTGTACCGCTGGGGATCATCGTGGTGCCCGGGGACAGCGACCTGGAGCTGTGCCGGACCCAGATCGAGAGGCTGCAGGAGGTGAGAAGTGGTCACGGCTGGATGTGGAGGGTGGAGGGGCTCAGGGAAGGGGTTTTTAAGCCTCCTTGACCTGCGTGAACAAACACACACGCTCCTGCTTCTGACAGCAGGTCGTGGTTTGCCTTCCCCACGTGGTGGAGGCAGGATCCCAAGCTGGAGGCCTGTTGCTCCCTGCTCTCTGGCAGCTTCTTTCTCAGCGTTGCTCTTCTGGCCTTGTTCTCCAGGCCCAGAAAAATAATGAGGCAGTGGAAAAAGCCAACGCACATCCTATGGGGGCCTCTCACCCCTGGGGTGTTTGAGGAGGCCTTTCCTCTGTCCCTTTGTTTGCTGTGCTGTGTTCCTCCAGCCCTTTGCAGCCTCTTGGCACAGCTCTGCCCCTCCGGGTGCCTGGATTAGGGTTGTCCCCCCTCCAACTCTTTTCCTTGGCAAGTACTAACGTTTGTGCTCCTGTCAATGTGCTAGCACATGGCCATGACCTGGCCACGGGCTGTGTAACCCTTGCTCCTGGTGAGCAATGCCTGCTGAGCCCACAGTGTGCCTCCTGGAGCTGCTCTGCTCAGTCTGGTGTGGTGAGGACATGCAGCAGGCACATGGCTGGCAGCTCCTGGCCCCATAAAGCCTTCCTACAGCATTGACCTGCTAGGCCGATGCCTCTGCAGCCTCCTGCACCTCTAAAGCTGTGCCTTGAGGGTGGTGTTCCTCGGTCACCTCGTGGTTTACCTTGGGCAATCACTGTGCTCTGGCCTCAGAGCAGGGCAGGGACCTTGGCCAGGCAGTGTGTAAAGCCAGGCAGCATTTGGGATGAGAGAGGGGCTGGGAGGCTGCCCAGACAAAGGCTGTAATGGCACACCTTGCCTTTCTGCAGGATTTCCTTCCACAGCCCTCTGCTCTAGAGCTCCTGCTCTTCCAGGTGTGTATGGCCTCACTCCACCCACCAGGCCCATCTCTCATGTCCAGCATGCTGGTCTCATGGGCTCCTCTTGTGGCATCTCTCTCTCTCCAGAGAGCTGGTGTGTGTCAGCTCCAGTCTGTCCCCTGCTGCCTCCCATTGCTGTGTGCTCTGCCTGTGTTCAAGTTCTCCTCTCCATCCAAGCACCTGTGGTCCTCCTTGTCTGCGGGGACCTTCCAAAGCAGGAGGGGCACTCTGGGAAGAGATGGGAAGGCCAAGAAACATGAATTTATCCTCTCTTTTTTTTTTTTATGTAGGAGGGAGACGGAGCCAAACCAAAGACACTGTCATCCCAGAAGCTGTCACCCAAGTGGTGCTTCTTGGACTGTGAGTATCATCCTCCCCTGGGAGTGTTGGCTGTGTCTGTGTGCTAGTGACATCCCTTCAGTTTCCAGTCTCAGATGGAGATCCATGTGGTGACAGGAATGGGGAGCAGAGCTTCCTGAGTGGCATCACTCAGCACATGCAGGACAACCAGGTGATCAGGCCCAGCCAGCATGGTTTAATGGAAGGCAGGTCCTGCTTGGCCAACCTGGTCTTCTAGGACAAGATGACCCGCTTAGTGATGAGGGAAAGGCTGTGGATGTTGTCTGCCTGGGCTTTGGTAAAGCCTTTGGCCTCAAGTTGTGCTGGGACAGGTTTAGATTGGACATGAGGAAAAATTTCTTCACCAAAAGAGTTGTTAAAGATTGGAAGAGGCTGCCCGGGGAGATGGTGGAGTCACCATCCCTGGATCTCTGGCTGCTGACCATGAGTGGAGCAAGGGACATCTGCTGATCTCCTGCCCCCTGAGCTGAAGGCAGCTTGGTTGGCGTGTGTCCCATCACTTCTGGAGTGCTGTGGCTGCTCTCCTGTGTCAGGCAGGCAGGGGGCCCCCCTGCTTCAGAACACTGAGAGTGAGATTCACCCTGAGCATCCCAGTGGTGCAAGGAGTCTGCTGGGCTCCAGCTGCTGCTAGAAAGCAGCTTTCACCTCTCTCTTTGTCTTCACTGACCAAGAGGCTCCAGACATCTCTCTCTAGCTGGAGGCTGGCTGAAAGAAATGGCCACAAGCTCTGATGTGGCTTTGTGGTGGTCCGGGGCACCTTAGTCGAGTCAGTGGGAGGCTGAGATCTGTCTTCTCCCAGCCCTGCTTAGTGTCTCCATTTCTCAGTGCTGTGCAACCAGGTGCACCACGTTAAATCAGAGCAGTTTCTCACCTGGGGCAGGTGAGTGCTGAGAGGTGCACTGCACAGCCCTGAGCTTCACCTGCCCAGGCTGATGCTGGAGCACCTGGAAGCCCTCAGAGAGGCCACAGCAGCAGCTATAGGTGTTTTCTTGTCTCACCCCAACAGTCACCCTGTCTCACTCTGTCCTACAGCCACCACAGCCGATCGGTTCTACAGGATAGACCGGGCACAGGTGAGTGCTGCCTCCTCTTCCACCATCACACCCCCCCAGCATCTACTGGGAAGGTTCTTGGGTGTCCCAAGCTTCACACAAACCAAGAAGCAGGCCTAGCACACCACTCTCCTGCCTGGTGGTGTCTCCCAAGGAGTAGCATGACAAGCCTGGCCCAGGACCAGCCCTAAGCACCTCCAGGTTCCTGCAGAACAGGGAAGGAACGTGGGTGGGAGCACAGAAACTTGGGTTGGAAGCTGCCTGCAGAGCCCTGCAGCAAAGCAGGTGATGAACAGCAACGTAGCAAGGCTGGCCAGGGGGCCCAGCAACTGGGGTCATCTGAACCAGTATTAAATACATCCCCCGAGGATTTGGAGAGGAGGATGTGGGGTTGAGGTGTATAGGTCATCTGCTAAGCTTGCAGGAGATAAGGAGGCTGAGGAGGACAAGGAGATGCAGAGGCCTCCCAGGCATAGGTCCCAGGACTCTTGGAGCCACTCTCAGTGGGCTACAAGGCATGAGGTGTGAGGGAATGGAGCCATGCAGTAGATCTTGCTCTGAGAGGGGCTGGCTTGTGTCTTCCAGGAGCACCTCAACTACGTGACAGAGATCTCTCAGGACGAGCTTTACGTGCTGGACCCAGAGCTAGTCATCACCCAGACTGTGGGCACCTCTCCTGCCATGCCCGACCTCGTCGACTCTTCCGCCACACCCACTGGGCACCATTTTGCATTCCCCTCCTCTTCCTCCTCTCCACCCTCCTCTCCTGCCCCCATGTGAGTCTGGAGTCCTTGGGAAGGATGGGCAGTGATGGGAAAGCCAGAGTTGGCTTCACAGCATTGATCTCTGGGCCAGATTATTATATTATTATAAATCCAGGGGGATTCCCTGGAAAGCAAGCAGGAGTTCAGTGCTGAGTTAGACCAAGGAATGAGACACCACCTTGTCCTCCCTGCTCTTCTGCCAGCGCTGCTGGAAGCAGTGGGGCATCACCACGGGTGTCTTTTGGCCCAACTGAGGCCAGCCTCAGCTCCGGGGGAGCAGCAGGAGAATGGGAGTGGGGATAGGGAAGACCCCAGGTCAGGGAAGACGCAGATGACATGTCCCAAGAGCAGGAGTCCCTTGGCCTGCCTCTCCTCCTGCCTGCTGGAGGCTTCTCCACAGCTGTCCCTCTACCTGCAACACGCCAGAACTGCTGGGGTTACTTACACATTTTCTTCTTCCCTTGCAGTGCTGAGCCTGAGTGCTGCTTCCCACACAAAGGTGAGTCCTGTCCCACCCCCGTCTCACCCCCCTCCTCAATTTGTGCCCATTTGAGCCCCCACCACAGTTTTTTTTGGCCCGTCCTTCCCATGGTGTGTAGGCAGGAGCCCTGCTGCACGTGTGCTGGGTAGAGCCCTGAGGACTGGTGACCCCAGAGGTGGGCAGGAGAGCCCTGACAGTGATTTGTGGAGCAGCCCAGCCTGGCTCCTTCCTGGCTCTGCTGCAGGAAATGAGGGGGCAAGGGATTAATCTGAAACCTGCGGAGCCAAGAGCTGTGGGCTGGGCTAGGGGACTCTCTCTGCCAGGGCTGGGGGGAGCTGGGGAGGTGGGAACACAAAAGTCAGGGGCCTCACCGAGCTGAGCAAATGGAAATAGTTTCCTGGAGCTTAAGTGGAGCCCCGTGCCTGGAAGTGTGAGTGAGTCATGGGTGAGAGGTGTCTCGGCCACTGGCTGGTGCCCAGGAGATCTGCTCCCTGCTTCCATCATCCTGCCTGTGGGCAGAAACTGCTCCCCCTGCACATGCTCTTCCCTGAGGCTGAGGTCTGGCTGTGTCCCCAGCGTGGGGTCTCCCTCCTTCTTCTGGCTCATCCCTTACGTGCCTGAAGCTGGAGGAGCCGTGTCAAACCGGTCTGACCAAGGGGTTAGCACCTGGAGGAGCTCGTGCTGGACCCCCAGCTGGCTGCTCTGTGCTGCCACTGCCCAACCCTTGGCTCCAGGATGAAATAAAGGGTGTTACAGCTTGGCTTTTCTGACCCCAACCCATTTCTCTTCTCTGCAGATGATCTTCTGATAGAAGCTGCCAAGAGTGGCAACTTCAGCAAGGTGGGTGCTCCTGTAGCCTCCTGCTTGGCTGGTGTGCCCCAGCTCTGGCAAGATCCCCTGTTCCTTTCCTGGGGGACGTGGAGAGGTGGGACTAGGTGACATCCCAAGCTGGACAAAGCTCCCCACCAGGCCCCAAATATCCACACAACCTGCCAGGCACTCCGTGGACATGGGGCTTGGGGGGCTTGGAGCTGGGAAAGGCAACTCATCCCGAGCAATCTGGCAATCCTGTAGTTCCAAGAGCTGCACCGGGCTGGAAGAGACCTGATGGTGCGAGATGCTTCTGGACAGACCGTCCTCCACCACGCTGTCAAATCAGGGAGCAAGGACATCGTCAGATACATCATCGAGAACGGTGAGCTGGGGCCAGCAAAGGAGCCTGGCAGCCAAAAAAGCTCCATCCCCTGCTCAGAGGGGCTGCTCCTGGGCTTAGATCCCTTCCCTTCTGGTGTATGGGCTTTCCCTGGCATCCCTCTGCCAGTGTTGAGGTGCCACCACGTCCTGAGAGGGACCAGGGAAACATTTCTCAGTGTTCTGCCTCCAGGGCAGCTGACCTGGTGGTTTTGGCAGCTCCCACTGAAATACAGGCTGCTCTATTTTTATATGGAGATATTTCTCTGCAATGAGTTTACTCTTCTTCCCCGGGCTCAGCTGGCCTGAGTGCTTTGGAAGCAGGATGGAAATCCATCCTTCCCTGCGGAAAGGTGCAGAGTGTGGCTGGGGAGTAGGTGGGTCTGTCTCACTCGTCCTGCACTGTCTCTCTCCACAGCCCCTTCAGAAATCCTCGATGCCACGGAGGAGGAGAAGTAAGTTGCTGACTGCCCCGCGTTGCCTGTTGGCCAGACCCTGGGTGAGGTGATCAGCCATCTGGGCACCCAGCAGCTGCCCTTGCTCTGGCTGCCATCCGTGGTTCCCAGTCCACTCTGGACTGAGTAGCACCCCCTCCTCTGCCAGGGCTGAGACAAGCATGCAACCCACCCACCCTCAGCTGCTGCCACCTCCGAGTTGCCGCCCCTCCCTGCCACCCGCATGTGCTGCTTGTCCCCGTTTGGAGGGGACATCTCACCTCTGCTCTCTCCTCCCCAGCGGTGAGACCAGCTTGCACCAGGCTGCAGCCTTACGCCAGCGCACTATCTGCCACTACATCGTGGAGGCCGGGGCTTCCCTCATGAAGACGGACCTGCAGGTGACAGCTCCAGGGCTGGCAGTGGGGTTTTCTGGGGGCTGGCAGGAGCAGGGCCAACAGGAGAGCAGGGCAGGGGTCTTTGCCAGCCAGAGAGGAGCTGACACGCAGCGCCCGCGCTTGCTCCGTGAAGCCCAGCTGCAGAGGGGTTAAATCCCTCTCCTCTCCCCGCTTCTCTCCCTGTTGTTTTATTAAATTAGAAGCACGGGGCTGGAATGTCTCATCCCAGTCTCCCCCTTCCCACCCTCCGGGGTCAGAGCGAGGACATTCTCACTCAGAGCTCCCTCCCAGCTGCAGGGGCTCCCCCTGCTCTCCCCCACCGCAGGCGGGCCTGGGTGAACCTGGGCCCTGGGGAGTGGGCGCAGGCAGTGGCAGCTCTTTCCATCACATACAGGGTTAACTGAGGCATGTCTTGGTGCCAGCCCCAGCAGAGCTGTGGTGGGAAGGGAGCTTTAGGCTGTGTTGTGGTACAGGAGGTTCCCAGGGGGGACGTGGCCACGTTTGTCTGGTGGAGATGGGCTGTAGTGGAGGAGATGTAGAACAAGCCAAGAAGGTGCAGTCTGTGGGTGTGGAACACAGGGTAGGAGCCCAGCTGAGGGGTGCAGACTTGCTGGGGCTAGTGGAGCTTGAGGGCCACCTCAAACAATGCCCAGCCCCGTTGCCAGCTGCTGGGGAAACGCTGTACAGACAATATCTGGCTCCCCATTGCTCCTCCTTGGTCCTGGCTAGGGCTTGGAGCACCCAGAGCAGGGCTGGCCTGGCCAGAGACAGGGGGAAAGGGCAGCTCTGGGGACACAGCCCCTCTCTGCCTGGAGGAGGGCAGCACCCCCCAACCTGGCAGCACAAAAGGCAGCTCAGGCAGCCCCAGGGAGCAGGGCTTGCATGTGCCTCTGCAAGCGCATGTCCAGGCGTGTAGCCATCTGGGGACCTCTCTGTGCTGCTGCCCTGACCTCGCATGGGCTGCAGGTCACAGCCTGCCTGCACAGGCAGGAACCCACCTGGTTATAGAGTCACCAGCATCAGAGCTGGGTTCTGAGCAAGCTGATCCTGTGGTGGCAAGGGAGGCTGAGCCCTGTCCCTTGGCGTGTGGCAGCCCCGCCAGCCAGAGGGGCCCTGGCAGCTCCGGTTTCAGGCTGTGGAGCTTCTGCAGGGGGATGGAAAGAAACTCAATTCCTCCTCTGGTTTCTCCCCCCACTTTGTTAAATGAGGGGAGGAGGCTCCTGAGGAGAGCTGGCACCAAAGCACAGCATGATCATCCCCCTGCCTGTGTGCATGCTGAGGGGTGTCTGCAGGACCCTGGGGCTTGGAGTGCACATGCTAAAGAGGGGTTTTCTTGGTGCATCGCACCTCTCCGCAGCCAGGCATGGCTGGGCTTTTGTCCACAGCCACAGCCAGGCCTGGCAGAGGCTTTGCCATTGTTCCTGCTGGAGAAGTAGGGCTGTGGGTCGCCCCGGAGGCCCTGGCACCCTCCCCATGCCCTGCTGTGCACCGGGGGATGAGCCGGGCAGGCCGGGCATCCCTGCCAGGGCTGCTTTCAATAGCAGTGGCAAAGCACCAGGTCTCTGTGGCATTTCTCAGCAGCAATACAGAGCCTGGGTGCTCGTCGAGGGGCAGGGGGAGGGAAGGGAGAGAGGAGACGGAGCTGGGAGCTGTTAACAGATTTGCTTTTTATGGAGTGCGGGAGTTCATTAGTGGACACAGTCCAGATGGCTGCAATAAGCTGGTGAAACGTGAGCCTCCTCCGGGAGCCAGGCTGCCAGAGGGAAGGGGGGGGTTGGTATTCCCGGGCATTCCCCAGACATACCCCTCATTCCTCACCCTCTCCCGCCTGCCTCCTCCTCAGTGCTGGGGATGAGCAGGTCGTGGGGACCGAGCTTTGTTCCCTCCTCCGGGGCTGGTGAGGCTCGGGGCTGGTCTCTGTCCTGGCCGGTGGCCCTTCAGGGGACATCTTCCAGCCCTGCAGCAAAGCTGGGCTCCTCGGGAGGATGCTTTTGCTTTATGGCAAGCACACGAGCATTCGGGTACTACCCACCTGAGGCCTTGGCTGCAGGCTTTGCTGCACCCAGCTGCACCCACCTTTTCAGTGGGGGAACGGGGGCACCTTTGGGTGCCGAGGCAGCCTTTGGGCAGTGCTCTGATGTCTCTTGCCTCCCCTGTGCAGGGAGACACCCCCAAGCACCGGGCTGAGAAAGCCAATGACCCCGACTTAGCTGCCTACCTCGAGAACCGACAGCACTACCAGATGATCCAGCGGGAGGACCAGGAGACAGCTGTGTAGTGCTGGCTGTGCCTTAGCCCAAGCCAGCTCGGGCAGGACCAGAGGAGGACAAAACCAACTGGCAGAGCTGTGAGTCTGGCCCACCCCCTCCCTCGATGTCAACCTGGTCCCCGGAGGAGATGGAGACAGCAAGAGCTCTGCCCCAGGCTGGGCTGAGGCTCTGTTTGTGAGGACAGTGGGTGTTTGGGACTTGAAGCCTGGCTCTTTGTGTGTGTCCCCTTTCACCCCTCATCCTTCACGTTCCCTGCCCTGGATGAGCTCCATCCTGCAGCCCTCTTGGGGAGGGCCAGACTGAAGACCATGGTCACCCTTGTGCACGGGAGTGATGCCAGGCTACGATCCTTGTGGGATATCCTTGCTCACCCCTTCTCCCCACTGGCAGTGCCTCTCCTTTAGATGCTTGGCTAGGTTCCTGTCCTGTTCCTCCTCTCCTGTCTGGCACAGCCGCAGGAGGTACAGCCTGTGCAGGCAGACAGCAGAGCCTCAAACTTTGCCCCAAGGGAAACACCCTGACTGCCCCTGCCTCCTTCTCCCTCCTGGAGATTTGGGGCTGCCCTGGCTCTCTGTGTTGCCCGACCAGGGCCTTCTGCAGCAGGAGGGATGTCCCTGGCATAAGCAGGCTTTCCTCAGAGCATCTGGGACTGGTGCAGCTTGGAAGCAGGGCAGCCCAGGACAGGAACAACATGGAGGAAGGCTACCAAGCTGTCATCCTCCCCTCTGCAGGGCTGGGTGTCTGCTGAGCATCTCTTTGTGAGCCTGCTGCAGCACGTAGCCGTGATGGAGAGCTACACTTGGCCTGGGCAGTGGAGCCTGTTTTATTTCCCAAATGCTGACTTGGATCCGGCTGCCCTCCCCACCCTCTGATGCCAGACATTGCACTAGGCTGGAGGGGCAGTGCTGGGGTCAGTGCTGCTCTCAGGGATTACCCCCATGCCCCTCAACCTGTCAACGTGCATCCTCTGAGTGCAGCTCCTGCCATCCCCCCAAACTGGGCGCAGGGCTCCGCAGGGAAATCTTGGGAGCTTGCCCAGCCCCGACACAAGGTCCCTGGGCAGGCCACCCAGTTTTAGCAGAGGGATTTGGATGCTTAGAAAGCATCAGGGCTCCCAGCCCCGAGTCACGCCACAGTGGGATGGCATTTCACCCACCACCTCCCATGGGCTGTGCCTGCATCCACGGAGGCATCCAGCCAGCCCTTCAGCAAGGCTTTTGGCAGAACTGACACTCTGTGGGACAAGGAGGTGCCAGCAGAGGAGAGCTGATGCCTCTGGGTCTTGCAGATCTTGCTCGGCACCTTCAGGTGGGCAGCAGTTGCACAGTGGGTTGCTGGGTCCCAGGAGAGGGTGTTCCTACCACATGGGGTCTGTGTGGTCCCAGCTGTGCCCACTGGGTAGTGCTCAGTGCCACCATTTGCATCCCTCCTAATACCAGTACCAAAAAAAGGATATGAGGCTACCACAGAGAACCAGGGTATCCTTCAGGACAGAGCTCCCTTGGGGGACTGGGACATGCTGTGGTGGGTGAGGAGCAGAGGCACGGGGCAGTATTGGTAATTAATAACCATAACATCCCAGCACGTTCAGAGCTGGGGTGCTCCAGCAGCACCCTGTTCCCATCAGCACTGCTCGCAAGCCACTGACAGCCAAGGCACTGTCATCTCCTGAGAGGTCCAAGCCACTGGGACAACCCAGCCCAGCCTGGAGGCGTTTACAGCCCCAGCTTCCCCCTTTCTGCCCAGTTTTGTACCTTCCCTTACAGTTTTTGTACAGGTAGTTGAGAGATACACTGTCCCCCTCCCCACGTGCACAGGGGGGCTGAGTTGCTGTGCAATTCCAAGCCTGGCTTGTATTTCAGAGGAGGCTGGGGGGGGGTGTTGGTCGCCCTGCCCACGGAGGGCAGGGGTTCTGTGCAATACCTGGGTCTGTGTTTCCTAGATGCTGTTGTAGGACTGTATTTTTGTAGCTCTGTGAGCGTGCTGGCTCCAGCAGGCCCAGGGCCTGGGGCAAGCCTGCGTTCCTCTTGCTTTTCAACTCGGACTGTTTGGATGTTGTTGTTTCTTGCCATTGAAATAAAGAGATGGATGTTTTAGTCCCTGTCTCCTGCTGCATCCCGAAGAATGAGGCAGGTGCTGCACTGGAGGTGCCCCGTGTGATGCAAGCACCTCGAGGCCTCTGCCCACGTCCTGTCTGAGGGTAATCTTGGGACTTCCCTGCTGGACCAGGTCCTTGCCCCCTTCCCTGCACATCATCTCTCTGGGACGGCTGCTGGGTACAAGGTCTTTGTCCTGAGGGACCTTCTCACCCATTCTGGTCAATATTCAGCACGATGTGGAACAGGGAAGCAGCACACCTCCACCCCAGGTGATCCAGAAGGACCTGCTGCTCCTGCCCTGCTCCAGCTCCTCCCTTTGCAGCCACACAGCTATGGGTGGGTACCACAGCAACAGCCAGTCTCCAGATTTCCAGAACTTTCTGTTGGCCTTCCCCAGCCCTGCTGCTCTGCAGGGGGGGAGCCTGCTCTGGAGCTCCTCCTGTCTGTTCCAGCTCCAGAGGGGAGCCTTGGGGTCCTGACTCCAGGGTTGAGCACTGGGGCTGCATCCTGGAGAGCTGGGATCATCTCGGATGACAAAAGCGGGGCATCAGGGACACCTTCCAGCCCCAGGCTCGTAGGGACTCATCTTTCTTGCAGAGTTTCCTTTGCAAAAGGGTGGTAACGGCTCTGGGCAATGGTGTGTGCTGGTGAGGGAGCCAGAGATGGCTGCAGTGGGTGATGGGGAGCTGCATTCATATCTTCAGCTCAGATTCCTGAGGGCAGCTTGGCAGCCTGCCTGTCGCTCCTGCTGCCCCTTCCCCACACAGGAGAAGCAGCCTCCTCCTTGGGTTGGGTTGTCCCTTCCAACCCCCCCCACGCCTCCCTTTCATCACCTTCAGCCTTTCGGCTCATGCCCAGAGCTCACAGTGGGGGTCTGGGCACACCAAATTGTCCCAACCTCCCTGGGACCAGGTGTACGTGTGACTGGGAGGAGGGGGCCCACTCCCCTTCAGTGCCCAGACCCCCACACGTTGGCACTTGGCCCATGCCTTGGCAGCAGGGAGGACCATCAGTAACCATAGTAATGAGAGTTTTCCAGCCACCCTGGTGTCAAATTTATAGTGAGGGAGAGCAATGCAGTTGCTGTGATGAGGAAAGGGGCAGTCTGCCTTTGGGGGAGAGCCCAAAAGGGCCTCAGTGTCCCCCTTTTCTCCCTTTCAGCTGGGTGTCAGAGGGCTGGGGGTCCGTCAGGCACTAAGACTGGAGCTGGAAAATGCAGAGCTGACATGCTATGAATTATATTGTGATGGTTTTAGAGGTAAAAAGCTTGAGCTAAGCAACTGCAGGGAAACGCACCTGGGCTGGTCACGTTCCCTTCTCTCCCTCCTTCCCTCAGTGTGAGGCCCCTTTCTGCAAACACAGCCTTGGTTGAGCTGGGGAAGGAAACGTCCTCCCCGTACCAATCAGAGAGGACCTGAAGGGATCAAGCTGAGAGGGATGTGCACCAGTGCATCTCTGCTCTCCTGTGGGGTCAGCACCTGTCTCCAGGTCCCCAGCCTGAGGAGGGGAAGGGGAATGGCTGGAAACAGAGGAAGGAGTGAAAATTCACACCGAGCTTTGCTGTACCTTGGGCTGCTCTTGCCCTGGGGACCCCAGCAAGGTCTGTGTCTCCCAGCCAGAGGCAGCTGAAGAAAAGCAGCAGGGCCCACCTCATACCCAGCTCTTTCTCAGCTCCATCAGGCCCTGGTTTGCTCATCACAGTCCTGTAATTCAGGTTCGCAAAGCTGATGCCACTGAAGCCAAGCCAAAGGCAGCACACCTAGGCCCTTCCCCTTCTTTCTGAATGTCTCAGCAGCTTTCTTCAGCTTTGCTTTAAAGGCACAGCAATAGGGGAATGGGGGAAACTGACTTTGCTACCTGGCCTGCTGTCAGGACCCATTTCTGCACCCAAAGGTACAGCCCAGCATGTCCAGACCCCTGGCCCCCCAGTGCAGGACCCATTGCAGGGAGGTGACACCTCCCCACAGCCGCCAGCCTCCTCCAAACCTCTGCAGATGTTCAGGAAACTGCCGGCAGGGTGCGAGTTAAATGCAGGAATCTCTCAAAAAAGTGATTCTTGGTTGGGAAGCAGCTCATAAAAAACAGCTGCCCCAACCCCACCTGTGGCGGCCCTGCTGAGGCAGCCTTCTTGCAGGGCAAGGGGTGGAAAAATGGCTCTGTTCCCCACCACAGGCCCATTCTTCTGGCATGACGCTCTCTTTGCTGGCTGGTAATTCCAGAAGAGAGTTGGCTTGGCCTCTACCTCGCCTCTACCTCCTGAGAAAGGGGGAAGGGAGCAGTCAGGTCTGCAAAGGTCCTTTTAATCCCCAACCAGCAGCACGGCTGAGCTGGGGACAGGCAGGTCACAAGAGATGGGGCTGGTGGAACACCTGGGGCAGCATGGAAGGGATGTGCTGCTGGAGGTGCTGAGCAGGAACCCCCTCCCTGGCACTTTCCCATGAGGGGCAGAATGAGTGGAGAAGGGTAGGTGGGGAGACACTGGCACAGGTTGCCCAGAGAGGTGCTGGAAGCCCCATCCCTGGACATTTGGAAGGCCAGGCTGGCTGGGGCTGTGAGCAACTGATGTAGTGGGAGGTGTCCCTGCCCATGGCAGGGGGCTTGGAACGAGATGATCTTTAAGGGCCCTTCCAACCCTGACGATTCTATGATGAAAATAAAAGAAAGGGCAGAGAGCACGAAAGCCTCGATGGGGCAAGAGGCATCCAGGGAGCTGGTGGAGACACAGGGTGGGTCCCTTCCCTCCAGCTAGCCCCGGGGCCACCTTCCAGCGGGTCTCAGAGTAGCGTGCACCCCTCCAGCCACCCGGTGATGCTGGGGTGCGTGTTCAGCGGAACCCCCACGGCCCCTCCGGTACCACGGGTGCGGGCTGCGGAGCAACACAAGAGGCAGGGGTCGGAGGAAGGTGAACCACGGCCGGGGGGCACACGGGCTGGGCAGGACCCGCCGCCGGCCAGCGCTCCCCGCTCCCTCCCCGCCCACCCCGGTGGGGAAAGGGGGGGCTAAGCCTGTCCCCCGGGGCCGCCCCTCCGCCGGCCGCCCTGCCTCTTTGTGCGGGGCCACAGAGGAGGAGCTTGTGAGAAGTTTTTGGGTTAAAAAACCACCTTTTTTTTTTTTGCTGCCAGCCGAGCCCGACGTCAGGGGCCGCTGTGCGCTGCGCGGGGGGCTCCGCACACGCGGCCGCCACACAAAGGCAGCAGCTCCGCGCACCGCGCAGCGCTCCGCGCATCGCACCGCAGGTGAGTGCGGCCCCTTCCTCGGTCAGACCCCAGCCCGAGCCCCCGCGGACGGCGGCGCCCCGGGGATGGGATCCCCCCAGGGAGGCGGTGGTCATCCAGGCTGAGGGGTCCCCGGCGGGGCTTTGAGGGGTCGGGGACGTGGTCCTGGGTAGGGAGAAGTTGCGGGGAGGGTGATTGGGGCGGGAGTCCCGCCTGCCAGCACCCAGGGAAGTGCCTGGAGGTGCGGGAGGAACTTTTGGAGGGAGTCAGGACTGCCGGAGAGCAGGGCAGGGGCTGGGGCAGCGGCCAGGGAGCTTGGCCAGCACCCCACCCTTGAGGGGCACCTCACTCCGGTTTGGGGAGGGCTCAGGTGGTGGGAAGATGCTGCTGCCCCCTCGCCAGCCTCTCCGGAGGGTGAGGGGAAGAGCGGCCCCACGGGGCAGAGACAGGAGGCAGAGCGAAGCCTTTCCCCCTGTAGCATCTTTTCCTCACTGCCAGGGCAAGTTGCAGCCGTCTGCTGGGGAGCCGCGCAGCCCTCGGGGCTCTGCTCCCCTCCAGCAGACGCCTCGGCTCCCGGGGAGAAGCTCAGCAGGGAAGTTCCAGCTGTGGGTGCAGAGGGAGGGCAGGAGCCCTGCGCCCACCTCCGCCAGAGTCAGCTGCAATCTGAGCCGAGCCGAGAGGGGAGAGGGGCTGGAGGGGGCGGCAGCGAGGGGACAGGAGCTGGGAGGATGGTGTGGCCCACGCTAGAAGCGCTTGTCGAGGGGACTGCCTGGTCCTGAGCAGGGGGCCAGGCTCTCCCATTGCTGTGGTGGGTGTTTGGGCTCTGCTGCAGCATCCCCAGGCGACTTTTTTTTATTATAGAGCTGATCCTAGATGATTCAAACCCAGGGCAGCTAGACTGCCTTGGTGTGGCCAGGCTCCAGGGAGCAGGAGAGGAGCCAGGGCCCCGCAGGGATGCGGGAGGAGCTGGGCTCTGCAAATACACCCGAAGGCACTGGCAGCAGCACTAGGAACAGCTCTTGTTTGGTTGGCAAAGAGGGGATCAGGCTCTTCGGAAAACTTTTCCTGATGGAGGTTTTTGGACGAGCCACTTTTTCCCTTATGAATGCTCTAGGATGAGCCGTGGCTGAGAGGCCCTGCAAACCTTTTGCCTGGGGGATGTGCTGTGTCAGGCAGAACCTGGAGGCTGGTCCAGGAGTCCCTGGGGCTGTAGTGAGGGTGCCCATGCCTGGAGGAGAGGCAGGGGTGAGCACAGCAGCTGGGACTGTCTACTCTGGGCGCTCAGAGGCTGTGTCTGCAGGACCTGGGCTGGGAGGTGGGTGCAGGAGCGCAGGGAAACGCTTTGCAGGAGACAATGGAAGAAGTTTATAGAGCACCTGAAATCCGAGGGATGCTGTGAATAGTGCAGGTGTGAGATGCCTTACGGGACGGGAGAGCCCATAACTCAGCTCAGCCCCAGCCTCGTCATCCGTAACCGGCCTGTCTGGGCTGAGCTCTTGCCCTCTTTGAAGGCAGGTGGGTGGGAGCAGGGCTGAGCCATGAGCACAGCTCCCAGATGGGCTGGGCGAGGGGGGAAAGCAGCTCCCAGCCCCTCAGCTGCGCCTTCAGCCAGCCGGGCTGTGTAATTCCCTCTGACAGCTCAATGCAGAGCGGAGCCGGTGGCTTTGCCGCCGCGGGTGCATGAAAGGTGAGTGCACTGGGGCCTGGATAATGCGGGGAGCTGCTCTCCCTGGCTGGGCACACTGCTCGGGGAGCCTGGGGGCAGGGAGCAAAGGCTGACCCCTGGGCTTTCCCCTGCGCTGACCTCCTCCGGGACACACGGTGAAGCTGACCTCTGCAGCCCGGCTCCTCCAAGCCCATCAGAGCCAGGGCAAGTGTGATGTATTTGTGTGGCTGGTGCCACGCAGATGGAGGTGTCATCCTAAAAGGCTTTGGGGGTTCAGGGAAAAGGCTGCCAGACTTGAGATGCCCGCTCTGCTGGGAGAGGGAGCTGGGACCTCCTTGTTGGCAGCAGTGTCCTGCCAAGGCTGGTGGTGGCAGCTGGAGGTGCTGTGCTGGTGGCCTTGGTGCCAGCAGTGGGCGCAGCTCTCCCGCTTCATCTCTCCCAACGAGCACCCACCCTGTGGGGACTATTTTTTTAAACTTAATCTGCTGGTTTAGCTCTGAGACCTCTTGTTTTTGCTGGGCTTTTTTTCTTCCCCCACCCTGCACTCCTCTGGAGCTGGACACCACGGCAGCTGTGCTCCCCTGGCTCTCTGGTGTGGGGCTGCAGCGTGCTGGGTGCTGGATAAAGGAGCCGTGGAGAAATACAGGTAGGAAACACCCTTGGGAGCAGGAGTCCTGCTGCCAGCACGCAGGTGGGGGCTGCTCTGCTTTCTGGGGACAGGAGCAGCACCAACCCTGGGTGCACCCAACCAAAGGGGTGAAGAGCATTTCAGCCACAGGCAGAGCAACGTGGGGGCTGCAGGGGTGGGAACAAGCTCCCAGCCCAAGAGCGGTTGCTGAGATGCACAATTAACCTTCCCATTGCAATTAATACACACGACCTAACGAGTGGCAGCGAGGAGGACATGGGAGTGTGCACATATACACCCACGTGCATGTGTGCGATCACCTGCCGTGTCCCCTCTTTGCTGCTGCATCATGCTCCAACTCCTCACCTGCCTCACCCTCTCCCTCCTCCCTAGGCAAGGATGCAGGTCCGGGGCCTCCTCCTCCTCCTGGTGCTGATCCTGGTGGCTGCCACCACCCAGGCTGGCAAGAACAAGAAAGGTAAGGGGCAGCCTGGGGTGGGGGGCAGCCCGGGGTGTGCCCCCTGTCCCCGTAGCGAGCTCTGCTCCCCCCTCTCTCACAGAGAAGGTGAAGAAGGAGGGCTCCGAGTGCGAGGACTGGCGCTGGGGACCCTGTGTCCCCAACAGCAAGGACTGTGGCCTGGGCTACCGTGAGGGCACTTGCAAAGAGGAGAGTAAGAAGCTCAAGTGCAAGATCCCCTGCAACTGGAAGAAGAAGTTTGGAGGTGGGTGGATGGGGACCACCCTGGGCAGGGCTGGTGCCCGTGCTGGGTCCTGGCTGGCTCTGACATCTCCGCCCTCTCTTCCAGCTGACTGCAAGTACAAATTTGAGAGCTGGGGGGGGTGTAGTGCTCAGACAGGTGTGAAGACTCGCTCTGGCATCCTGAAGAAAGCCCTGTACAATGCCCAGTGTGAGGAGATCGTCTACGTGACCAAGCCCTGCTCTTCCAAGATCAAGTCAAAGTCCAAAGGTCAGTCCCCACCACTCCTGTCCTGCCAGACAGGGGGAGCTTGGCCTGTTGGGGTTGGGTTTTGCTGGTGGTGTGGGGGATCACGTCGGATGCTCTTCCCTCTGCATGAGCACATGTGACAGCCCCAAAGTCCAGATGCTGCTAGGAAAAAACCCTGGTCCTCTCCTCAGTCACCACCAGCTTCGACGGGATGGGCATTTCCCCCTCTCCTCAGAGGGGCTGGTGTAAAAGGTGCTTTTCTTGGGGTGGGAGGACTGGAGAGCTGCTCAGCAGACACTAACTCTTGTCTCCTGTGCTTCTTGGCTGCAGCAAAGAAGGGCAAGGGGAAGGACTAGAGTGGGAACCCAATATCCTCGTTGGCCCCGCAACATGGTGCCTACGCCCAGCTGGATCCAGCCTACATTCCAGTCTTCCTCCTCCTCTCCTTCCTCCTCTCGTGACCTCCTCTTTCACTGAGANCCCACCCTGCAGGAGGGGCTGCCCCACCACCCCTGCCACTGCCTCCTGCTCACCCAGTGCTGGGGTTCACTGGGATGAGCCCAAGGAGCTGGGATGAGGACACACATTTTGCCTTTAGTGCATCCTTTGGCAAGGCCAGGAGCTGGAGGGAAGGGCTGGGTGTTAAATGCCCCAGTGACCCCATCACCCATGCTCCTCACTTCACAAGAGGACTCCTCTCAGCTCAGGGGGCTTCTTCCAGCACCCCTTTGGCCAGGGAGCAAATTCCCTGCAGCAGCTGGAGAAAACAAAGCCACCACCCTCCCGTAATGATCCCTTGCACCCCTTCTCTTCCATGGCTTCTAACTGTGTGTGTGTCCATGTCCATGCCAAAGCTGCAGCCCCTCTGCCTTTGACATGCCAACGCTGGTGCTGGGTGGGAGCTCTCATTTCTTTTGGAAAATGGGGTTTTGTTTTCTTTTCCAATAAAAATCTTTAAAAATAAAATAATCAGAACCCACCTGTCATCCCCACGAGGTGCTACCGTGCTGGAAACCCCATCTCTGCCCCACCTGGACCAGCAGGGAAGTCACCACGTGGCTGGTGACAAAGTCCTGGAGAAGATGTGTGGGTAAAGCCTCATGGGCTCTTCTCACAGAGCTCACAGAGCTTCAGGCTGCCCCCTCCATCCATCTCAGCAAGGAGGGATGGGGCTGCCACTCAGCACACAGCAGAGAACGTCACCTCTGGGTGACACTGGGCAGGAGCAACCAGCTGACGACTCATCCACTCCTCACTCCATGGCCATTGGTTTCTGCTCCGAGGTCTTTATTTGTCTCGGGGTGGGTTGGGCCGTGGTTGTAACAGTTTAAAAAAAAAAAAATCATCATCAAAAGCCCCCCAGGCGTTTTGGACACCACTCTGTGAACTAGAGTGGTGGACAGGGGGTGGGGGGACCCATCTGGGCAGGGGCAGCCTTACTCCAGGTCACCCAGCATCACCCCAGCTGAGGATGTGGAGGTCACACAGATGATGGGAGGTTGGACCAGATGACTTCTAGAGGTCCCTTCCAGCCTGAAACATTCTATGAGTCTATGTGGAGTTTGCTGGTGGCCCCCATCCCATCCGTTGCCCGCACCCAGTCATGGCCACCAAGGCTTGTGTAAACCTGGCTTTGGGAGAAGCTGAGGAGCAGCCCTGGGGTGGTCAGATGAGGGGGCTGGAGCTGCTGGCCGAAGCCCGCATGCTGAGGGCTCCACCACGACACCATTACATCCATTTACAAAGCTCAGCAGCCAGCTTCTTCAGCCTCCCTGGGACAACCCCTTGTCCTCAGTGTCCTGAGGACCATTGCTGTCCTCTCCTGTCCCCCGGCCTCCCACACCTGCCATGGGGGGCAATGGGGACCTCCTCATGGCTTGGAGAGACACAGGACACCCTGGCCACATTGCAGACCCTCTTCCCAACCCTCTCCCAGACTCCCAGCTCCCCCCATCCCACCCGAGGACAGTTCTTGCCACTCTTGCTGCCTGCTTCTCAGGAGCCACGTTCCTCCAGGGCCGTGGGGAGAAGTCCTGCACCACACCACTGCTTTTCTCTGCAGTTCTAGTCTCCATCGTTGTAGGAGGCAACTGGGTTCCACGCTCCTCACTCAGGACTTGGTTTGTCTGTCTGTCCAGCCAACTGTTGGCCAAGGGCTGGAAGGGCATGAAGGGGAGAGAAGAGCCAAATCCCAGGGGAAAACTCCTCTCCTTGGGCAGCAGGTGAGGACATACAAAGGTGTCTTTCAAGGGAAGGGAAGGAGCTTCATCTGCATCTGCCAGGGTGCAATTTTGACTGCCTGGCTGGACCAGAAGGACTCCCCATGAGCATGCCCAAGCCAGCCTAGTCCAAGGTGGCTGGCGAACGTTTGGCCCTGGTTTCTTCTCATTCCTTGGGTAATAAATAGTTTAAAAGCCTATTGAAAGCATCCAGCAGGTGGCTGTCTGCGTGCAGACAAGCTCTGACGCCCCGGAATCGGCCAAGGTGGGGGAGAAAAGTCATCCAGTCTTTGGACAAACATTGGTGCCATTTGGCCAGCCTTTCAAGAGCAGGGAGCTGGGGAGGGCTCCTGGTGACCACATCACCTCCTGCTTTCCCACTGGCTCCCCAAGGTGTCAACCCCAGGCCCAGGGTAACTGGAAGGAGCCTTGGACCTCTGTCAGTATTGGATGAAGGGCATCATCTGCAATCACTGCACAGTCTGTGAGTGGGGAGCAGAGGACAACCCCCCCCCCGGCAAAGGAGGCGAAGGGAAGGGCTTCCATAACGTTGCTGAGATGGTCCCTGAGTGCCAGCTTACCTGGCCGTGCCAATGTTCCTGTACTGGCACATGAGAAGGTGCTTGAAGGTCTTCTTGAAGGTGGCATTGCAGAGGGCGTAGCAGGCTGGGTTGATGGTGCTGTTGACGTAGCAGAGCCAGTAGCCGATGGACCACACGGTCTCGGGCACGCAGGTCTCGCAGAAGGTGTTGATGAGGACCATGACGTTGTAGGGAGTCCATGTGAGGATGAAGGCCAGCAGGATGGCGAAGATGGTGCGGGTGACCTTCTTCTCCCGGGCTGCCATCTGGCGCTTCTTCCTCACCTGGCTCCTGGCGATGCTGGCAAACTTCCTGGCCACGTTGGCCGGGCGGCTGTTGGCCAAGGAGTTGTGGTCAGAGGCTCCTGCTTTGGCCGGGACGATCTCGATGGCGGTGACGCATTCGGACCCGCTCTGCTTGGTGACGATCTTGATCTTGGACCACTTGGAAGTTGGGTTCGCCCGCGGGTGGGATGGGCTCTGTGCTTGCCCAGCTGGCAGAATCTCTGCCGTGGGCTTGTCTTTTGTGGTCTGGGTCATGCTGACGGTGCTGGACTCGTTGGAGGTCTCCTTCTCCTCCTGGTGGCCGGTGGCTTCTGTCTGTGCTGAGGGCTGGTCGTCCACCTTCCCGTTCCTCACCTCCTCCTTCACCTCCACAGCCTTCTTAGGGGAGTTATTGTTGTTCTGTTTGATCAGCGGGCCCTTGAAGAACCTGAGGGACTTGGTTTTCCTCTCTTTCCTGCTTTCGGGCTTGTGCCTCCTCACCCTGCTCCTGCTGGCCAGGGAGATGTGGATGTAGAGCACCGTCATGATGACCACGGGCAGGTAGAAGGCAGCAATGGCCGTGCCAAAGGTCACCGCCGGGTTGGAGAGGAACTGGATGTAGCATTCCCCCTCGGGGACTGTCCTCTTGCCCACAATGAACTGCCAGAACAAGATGGCAGGGGCCCAGAGAATGAAGGACAATATCCAGGCGGCCGCGATCATCAGCCCGGCCATCTTGGTGGTCCTCCTGGCTGGGTACGTCAGGGGCTTGGTGACACAGAAGTACCGGTCGAAGCTGATGATGAGCAAGTTCATGACCGAGGCGTTGCTCACCACGTAGTCCAGGGCCAGCCACAGGTCGCACACCACGGCACCCAGCGGCCAGTAGCCTTTGATGATGTAGACGCTGTAGAGGTTCATGGAGAAGACCCCGATGATGAGGTCGGCGCAGGCCAGGCTGAAGAGGAAGTAGTTGTTGACAGTCTGGAGCTGGCGGTTCACCTTGATGGACAGCATCACGAGGATGTTCCCCACCACGGTGACAAGGCTGAGCGAGCCCGTGACCGTGGCGATGAACACCAGCTCCACCATCTTGTAGTTGGTGGGGGGCTGGATGGCCACCTCGGAGCGGTTGCCCAGGGTGAAGTTGTCGTAGGTCAGGTTGGCCATCTTTGCCTGCCAGGGCTGAGCAGAGAGGTTGTGCATGGGGTCTGCAAGGGGAGCAGGGACAGAAAGGGAGAGATCACACCCACCAGCCCGTGCTGGCAGCGTTTGCTGCCTCCTCAGCTTCCCCAAGAGCTCCTGGCATTGCAGCCTTCCCCCAGGAGCTCTTTCAAGGTGCTTTTTGTGTCCCTGTTTATCAATGGAGGAGACACTTGGGGCTGCAGCGAGAGGAGTAAGGACAGGGCTGGGCCAAGACGTGATGGTCCCTACTCTGCAGGAGCAGGAACCACCTCCCAGCAGGAGCACAGCCCTGGTGTGCCCCAGGGAGGTTCCAGCAGAGGCCATGGAGCTGTGGAGCTGGGTGGTGATGCACAGCACCCTCTGCAAAGGCACCACAGCACAGAGACCCAGGGATGAGAACATTCATGGTATGCTCCAGGCACGTCCCACTGGCCACCCCAAAGCACCTCCCCAAGACGGGGGTACCCCACAAAACCCATGCCATGCTCCACTCAGCTCACCTGTGTCTCTGGCAGCAAACAGCTCCTTCTGGAAGATGAAATCTGGGACAGGGAACACAGCAAGTTACACCACAGGTGTCTGTGAGATCCCTCAACGTTCTACTGGGGGCACCAACCTTTCCAACCCGGGTGGTCTTGACAAAGGGGTGATGCTGAAAACCCAAATAAAGCTGAAACCAAAGAATTTGGGCTGGTTCACAGCCCAGCCCTGCCAGGCGTGGGAGATGGAAGGGGCCACATGAGTGCCACCAGCCAGAGATGCTGGGAAATGCTGGCAGCCCCACATCACCTTGGAGATGTGCAGGATGAAGCCATCTCAGCCTGCTACAGGGAATTATTTACAACAGGTGGCAAGAATTATGGGCAGAAAGACCATCTCCATCCAAATGGAGCTGCCTGCGGTTAACCACCCAAGGTAAGAGGAGAATGGACCTTAAAAATAAAATCAATGGACCAAAATTGATGTGTTAGGATGAGGGGGAATTTCCTGGCAGAGGAAGGAGGAGCAAAAGCAGTGGGGGAGGTGGGTGGACAGAGCTTCCCATTGGACCTGTCTCTCCCACACCACCTAAAACCTTCGGAGCCTTCACCAACCTCACGTTGGGTGAGGTTTGAAGATTTCAGCCATCAGCAACCAGCCACGGTTTGGATATAAAGAGCTGCAGGTGTGAGAGAATGGGAGCATGAGATGCTAAAGCCAGGGCACCAATGTCACCATTGAGGCATCTCCTGCTCTGGCAAGGCTACAGCTGCAATAGCAGCCGGGATTTTCTTACAAGGGGTGGATGAGGGACAGAGAAACACCTTTGTCAGTCTTACGAGTGGCCCACAAAGGCAGCTTTGAAAAGAAAGCATCACCCATGGGTGGGTGCTGAACACAGAGGGGTGAGGGAGCCCTGGTGGCACTGCCCAGCTCCTCACCCAGCCCCACGCCGGAGCCATCAAGGGAGAAGCAGCTTCTGCTGCCATCCCTGCTGGGCACCCAGCCAGGGCTGTGAGAAGAGGTGATAAGTGTAGGAAAATGGCTCAGAAATATGTAATTGTGGCAGTTTGGGGGTTGGTTTTGGTACAATTGAAATTAAGTCTTAAATTCCTCGCTTCAGCGAGAGGGGGAGATTTAGCTGTCAGGCTTGTAACAGCTAATCAAAGCCATCAGACAAGCTAGCAATCAAGCAGACATCTACCCCAGCAAGAGTTTGGAAATCTGGAAAAAAAACCTTTCCTTTGTCTCTGATAAAATGAGGGGTTCAGGGGTGGGGGTTTTTGTCACTTTAGTTCATGAACCAGCATCCTCGTCTAAGTGCATTTCATTAATTATCAGCCTCACCAGGGGCTCACGTTCTCAGTTGTCCCAAAGTGAGAAAATTCCATCTCATCCCATGCCACAAAACCATCCAGGACACAAGAAATGGAGGAGGGAAGAGGAGCACTGCCCCACTCCTGTGTCACTGGATGCCACCCAGAGGTTGTGCTGGAAACTGGTGTCTGGGATGGGCAACTCGGGGCTCGAAAGGGTATTTTATTAAAAAAAAGGGCAAAAATAAAGCAATCTCCCTTTTGAGCATGTGAAGGGTGTGAAGGTACCTGCAACGTGCACAAGCTCAAAGATGTGCCCACCTCAGACACCCTGGCAATTTTCTCCCCTGCATCCCTTCTTTCCCTACCTGCTCTCTCCATCCCACCATCTCTCTCTGCTGCCACCAACACCCTATCTGGGCTGGCCAGGATCTCCTGGCTCTGCCATTGCCTTCCTCAGCAGGGCAGACAGCTCTGCCCACAGCTGGGAGCAGACCAGAGGTCCTCTGAGCTTGCCAGGCGAGCTGCTGATCAAGCCATGGGTCTGAGGACAGAGGGACCACGCAGGAGAGCTGTGGTGCTGCAATGGCCTCACCAGTGTGACTCCATCTCCACTCTTGTGCCAACCACATCACTGCCCCTGATGCTGTGGAGCCCTCGGCCATCAAGGGACCTCTCCAGGACCTGGGGAGTCCTCCCCCCAGTGCCCATCTCTCTCTTCCTTTACCTCCAGAAGCACATTTCTCTTCTCCCTCCATCCCACATCCCTGTCAACACCCCTCCTTGTCCCCCACCTCTATGGCAGCATTGCAGCCTTGGCAAAGCCCAGAGGTCACTTCAGAAGGGTTCCTGCAGCACCAGTTGGCTTTTCAGCCCGCACACACCAGTGAGTGCTCCTCATCCCTGCTCTCATCCTCCAAACCCCATCACTGGCCTCCTCCCTCCCTAGGACTGATTTATGGCCGGCTTTCTCCTCTCCATCAAGGCCATTAGGATCCTCCAACTCTTTCCTGATAGCATCTTCTGGTGGAAGGGTTTCTGTGGCCACAGAAGCACTCAGCGAGCGCAGCCTCAAGACAGGGGAATGACTTTCCTGTCTCACCCAACATCTCACACGTAACGGATGAAGCAGCTGCAGATCCAAGCAGAGCAGGTTGTAATTTGGGTGGGGTCCATCTATTTCGGGCAGTGCTTGGCACAGCAGGGTCCCCATTGCTGCCTGAGATCAGGGATGCCACCACTGTTGGGTGACAAAGCCAGTCCTGTCCACACCTCCTCGGTCACAGGGTGACATGGTGGAAATCTCCTGCTAGTTCCTTGCTGGACACCTTGTGTGCCACTCGGGCAAGCCCTACAACAGAGCTGAAGAGACCCCAAGCCCCAGGGGCTCCCACCCCAGCAGGGATGGGATGGCTGTGGCTGACAGCTCCTGGACGATTTGGCCTTGTGGGGCTCCAAGAGGGAGGGAAGCTGGTCCCCTCCACCACAGGGACATCCCAGGGAAAGGACATCTCTGGGGCCAGGGAATCACCACTGGAGAAAGCCCTCCCAGCCCTGCTGCTGGCCCCCTGCTTGTCTTGGCCTTCCTAAAAACAGTGGAAAAGAGTGAAAAATGTTAATGGGATTAGTTCTGTCATGTCAAACTGCTGATGTGATGTGGGGCTGGGCAGCCACAACCACCGTCTGAAGAGAGGAGGGAGGAAAAAAAAGAGAGGAGGGATAGAAGATGAGCAGATACTTGTGTTTACAGCACACAAAGGGAAGGGACACTCAGGGAGGGGGTGAGAGTTTATGGTGCTAATTGTGTTATCTAAGAGTCGTTAATTAGCTCCTGAATGATGGCACCAGTTTATAGCTGGTGGAGGATTGTGCTGGTTGGCAGGTTCACACCACTCAGAGAGTGTGAAAACGGAGCTCCTAGAGAGATGATGCACCTTGGAAATACAACACGAGGAGAGGGTCAAGGGTTTGCCCGGGCAGGGAGGGCTCTGCCAGGCTAGTGCCAGGCTGCTCCCCTGCCTCCACACCAGCAGTGAAGGAGGCAATAAACCAACCAGAGAAACAGCCAAGAGACGAGAGGCCAGAGGGATGGGCTGGGTGAAGATGCCCTCCCTGCTGGAACATCTCCTACCACGGCCAGGGGTGATGGACTCCTGAAGTCTTCATCCTGCTCCAGAGCAGCTCTGAGCCATTGCACCAGTAATGCATGAGGTGGATCTGGGCATTTCGTTTTTCCCTTGTATAATTTATTCCTCTTCCTTCCTTTGCTCTTCAAACTGGTTCTCATGAAGCAAAGTAAATTCCTCTGTCCCCACAAGCTGGGGCCACACACCATGTCCCAGGCGAGAGGCAAATTGGTGGGACATGTGTTCTTAGGTGGCTAAAAGTCACTCCTATAAATAACCCCCCAGCGTGCTGGCTGCTCTGGCAATTAATTAACCACCTGTCACCCAATGATTAGTCCGAGCAGATGACCTATAAGTGGAACACTAATAGTGAGTGCACCCGACAAATGCCACGCAAGGCAAAGCCCAGCCTTAGGCTGATGTGCTCAGCCCAGGGCTGCCCAGCAGCTCCCACTGCACCAGCTCTGGTGGGTAACACCACAGGAGAAGGTTCACTGTGGTCCTTCTGTGCCCAGCTCTGGGATGGTGGCAGAGCTCAGCCCATGCTGCTGAGCCCAGGAGGGCGCTTGGCTTCCAGCTGAGCCTGGGCTGGAGCTGCTCTTCCCTCCCGTCTACTGCATTAATGCTCTCTGCCTCAGAGAGATGCTCACGTTCTTTTCTATCCCTGGGCTGCAGCTTTGCTAGGACCTACAGGTCTGGCTGCTGAGCTGGGAGAGAGGATTAGAGCAACAAGTGAGTGCCCAGGTCAGCTACACTCGCCCCAGGCAGAGGTTGGTGGCCAGGATCAGACACCTGTGGGAGAGATGCTGCTGGAGGGGGGACAGGGGGGGAGAGGGTGAGGAGTTGCCAGACCTCAGATCTAGTTGCTTAGAAGAGCAGCTCATTCTGCCCCAGGGTCAAGAGCCACAGTCCTGGGGACAGAGAGCAGAAGGGAGTCTTTGGGGTACTAATGGAAAAGGAAATATTAGACCCCGCTTGGCTACAAGACCTGCCAGAGGGTTTGGTGCTGGAGGTGACACCTGAGCAAGGTGCTCAGGGGAGACCAGGTGGTTTTAGCCACCTCATTGCCCACGGCTGTGTATGGTAGCAGAGGGTTTCATGAGTGGAGCATCACTTGTGGGTTATGGTGGGTAACCCGAGCTCTGCCAGCAGCCTGGAGGTGACAGTGCTAGACGCTGCTCCTCAGTGGCCCCAAGCCCAGGTAACTCACGCCTGTTGTTGGCAAAGGCTGATGCCAGCACAGCTTCATTGCCCTCCACTCCTCTCTGCACACACACACACACACACACTTCTCTGGGTTTAACTGGGACTGCACACGATGTAGTTGCCAGCAGAGCAGGCATCCAAACTACCCCCAAGGCACCAGAGGGTGAGACGCAGGGGATGCTCCTTCCCATCTCAGCCATGCCAAGATCCTCCAAGGATGCTTGTTCCTCTCTGCAGAGCCAGCCCACGGGGGGGCCCAGTTAACATCCCCACTGGGGGGGGTCTGCGAGGGGCTGGCTGCTGGAGAGAGGCGCCAGGAGAGCCTCTGGAGAGTCACCCTGTGACCCGGAGCAGACACGGGGGCCTGGGACATCGTGTTTGCAGAGTGATGTTTTCAGACCTCTGTGTTGCACAACCCCAGCTCTGATTTCCCACAGATAAATCAATCTGATTCTCCTCAAAGAGCCTAAAGATGTTAACCCTTTAACTGGTCAAGGCAAACCATATGACACATCCATCACTCACCACCCCTCTCCTCCACACACCTCCAGCTGAGGCACTCGGTACCAGCCCCCGCTGCCTCCTCTGCCAGGCTGCAAGGTGCTATAAACTATATCAGATTTAATAGCAGTTGTGGTAGCAGGGGGGGCTGCCTGGTCTTCTTGGCTGGAGGAGCACAGCCAGCCCTGACAGCTCCGTGCCACGTCAGTGGCTCTGGCTGAGCCCGCTGCATCTGAGGAGCTCCGTGGGTTACACCGAGTCCTGCCTTTAAAGGACAAACTTCCCAACTGCTGCTCTTCTAGGGTGAAACTCCTCTGCAAGGCTCTTGAAGACAAGCCAACAGCCCAGTTGTTATCCACATCCCTCTGAAAGCTGCACCTGGTGTGGGTGCAGGTCCTCTACACCAGTGGACAGGCTGGTGAAGTTAATTGTCTCAGCAAACTTATATCTTACAAGGCATAAACCAAGCCTGTGTTGGAATTCCTTTGCTTCTGGGCTGAAGGCATCTCTGCAGGGTGCTGGAGCAGCCCCAGGGTGAAGGTGTGAGCAGCAGTGACTGGCTGGGGATGTCTCCAGCAGAGCCTTGTTTGCTCGTGCTTGTTGTGTTGGGGCACTGAAGGTCTGAAGCCGGGTTAAATAATGTCCTGACATGGAGTCAAGTCCCAAGAGGACCAGAGCATCCATCCGCCAGGAAGGTGGGATGGATGCCAACACATGCAGAGGGAGGAGACACCCAGGGACCGGGTTTGTGTCTCCTGCTAAAACCCTCCTGCTGAACACCAAGTGAGGACCCTCACTGCCCAGCCTGCTGGGGCCCAGGGCAGAAGAGCACCTGAGGCTTCCTAGCAACTGGTGTCTACTTCCTAACTGATCTCCTGAACCCCTCAGAAGAGGGATGGCTCTGGTGTGGCTGCAGAAGAAGCTCTGCCCAGGTGCTGAGCACTGCAGCACCACTGGTGCTGGGCGTGCTTGTGGTGGGGGCAGGCTTAGAAGCAGCCAGCGGGCGATGCTGGGAGATGGATGAAGAGAGGAGGGGAGCTAGATGGGAACTATCTGGTCCAAACTTCCACTTCGTGGCTGTGCCAGGCCCTGTACCCTTGCATCTCCACAGAGCACATGGTGTTTAAACACACAGTTTCAGAGCCAGCCCAGAAATACAAAGCAAACCACCTCCCTTGGCGTACTGGAGAGCAACAAGGGCACAGCCCCGTGTCAGGCTGAGCAGAGACTGGCTCAAGGACAATGTCTGCTCCTCCAGAAGATGCCCATCAAAGCCCTGATTTAGTATGCCAAGGGGAAGGGGTCAGCTTGCACTCATGAAACTCTTGCATGCAGAAAGAGGAACTGTGTGTGTGTGTGCAGAAAGCAGCAGCCCCTTGGAACCAGCCTCCATTTCCCTCTGCTCACTGCCTTTGTAGAGGTGTCTGCACCTCAGCTGGGCACTCACCAACCCTCTTCACCACCGTGGGTGCTGCTGGCTGGGGTGCAGCAGGGCAGGCAGACAAGGGCTCCATACAGAAGGTGTGTGGGGACTGCTCTGCACCAGCCACCGGTCCTGGTCTCACTATTTTTATTCACTGGTTTTGTCGTCTTGTTTTTTTTCCTGGGGAGATGTTTGTCGGTTTAATTTAAAAAAAAAGAAAAAACAAAAAAACCCAACCATGACAAAACCTGACATCAATAGGGTCCTCGTGGGGACAGTTTAAAGAGAAAAACCATACTCCTCCTGCAAACTCGGAGTAATTGGATCACGGCATTAATTAATCATTTCAGTTCATTTCTCTTCTGTGAAAGAAAACAGACTGACCCGCTGAGATGGGCATGCCCCTCGTGTGAATAAACAAACCACTTTTACCAGTAGCCTTCCTCCTCCTCCTCCTCCTCCTCCTCCTGCCAGCTTCCCACTGCCTGCTCGCCGGGTCACTCCTGGGGCTGCTGCCACTCTGTCCTCAGACCTGGAACCCGAGCTAGGGCTCGTTGGTTTGGATCCCACAGGAATCAGGGACACCCCCTCCCCACCTACACCCTCCTATCCCCACCTAGGGGCTCTGCCCGCTGGCCACCAGCCCCGCTGAGGGGTGAACAAGGGATGGGCCACTGGTTTTTAGGATCTCTCCAGGGGTGAAATTGCCCTCTCGGGTGCTCTGCTCTTTTTTTGAGATGCCTCATGGGGGGCCTAGCGTGGGGAGAGCAGCAGCAGGCGCTCAGATGACAGAAGTCCAGGCATTACGAGGCAGGAGGTGATGGCCAGCAGTAGTGACAGTGAAAAGCATCTTGCTGTCGCCTGGGATTTCAACGTGAGCGTTGTCCCTGGTGATGTTTCACCCGGAAGCCTGGGCTCTAGGACCTTGGCAGCTGGGTATCTTGGTAGCCAGTGCCAGCATCAACAAGCCATCCCACTGGGTGAGCACCAGCCCTCCCAAGTAGCGGCAGGAGAAGCTGAGCCACCCTTGGAGGTCACTCAAGGCACCTGTGACAAAGCAGGGAGCCTCCAAACGCCCCAGCAGAGCCCACCAGCAGGGCACAGAGGAGTGCTGGCTGTTCCTCAGGTTGGGAAGTGTCTTCCTAGCCTTGGGCTTTGCAAAGACCAGCTATCAAAGGCGGCCACAGCACAGTCAGAAGGGTTGAAAGCAGGACAGAAGAGAAGCCAGCATTGCTTTCATTTAAAAGAATGACAACTGTTCCCTGATTTGAAGCCAATATCATTATTTGGGGAGAAAAGAAGGGTGGGGCTGCCCAACTCTTGCCCACGATGGGCCAACGGAGAGCACGGGGCAACTCTGCCATTAACAGCGGGGCCAACAAGGACTAAAAGGCAGGTGGGATCCATACCCGGGGAGAGAAGGGACAAGATCTGTCCCCTTTGCAATGCCCAAGCCAGCAAAGGGCTCTGCTGGCAGGTGGGGGGGACTTCTGCCTAGTCATGTCCTGGGAGGTGCCCAGAAGGGCCAGAGTGGGGAACTAAGTATCCAAAAGATGCAGGATCTTGTCCCTGCTGCTCTTTTGGGAACATAAAGGGAAGCAAAGAAAGCATGCAGGTAGTTTTTCTGTCTGGAAAATAGATCTCCTTCCAAGAGGAGGCACCAGGAGACCAACTAACCCCTGCTCTGGGCTCCCGGCTGCTGGGCTCCGCTGCTCACACGGGCGCTGCCGGGGCCGGTCCTGAGGTGATCACAGGCACCCGAGGTGCCCTGGACCACGGATCCCGGGGAGCGAAGGCTTGGTTCGGATGGGAGTAAGGCAAAGAGGCTGCCAGAGCCCGTCCCTGTGCCATGGCGGGGCTGCAGCCCCGCACGACGCCGCATGTCCCGGGGCGGTGAATCAATGAGGGAGGGTCCCGACCCGCGGGGCACCCCCGGAGAGACTCAGGAGTGCGGGAAAGTTGGCAGACAAACAATCCTCCCTTCTCGGGGCGACCGGCTGCTACACCCTCCGGGGATGCGCACCCCCCTCCCCAGGCACCCTCCAGCCGCGCTGCCCGCCCCCTCCCACGCAGGGACTTTCCGGGGGGGGGTCCGTG
>VYZX01021039.1:779-118543 GCA_013401335.1 Brachypteracias leptosomus | reverse complement strand
CCCTCCCTCCCTCCCCCGCTCCCGGATGTGCCGCCCCCAGATGTGCGCCCATCTCCCCGCATCGGGGCGAAGGGGGTTGGGGGCGGCACCACGACGTCAGGGGGCCCGCGGCCAATCCCCACGTCGGTGTTCGCTCCCCCCGTCCCAGATGTGGGCCAGATGTTGGGCCGGGTGGGCGGTACGGGGGGAGCTGCGCCCACCCCACTCCCCCCCTCCCCTCCCGTCGAGGCGGTGGGAGCGCTCCCGGCAGCACCGCGGACAGCGCCTCCCGGGACCGGGACTAACGGGGACCGCCCGCCCCTCGCCCGGGCGCAGCCGGAGCCCCCCCTGCACCCCCAGCCCCGCCCGGACACCACCTCGGGGTCAGCCCCGCTCGACGCCCGGAGCTCCGGGACCTCAAGGCGGAGAGAGGCCGGCGCCTGGAGAGGGGTCCGGCACAGCCCAGGCAAAGGGAGGCCCCAAAATCCCGTTAAAATCCCACCCTGGCACACACGATGCTTGTTGGCACCAACACTCGGGGCTGGGGGTTTCCCCCGGGCACCGAACCATCAGCAGGAAGTTTCACATCTGGTTGAGTGCCCCAGAGGTTCTGCTTTCGCCTTTCCTCGTAGTTGTGAGAAAGTGTCAAGCAGAAGAAGCGCATGGAAAAAAAAACAACTTGTCTTCCCTCTACACCTTTCCTCTTCTCTCTGCCGGTACCTAGAGCAGCTCCCTCAGCCTCTCGCTGCCTCTCACTTGTGCTGTCTCACAGATACACACGGGTATCATTTCCCCATCTGCTCCTCTCTCACACATACATACATAAATACACATCAACAAATAAACGCCCCACTTTCTCCCTCCGTGCAGTGATTACAGTCTCAGGCAAGTTCCCACCATTCACTTTTTCACCTCCTCACCCTCCTCTCCTACATCTCTTGCTCTGGCTGGTGTTTGGTAATTAGAGGCCGGTGTTTGATGTCAGCGGCTCACCTGAAATGTCAGCCAGATGTGCCCCGTTCACAGACCTGACCCCTCTCTGCCCCAGATCCTGCAATCTGGCATCTTCTCCCTGGAGATGAAGACACATCTCTGAACCCCAGCAGAGAGAACACTGTAAAACAACTCAGACAATTTTCTCTGATGACACATCCCCAGCTCCAAGTACCCTGAAAAGGTTAAAGCCTTTCAGCATCTACATCCACAGCTCAGCTGCTGCTTTTGCACGCCAAGAGGCCCCTGCCACAGCAGCGAGGCAGACACACTGTCTATATTTTATTTTGGTCACCCTAGGCCAGGTCCTGGCATTTCTTTAGTGAGTGTTCAGTCAACCAGTGTTCTTTTTCTTCCCTGCCTTCTTTGAGGAGCGAGGAGACAAAGGTTTCCCAGCATCAGCTGCTGTGGAGCCACACGGTTGCACTGAGCACAGGGAGGCTCCACTGACTTTTGCCAGCTGAACATCTGCCCACACCATTCTTGTAATCACCCACCAAAACCTGTCAAAGACTAATTGGAGTCCCTCGCCTTGCCCCACAGCCCTAATCTCAAATAAACACCACCCTCTCCTCCTCCTCAAATGTGAAAAAAACAACTTTGCCACACTTTGGGAGAACTCAGCAGCCTGAGGAAATATCTGTTCGAAGACGCTTTGATTACACTGGAGTTGGGTTATTTGATTGGACTCTTGTTTCCAACAACAAGTCCCCACGGGTAGACAAAAGACTGTAATGAACAGCGAGGAGTCTTCTTCCAAAGCTGATCAGTCGTGGAGATAAAAACGTGTAACCAAATGGAATACAAAACCTTTCAACTTGTAACTCAGCCTAGCTTTGTGCACCCTCATTAGGCAAAAGAAGCAGCTTCCGAAAGCCCAGACACCCCATACATATTCCAATTAAAGATAGCACTTGCTCCTCTTGACATATTCACACGTTCCCTGCTCATGGGCTGCCAGAGAGTTTCACCAGCCCCTCTTGCTGCCACCAAAGTGACATCACCTTGCTCCTTAGGCACTGGTCAGGAAAACCAGTAACTCCTCTCCAGAATCTCCAACCCTCCCCCTGGCCAGATACTTTGCACCAGGCTGTGGGGTGGGACAGGAGGGGCTTGTAGCATCCTCTATTTTTGGATGGCTTCTTTGTCTTCAGTTTTGTTTGCTTCTAGCCGTGCACACGAGCTTTGCTGTGCCTGATATCTAATCAGCACTTGCTGCTCTTCCATTATCAGTTGGCAATGTTCCATCAGGCTCCTCCGTCTCGAAAGTTGCCCTCACACCAACACCACAAGCACCTAGAAGCAGGCAGAGCCACTCCTCTCCCTCTGCCCCTTACTGGCCACCTTCATGCTCCATCTTGGCTTGTTACAGCTCCCATCCACAGCCATCCTGAGGCAGAGGAGTGATCACATCACTGGAGATGAGTATCTCTGGAGAGCAGGGAAGGCAGATACGGGACATTTACTCTATCTTTCCCCAACAGGAACATCCACCCATTCTCCCTGAGAGGCTCCTGACACACAACTTAATGCCAGTCTCTGGCTGCTGGGGAATTTGCCCCTGGTCCTGTGGCCCCACGCTCATGTTGGGGACTCTGCAGGTGGAGAAGCAGTTATCACCCATCCCTGCAGCACGTGTTCAGACACACGCTGCCAGGGACACAGCTACCTTCCCTCCCCCAACTTTGGTCTCCAGCAAATGCCCCAGCTTGTCCTCTCACCCCACACATTGAGAGATGCCCTTGTGCTCCTTCTCCTTTCTGTCCTTCTCCAGGCTTGCTTTCTGCCTCACACATACCCTTGGACTTTCCTCTTCTCCTCCCTGTGGCACCAGATCCCTTTGCCCTCAGGCAGATCCAGATTGCCTCTCTCAGCACAGCACAGCACAGCCAACCCCTCCTTCCCCCAAACCCATCCACACGCCTTTAATATTCATAAAAGTCAACCCTAGTCTAAAGAAAACGTGGCTGCTGATGAAAGTATTTACATTGCAAATCATTCCTAATAACCCTCCGGTAGTCAGCCTGGTGATAAATGCTAATCCGTCTATCAGCCCAACAACAAAATAAACCCAATGCAGAAGGGGAGAGGCAGCGAGGGAAAAACCAGCCAGTGACAGGGAGAAAGGCTCAGCCCTCCCAAAGGTGAGGGCTATAAAGGCTTCGCTCAGCAGTTGGGGAGAGCATCAAATCATCAGCACAGGGAGCAGGAGCAGCTGCTCCGCCTGCTCTTGGCCAAGCGAGGAGACACCCCGGGCACCCTGGAAGGATTGTTGGGGCAGAGGGAGAGCCCCTGGGCACACAGCTCCTTCACTTGCTGCCATGGAACACGTCACGTTCATAAAGGGGCTTAAGGACAGTGTAAAGGGTCTGAAATAAACCTCACTGACAGGTCGTATTTGCTTGGAGCATCCCACAGCTGCTCTCCCAGTTGAGGAGGCGCAGGATGGTGTGAGCAGAAATCCTCCTCTTCCCCATCAAGCACCATCCCCAGTGGAACAGCCTTTCCCCTTCACTGCAGCTGCCCAAGGGGCACAAGTGCCCCAGACATGAGCCCTGCAGGAGGGTGGTTGCTCGTGGACACAGGGTGAGCCAGGAGGCAAAACATGCTGGGACAAAACCACACTGCACTGACCTGCAGGGAGCAAGGAGCAGGGCAGGAGGACTTGTAGGGCTGAACAACCTTCTCGGGAGGGGAGGTGACCAAAGGCACCTGCCTGTGCTTCTCTACCACCACCAGCCCCCAGGACTCATCCACAGCCACATCTTCTCATGCTTCACAGCATGCCTGGACCAGAGATGGAGGAACAAAAATACCCATGCTGAAGCTGCATTAGACACATCACTTAGTGCTCAGCTGTCTCCCAGACCCCCGGGCTGCTCGGAGAGACAGGGTAATGAAAGATTCTTTCATTATTTGAAAAATGTTGGTTTTTAGCACCAGTGACAGATGCCAGAGCCACAGCCCCAGGGAGAGGGTGACTATATTTAGCCACGGCACCAGTGACCACGCTTGCCCTGGGGTCCCTGGCAGGGCACGGCCAAGAAAACAGGGAGAAGCTGCTCTGGCCTGTGCAGGGAAGCCAGGTGAGCATGAAGATTTTATGTGACTAATGTAGAAAGCCTCCTTAGTGCAACTCACACGCCCAGGAGCATCCTTGAGATGCCAGGGGGCCACCAGACCTCCCAGCTTGACTGCAGATATCAGTGCCTTAACTTAGGTGAGGGGGCACGATGGGCAAAACATCAGACTCCACCTCACCTGGTGCTCTTGGGAAGCTCGTAGCAAGTTGGCTGGTGGGCACCACTGATTGCTGGAGCTCATCCAAAGCAGGAGGGCAGCCCCAGCCCGTGGGGAGGCACAGGGAGCACAGACACCCCTGGAGTGAGTGAAACACAGCAGCCCACTGCCCATCCTGCTGTGCTGCCATCTCTTCACTCAATTATCATCTGCTTTTTTTTGTGTGTTAGAAGATTGCTGCTGCTGTTGTTGCTATTTTAAGGCTGCGCTCAATTTTCTCTCACATTTGCCATATAGGCACGACTTGGAAAATTTCAATATAATTGGGTTGTTGTAGTCCCCATTCTTGCAGCCCTTGATTTGCTTTCTGGGTAATGGAAGGGGGGAAAGTGCTCCTGAATCACTTCTTATAACTATTAAAAACAAAAAAAAAAGTTGATCAGAAATTGGAAGTGTGGGTTTGTGCTGTTCCCATATCTGCCCTGGGATGGGGACCAGGTCTGGACCACGGAGCCAAGTGGCACCTGCCTGTGGTTGCCTTCTGCTGGTAGCTGCCCCCTGTGCTCCCAGGCTCCATCCCACACACCTTGCTGCAAACAAGGGCTTGAGCCCCTTGAACAGATTAGCCTAACTCATTAATTTTCTAATTCGCTGCTTCGTTAACTCATTAACTCGCTAACCCACAAAGTCACCAACCCGTGTGCTCACTTGCACAGCAGTTCTCCCACTGGTGGTGACAGTGCCCAGCCTCCCTTTGTGGCACAGCGTGGAGTCCCCAGCATCCCAACCCTCCAAAGGTCTTCAGGGTACCTGTTTTGCTGATGTCTCCCAGCTCAGGAGGTCAATCTAGACGGTTTTCTAGGCTGGTGGGTTCTGCAGTGATGGTTGTAGAGCTGCAGGAGAGGATGGCTTGCAGAAGGTCCTGGGCTACCTGGGGGTGAAGTCCCTAACCCCAACCAGCCAAACCCACCTCTGATAGAGGCAGCAGCTTGCTAGAGGAGAAATTGATGCCAGGTAAAGAGACAAGCCTCAGCTCCACACAGGCTCTGAGCCACCAGCACAGCCAGCTGGGGACACTGAGGCAAACCCAAGCCCCTCTGGGGGTCTCCTGCACCCCCCCAGGCTTCTCCTCCACCAGGGCAGGGAGCTGGAATTCCTGCTCGCAGCTCAGCTGCTCTGCCCTCAGACTTACATCAGCAAGCAGCTTGGTGGAGCCTGTCTTCTAATACACACATAGACTGATAAATATTTGCTTTAATGCACCCACTGTTTAAAAAACTCTCTTTCAAGAAGGTGCATTCCCCTTAGCTTGAGGAAATTGCTGGTGCTGCTGGGGGCAAAGAGCTCTGTGTATGTGTGCATCTCACCTGGGGAGAGATTTGGGCAGGATTTGTGCTCCCCACACACATATTTACTTTGCAGAGAGCCCCCATTAATATTAATGCTACCTCCAGTTCCCTTCGTGGGGAATGAAACCAAGAGGAATAGAGCAAAACCCACAGCAAGTGAAAAATCAGCAATTGCTGTGGCTAGAAAGTGTTTAAAACAGCCAGAATGAAGCAAATCCTTTCTTTCCCAATAAATATGTTGCCCCTGCACCTTCCTGGGACCCAGTCCCTCCATGGGGTGGGGAAAGACCAAACCAAGGTCCTTGCAGGCTGCTGATGGGTATCCAGGGACACAGGCAGCACGATGCCATCGGGGTCCTTGTTTCACCCCCTGGGCTGTCCCCCCACCCAACCCCAGCGCTCACCAAGGAGACTCCAGTGCCCCAAGCCAAGACAAAACCTTGGCTGAAGCCTTTTGCTATGGCAAGAGGCCATTTCTCAAGGCAGAGCCAGGGATGGAGGAGACTTGAGGCTGCAGGATGCAAGAGCTCTGTTCTCTGCTGGCCAGGCTAATAACTCTGTATTAAATTACAGGCCTGGGTTCAGTTGTGTTTGTGTTTTTTTTTTTTCCTTATAAACTGTCTGTTTAGATTTATCAGCGTAATTCCTGATACTGCCTTGTCGGGCATCATTAGGATAATCTCACTACTGTGTCTGCTGGGGAGCTGGGAGGAGAGCAGGGGGGTGCAGCAGAGCAGGAGGGCAGCAGGGACCACTCACCCCAGAGCTGGGGACCCTAGGGAAGGTGGGGACATGAGGGTATGAGCCCCCACAAGGGGACTCAAAAGGCACTGAAAGAACCAGCTCGGTCAGGGAAGAAGACACTGCCCTCCAACAATTTCACTGGGAGGAAGAGGAGCGCTGAGAGATGGGGAGAGGATGCACAGAAAAACTTGGGAGGATCTGAAAAAGTTGGAAATGGGCAGCCTATTGATTCCTCATGTCCCCTTAATTCCCAGTAATTGCATCGTTTATTTAAATAAGGCTGCTCAGGGCAGGGAGCACAGGAGGAGGAGGAGGAGGAGGCTGCCAGCTTTGTCCATCTTGGAATTTGGGGGCATGGCACTCGTGGGAGCCCATTAACCCCCGTGGAACATCCCTCTCCCCCATGGGCAGGGGCTGGGGGAGCCACGGGTGGGAAGCAGCTAATGACAGCAGCAAAATAAATAAACCTCCCAGCCCAGCCTGGTGTTTTTATTAACGAGGATGAGCCTGTGATAGGACGTAATTTCCAGCCCCTGGGTGATGAGGCTGGAGGAGGGAGCTGCAGCGAGGGCCATGGCTGGGCAGAGCTGGGGCTCAGCCAGGGACCACGAGTCCTTTCCAAGGGGAAAAGTGGGCACTGGGACTCACAACCTGGAGTGTAAGGAGAGGAGCTGCCAACACCTCCAGAGAGCAAGTGCTTCCAGCTGCTGTGCTGGAGACAGGGTGTGAACAGCCACGGATCTGACCAAAGTCATCACAGACCCCAGCTCACAGCACCCCCCTCCCCACGCTCTGGTTGAACCTTTGCCAGATGCTGCTCCAGGCAGGTCCTTGGCCAAGCCACCCTTATCCAGCTCCTCTTAGTGCACCTGCCCATGGTGTGCCAGCATCCCCCAGTGCTGCTGTGGGCTGGGATGGCAGGCACTCCTATCATACAGCAAAAAAGCAATGAGGTTTCCCTCTGGGGAATGGGGAATACCCATTTCCATAGATTTTCAGAGCTACCAGAGTGAGGGCAAAGCATTTTGGGGGCAGACTTTCTATGGAGGGACGCTGAGCTCTGATGAGCTGAACTAATTCATACCCAGCCAGGTATAGGCTTTATCACTGAAATTAAAAAATACATCATCTCAGTGATAGTGTTTCAAAAGAGGAAAGTAAGCAGTGTGGTCTTGTCTGCTTGCAGGGTAAAAGTATTTTATGAAAATCTACTTATTCCACCTGTTCAGGGCCTGGAAACCCGGCAGCACCCCCAGCACAGGGAGGGACAAGACCTCTCCCACCTTGGCTGTGGGGCTGGAACACATCACCCCCATGGGCAATGGTGCAGGAGGGTTCTTGAAGCACACGGAGCCTGTGCAGAGTGCAGAGCAACACAAAAAATACCCCCAAAGAGCTGAAGATGCTGGCAGGGAGGAGCAGCCCCTTGGGACCACAGAGAGGCTGCGAGCTGGGGACAGGAGAGCTGGCAGGACAGCTCCTCTGCTCCTGCAGGGGCTCAAAGGGCTTTTCCAGCTGTTTCCTAAAGGACAGGAGAGCTGGCAGGACAGCTCCTCTGCTCCTGCAGGGGCTCAAAGGGCTTTTCCAGCTGTTTCCTAAAGGACAGGACCTGTTGCATCTACATCCATCCTCCAGCAATAGCTGCCAAGCCCTTGGGGGGGACTGAACCAGCACCAGCCTCCATGTAAAAGTCCCTCCTCACTCCCCAGTGCTGCACCAGCCCCTGCACTGGGCTCCAGAGAGCAGTCCCTCCATCCATCACCTTCCTAATGAATTGAGGCAGACACGCCACGGGCCCAGACAAAGAGTTACCACCAGCCTTGAGCTGGGATGCTTCAAATAGCTGCGCCCTGCAATGCAAACTCCACTTTGATGAGCTCCATTAGGGCCATCTGGCCAGCCTTAAACAGCCTTGATGAAGATGGAGCAGAAGCTGCTCCAGGCAGGAGGCATCTTGGCGGTTTCAGGGACGTTTCCCATCCCTTAAGCTAATCTTGGTGCAGGCAGCAGGGCTGGGTCCGTGCAGAGCAGGTCTGCTTCAGAGAGCTGAGATGTCCCCTCAGTGTGGGCAGGACATGGGCATTTGTTCTCATCCAGCAGAGCCCATGAGCCTGCACCACCCTGGGGTGTCCCATGAATGGATCAGAGCCCTGGTGAGCATCACCTCCAGCCTGTCCTGCTCCCATCAATCTCATTAACTGTGAGGGAGGCAGCTCTCCTAGAAGGAAAGCTCATGATCACTGAGGAACACAAGAGAAATAACACTCCAGAGGGGGAGGGAAAAAAAGGAGCAGGAGGAGGTGGCTGGAGAAAATCACTGAGTGGGGCAAGGGCCAAAGGGCAGGGGACACGAGCCAGGAGAAACCTGGGGAAGGGGGGGAGATGCCTCATTTTGAGCTGTGCAGCAAGAGCCTGTGGGGAGCAAGCCCAGGCTAAGGCAGCACCAACGCAAGGAGCAGCACGTGGGACATGGATGGGAATTCCACTCGCTGGTGGTTTACTGCCTGCAGACTCTTCTGCGGTACCTTGGAGCCTCAGGGGACTTTTAGCCAAGGTATTCCCCAGGTTTGAGTTCAAAAATAGCTTCCAGGCAACGAGCTCAGCCCCTCCACAGGATGAGGTCCCACTTGTCCCCCCGGGACCTCCACCACCCTGACCTTCTCCTGGCTGCCTGCAGCACACAGCCCTGTCCTCATGGCCACGACCTACATTCTGCCTCCCCAAACATGCAGCACTCACTGCACTAAACCCACAGAGTGCTGGATAGGGCTAATTTCCCATCGGGCTGTCAGGAGTCATTATGTCAAATACCTCACAGGAGCCCGAGCGTAGCGTGCCGACACAGCCACATCTGAGGGCTCATCAGGAAACCAATGCTGGGTTCAGCCATCCTTGGTGCCTCCAGAGCAAAGCCACCTCTAGAGCTTCTCCTGGGTCACTGCACCCCCAGGGTGCACGTTTCCCACTGGTGACCACTGGGGCTGCAGCACAAGCCCCCCTGCCAATAGCCCGTGTCACTGCAGAGGAGCTCCTGTGGCTTCCAAATAAAGGGTCCTGGGAGCACCATCCTGACTCCCACCCAGAGATGGAGGAGGGTGGGGAGGGCTGGGTGAAGGGCAGCACTTGGCACCAGGCACTGCTGCCTTTGTGTGCTCAGCTCTCCTCCTCTTCCAAGACTGTGCCCAATGGCCCCAGAGCTCCCCGTGAGCTACGAAACCACCTTGTCCTTCCCAGTGCCTCTTGCCAGTGCCAGTCACGCTGGGTCCCAGAGCTCCAAAGCTGCTGTTTCATGCCTAGGATCAGCCCTCAATCCCTCCCTAAATAATTGTTTTAATTAGCGTTTGCTTTGATGTAGGTGATTAGCAGGGGGGCTTCTGGCAGGGCTTCCTTAGGAATTTTTGCAGTGAGTAGACAGATAAGTGCAGCCCTCCATACTGCTGTAGCACTTAAACACTTTAATATCAGCCTCCCTGGTGGCTGCCAGTCAGTCTTCATTAGCCCCTTCAAGACTTCCCTACTTCTGCCTGTGGCCGAAGTGGGATGGAGCTCACAGGAGGGAGATGGAGCTCACAGGAGGGAGATGGAGCTTACAGGAGGGAGATGGAGCTCACAGAAGCGTGATGGAGCTCACAGGAGGGAGATGAAGCTCACAGGAGGAGGATGGAGCTCACAGGAGGGAGATGGAGCTCACAGGAGCAGGACGGAACTCACAGGAGGGAGATGGAGCTTACAGGAGGGAGATGGAGCTCACAGGAGGAGGATGGAGCTCATAGGAGGAAGATGGAGCTCACAGCACCCACCTCAGTGGGGTACAGTCCTCCCTGGCAAGACTGGGCAAATCCAGGGGTAGTGACCCCAGGGACAGGGCAGAGCCACGGCCACATCTCCCCAGAGAGGTTCAACAAGGACCTAGGGGAAGCAGAGGAGCTGGGTTTGGATCCCAGCCAGCAAAGCATGACAGAGCCCTGCGAAGGGCTCTGGCTTTCAGCAGTGCCTGGTCAGCAGCCAACAACCACCATCCTGATAGCGGGAACTGGCTCGTCCCCCCCTCCAGAGCCTGCTGTGAAAACAAATAATCTGCAAATTAAAGTTTCCCTGTGCTGGGGTGGCAGTGCCCCGTGCTGAGCTGGAGGAGGGACCCGAGCCCATCTGCCATCAGAGCCAGCTACTGATCCTATCAGGATATTACTGTATTATTGAACTGGGGATTGAGGGACAGGCTTTAATAGCCGCGATGGTTATCAGGGGTCCAGCGTTAACCTCCAGGAGAGGCCGTGGCTTCACATGCTTCCCTTGCTCTGAGACAGCAATTGCACGCCACAAAATCCTCAAAGATAAAAACGTTTTTCATCTCTGCACCAAACTAATGCAGGTTCATGCAGGAAAGCTGTCAGTGGAGGGCACAAGCCAGTGTTTGCTGAGCACCAGCCCTGCAACCAACCCAGGAGAGCACCCTTGCTTGTGCTGGGCCCCGTTTCACATCAGGAACTGGTGGCTGAACCCCCTCTGCTCCCTTTACCCTCTTCTGCATCTCCCCGAGTTACAACAGAATATATGCAGAGTCCCCCTGTAAGGTGTTTTCTCCCAGATGTTCAAGGCAAGGATGCAAAGATGTGCAAGGAGCATTTGCTGAGTGTGCCGAGCCAATGCTCAAGGTGATGGGCACCAACCCTGGAGCTCTGCTGGTCTGCCATGGACGTGGCACCAAGAAAGGACATGGGGAGAGCCAGAGCAGTGGTGAGCACCCATGTGGGTGGGAAGAGTGGCTTAGACATGTAGCTGAGCCTAAGAAATAGAAAGGGAGCTGGTGCTGGGAGAGGACAGCTTGGGGCAGGGAGAGAGGGGGTGAAGAGAAAGGGGCACCAGCATTAACTGGTGGGCAGAAGGTAGCAGCTGGAAATGAAGAGCTGCCACCTCCCCCCAGCCCCTCCACGAGGAGGAGGCAGTGGCGTGACATTTCCCTGCTGCACACCGAGATCCCAATTAGAGGTGGATGGCTCACATACTGCAGGCTTTAATTAATTGGCCTTTTCCTGCTGGAGAAGAGCTCCTCTGACAGATTGGGACCGAGCAGAGAGGGCAGCTGCTCCATAGCCAGCAGCCTGAGGAGCTTTGGGGCTCAGCTTTGGCACTGGGAACACTGGGGGAAGAGAGGGTCCCTCTGCACCCAGCTGGGACCTGGTCCCTGCCCTGCTCCTGGCTGGCATGTAGAGCTGGGGTCCCAGCACCGCTCAGCTATAGGGTCACCCAACACTGGCCACACCTTGGTCTGGTGTAGGACTTCCAGAGGGAATCAAGTGGAGTTGCTGGAGACGGAGCAACAAGGCCGGCAAAGGAGAGAGGGCTGAAAACAAAGGACTCACAGGGACAAGTGGGTCTCTTCACTCTGCTGCACCACCTGCTAAGGCTTCAGCAAAGCCCCAGTGCTGGTGGCAGTGCTCCAGAGGTGCTGGAGCATCCACTGGCTGCAGCAGTGCCCATGCAGGGTGTTGTGAAGGATTCAGACAAAAGCCCCCTTCCAGCACAGCAGCTCCAGCTCTTAGCTCCTCCTGCTGCCCCAGGCTTCTGGCACCTTCTCTCTTCCTGGCTAACCTAAATAATCTTGTATCTTCAGCTGTTCCCCTCCTCTTCCAGCTCATTAGGGCTTTGAGAGAACAGTGTGGCTCCTACCGAACCCAACCAACCCACTATTAACCTCTTTCCATGCCAAGAACTGGCTGCTGCTTTTGATTCCAATTCCCAATCAGCTTCCATCTCCAGGAGGACCCTACCCCTCACCCTTGAGGTGACCAGGTTTCTTTAATAGCCTCTTGTGAGGGACTTTATCAAAAAGCCTTTTGAAAGCTAAATAAAATTCTCTGCACTCTATTTCTCCTTTCCCCAGGATTTTGTTAGCACATTTAAAGGCTCCTGACAGGCTAAGGCTGAGAAAAGCTTTTGGTTTTTAAGATTATTTCCTGCACCTACGCAGCAAAGCTCTCATTTTGCCTCCTAAATGAGGCCAGCAAGGATGCCTAGCTCTGGGTTGGTTTCCTCAGGCATCCTCAGTTGGGTTTCCATGCTGCTCATGGCAGGGCGTGTGCCTCAGCTTGTCCTGGGTGTGGGCAATGCAGTCACCTGTGTGCTGTGCAGGGCTCAGGTCCTCATAAGGATCCAGGGGTGTTGCTCCAAGACCCAGGTCAGCTCAGCCCTGCTCAAGCCAACTGAGGAAGGCTGCTGGGTAGTCCAAGGCAGAGAGAGAGTTTTGTTCCACGAGAAGCATGGAAAGCATAAGAAATAAATTGTACTGGAGGGGGAAGTGAGCCCATGGGATAAGTGCGTTCAGTTTTCCACCCTGTCCCCTCTTCCCACCCACCTCCCTTCCACCATCAGGTCTCAGGCAGAGACAGCAACTGAGCACGGCAGATTCTAGGTCTGAAACTCAAATAAGAGTAAACCGTCTCCAACAGGGGCAGGTCTGGACCAAGTGGAAGTCTCAGCAGAGCAGGTTTCAAGCCTCTGCCCAGAGTGCCCAACAGGTGTGCACACCAGGCCTTTGAGAACCTGCCAACACTAGAATGAGGCATCCCAAAAGACCATTCTCCAACCGTGATGGAAATTTTTCTGTAGGTAGCTTGGCTCTGGCTATGGCAGTGGACATCTGTAGATACTCTGCACACATCTGCCAAGAATGAGCCTCAAGACTCTTCCAGGAATCACGCAGGGAGAGGGAAGAGGAGATGCCAGGCTGGGCTGGAGCAGGACTTTTCCAGGCTCTGCTCTAGTTTGTTGTCAAGCAGAGCAGTAAACAGCTCTGCCCAGCCCTGTCTGCCCAAGCCTTCAGCTGAGACATCTCCTCCGGCTCCCAAGTGCCAGCACATCCTCAGGCCACCCCACCCTGAGGCAACACAGGGATGCATGAAACCTTCCTCTCCACACAAGGGAATCCCAGTTTTTCAGGCTGCTCTCCTGTCAGATCAGGGATGTGGTTGGCTCAGGGCAGGTTTTAGAGCCTCATTAACACTCTGCAATGGGGCCTGGCAGCAGCTGATTTGATTTAAGGTTCATTTCCAGGCTGTGATTTAAGAGAAGATTTGCTTAATGTTCTCTAACAGACTCTTCTGACTGGGAGCTTGAGTGCTGCCTAATGACAGCCTTATTTATTGTAATGTCTTTGCAGCAGAGTCTGGAGGAGCCGGGCAGGAGATGCCCGCAGGTGCTGGGGCAGTGGGGGAAGCTGGCATCACTGGGGCACACTCTCCCTTACCCGCAGCACCCCACTTCTGCTCTGAGAGGGCAGCGGGACAGACCTGAGATGGACAGTGCTGCATCTCTACCTAGGTTTTGAAGCAGGACAGTAGAAATATTCCACTGTCTGAACGCTGGGGAAGGCAGAAGTGCCTCAGCCTGGTTAAAAGGGGATTTACAATCAAGAGTCCCAGATGCTCTTTTCTGTCTCCCAGTTTTGTGCTTCCAGTTGTCCTCCTAGGAAGGGGATCATCATCACTTGACATCTGTGAGCTCCAGAGCTCGCTGTACCTATCCCAGGGCCAAGCACAGAGACACCCAGCACACAAATGAAGACAGGAGGTCAATCAAGGGTTCGTCATGTTTTAATGACATTGATCTTTGGTGTTTCCCTCGTTAGCACTCACGCTCTCCCCGTCCTTCCCCTCCACAAGCCTGCTAGGGATGGAGAGTTACAAACGAAAAGGAAAATCACATTTGAGACTAAAACCAAAATATCAGAGCCTTGGATTTCTCCACTAGAAACTACATGTACAAGGTCAAGATTTCACATGCAACACCTTACATCACAGACTCATACCTCACACCCTGGCCTGGAGCTGAGAGATGTTTCCTGCCCCTGCCAAAGAGGTGTAGCTCAGCCCTGGCACTGTGAAACCACTGGGACGGCTCATTCATGGCAATGTTGGCACAGCTTAGAGCATCCTCACACGAGCTGCATCTTGACTAGAGAGCAGTAACCCCTGTCCCTCTACCCATCTCTACAGCCCTGCTTAGATTCCTGCCAAGTACTAAGCTAACTCTCTACACAGAAAAGACCCCCACCTGTGAGCAGATCCTGTAGGTTTTGGCAAAGCCCAGTTCTTCCCAGAAAAGACCACGGCACAGGCAGGACGAGACTCAGGAGAGCACCCTCTGAGGGGGGAGCAGTGACTGTTGCCTGGAAGACTCCTCCACTCCAGCAATGCAACTGGAGCATCACGCCCAGGTTTGCCCAGCAGGACTGGATGCTGCAGGCCCCCCCTTCCCTTTCTCCACTCTACTGATCACCCACCTGGGCATAAAAAGGGCAGGAAAGAAGGAAAGCAGCTTTACAAAGGGTGACAGTGACCGAACTGCAGGGTGAGGGCTGAGCTCAGGGGATCCCATGGGGCTTCAAAATCTGCGTGATGTGCAGCCAGTACGCTTCATATTCCTGTTAAGTCTTCAGCAGTGGGAATGTTGGAAGTTCAGTACGCTTTCTCCCCCATGGCTTCCCTTGCAGTCCTTCTCCCTCCCGCTCACCCCTGATGGAGAAGCCCTCGGAATCACCAGTATTCTGCCAGAGCCACACGTCCCTTCTCTTCCAGCTCCTGGCCAGCTGTGAGGTAAAGGTCTCTGCTGAGCAGTACAAGGGTAGCACCAACACACAACTCAACCTCTACCTGTTCCGCGACTCCCCGCTGGTGCTGTCATTACTATAGAAGTTGGTACTGTCAGGAAGATGGTTGTTATTAGTCAGGTCACTGTATTCAATTGGTCCCTCAGTGTCCATCGAGGACTGGGCCCGCTCGGGCAGGTCCAGCTCACCAGCACTTTGTCCTTCCCTCCCGTTAGGGGCTGTCCGCGGGCTCAGGCCGTGCTCTGAGAGCTGCAGAGACTCCGAAAGGATGCGTCCCTCCAGCTCGGCCGCCAGCTGCTGGGAGGTGGATTGCTGGGCTGCTGTGCCCTCAGCTCCAGAGGGCTCCACCCCGGTCTGGGAGCTGCGGTGGATGCGGTGGCTCACGATGATGTTGTTGCCGAAGCCGCCCATGGAGGCCATGGTGGTGCTCTGCTCCCGCTGCACCACGGCCGTCATGCCCCCCTCGGCCATCAGCCGCTGGATCCTGCTCACTGCACCCTCCCCGCTGGCCCCGTACTCTGGACCTTCACCTGCAAGGGAAAGCAGAAGCAGCTTTGGTGCACAACACAAAGAGAAGACGTTCTGGGTGGGTGCATCACATGTGCTGGGACAGAAGAGGAGGTTTGCTCTGGAGGGAGCCCAGCGTTTTATTTTCCTGACTTTTGGTGTAGGGACAAACAAAGGCAACCAGCTCAGTCAAGGAAATCTTGGCTGCTCCCACAGGTATCACTCCAAGACTTGGAGGAGCAGCGTTTCTCAAACCATAGAGGTGGAAAAAAAGAGTGAAAGAGGCAGTGTGTCTCCTCTCAGCTGCACAGACAGTCAAGCCAGCCCCTCAGGAAGAGAAACACCAGTTTGCACTGTGGTTAAGATGGACCTGTGGCCTTTCCTACTTCACCCCAGGTAGATGACATGATGGCAATCTCTCCAGTATCAGGGAGGACACAGGCAGCTAGCCAAGAGCAGACAGCAGCTACAGAACATGGTCTGTGCTTGCAGTTCACCTGTGATCAAGGAATGATCAAGTGTGTAAACTGCTCCCCTTGACTGCTATCTTTTGAGGAATGTAAAAATCATCTCTTAAGATCTAGAGTCTTTGTTTGAGCCTCCCCTTCATAGCCAGGCTGCTCTGAGCTCTGGGAGCACCACTGTCAGACACCTTGGTTGCTGAAGATTACTTTTGAAGAACAAAATCTCACCATGTAGGAGCCTAAATCCCCATGGCAGAAAAGTCCATCCCAGTTCTGTTTCCCAGCATACTCTTTTTTGCTACAAACCATACCCAGATTGTTTGGGGGAAACAATCTGTAATCATAAACTGCCAGAATCATTCCACAGTGGGATCCTGGCGATTCTTATTAAAGAGATAAATCTCACTCCCAGCTCCATGAAGCTATCACGGTGCTGATTAGAGGCAAGGGGAAAGCCACGAGCTCTCCTGGCACCGAGGAAATGAACACAAATGTCAACAAGGCTAGAGGCAGGCAGGAATTAAACCACAATAAAACCCCAAATGTCACACTGACTAGGAAGACAGAACTGCTTGGGGCTGAGGGGATCATGCAGCCAACATGGGAGCTGGAGTGTTCAGCACAGTTCACACCTTGCCACTGTAGAGGTTATTTTTTTTTTAAAAAGCAAGATAGTTAAAGCTGTTAACATGTTATGCAGTCAGTCAGTGACAGCTTACTCCCTTTCCTCACGGACTCAGTGGGACTTGCAGCAAACATCACCAGCTTATTCCACCACAGGGTACAGCTTATTTAATCTCCAAGCAAGTCTGGTGACATACTGTCCTGCTGTAGGAATACCATGGACATGAAGGGCAAATTTAACTCCTACAAGTAGAATAAGTCCCTTTCTGCTGGGAACGTAGTAAGCCTGCTACATCCACTATACATAAGCAATTACAGACCTCCTCCTTGGTTAGAGCACCAGTGAGACCACAGAGACCCCAGGAACCACATGAGACTCTGGAGCAGAGTCTAGAGAAATGAGCAAGAGCACCCCCTGAGCACAGCAGAGAAATCCTGTCCAGGATGTAGCTGACACATGAACTAGGATGTGGTTGATAAATAGAGACTGACCAGCACAGAGACTGAGAACAGAGGCAGCCATTAGACTGGAAACTTCAGTGTGAAAAACATGCATGCCAGGGGACGTTGAAGGATTAATCATGAGCAGAAGCAGGTGGAAGGCTTAAGAAATATGGTTTTGGATTCAGTCATCGCTTCCTTCTGAGGGCAGAGTTGTGAGCACTTCGTTACCAACCATCTGGCCAGGCCAGGGAGGAAGCTTGAGAAAGCCAAGATGTGCAACCTGGCTCAGAGACACACCAGCCAGCCCTGGAACAGCAGGTACTGTGCTCTCGACACATCTCTTACTGTAAACCAGCCCAATACAGGAGCATTGAAACAGCAAATCAAGCAAGGATCTCCAGCCAGTGCTCCTCAGCATCACAAAGATGTGCATCACTAGAGCACATGCACACCACTGCACCCCCTGCTCTCCCCTGCCCCTTCATTACCATCTGCCATAGCTGAATTTCCAGTTGAGGCACCTGCTGGCTGAGAAAACAGTCAAGGGTTGACGCCACAGAAGAAATCAGCAAGCCAGGAGCTTTCAGATTATAGGCACAGAGCTACAGCAGGGCTGGAAATTCCAGCAAGGGCTAGAAGTGAGTGTTACCATCCAAGCACCTCTGCTCTGGGGGTTGTCCTCCTCTTTCTACCCCTCAGGTTTCAAGGATGACTTGGTCTGATTGGTTCAGAGCAAAGTCTCCCGAGCAATCTGCCTTGAGCTGCTCTACAGCACAGAGTCACATCCAGCCCAGACACCCACACACCTTCTTTCACCAGGCTGCATTAGTGGTGCAAGGGAAATAAGCTATTCCCATTTGGTGGAGGTTCAGAGGGTGCACATGGGCACTTACCCAGAACAGCAGCAAGGCTGTGAACTCCACACCTCACATTACTACAAGTTTGGCCAGCTCTCATTCTTCTAAGACTACCTTCTAGAGTGAGAAAACCAGAATAAAGCTCACAGAGAACTACAGACAAAACCTAGAAAACTGAGCTAACCAGCTCCAGCTCCAGTATGTGAAGTGCAAGCACAACACCTGCCAGTTTGTCTTCCACCCAGGCTGTTGATCTACCAGAATCCATCACAGAGCAGGGAGGAATCTTGAGACACAGTCTCTATCTTTTTCTGGCCCAAGACCCCATCTATCCCAAACACAGACACAAAACATGACTCAACAGTAATTATCCCAAAGACCAGGGGGTTTCTGTCCATCCAGCCAACTGGCTCCAACGTATGACAAGATACTCCCAACATCTGCCTTTAGAAGCCCTCTGCCATGCTGCTCCAGCAGGACAAGAGGTTGACAGGGAAGACTAACATCTGGCAAACCTTCAATGGACCTTGGCATAAGGCAGAAGATTTCCTCTCTGAAATGAAGTAGTCTCTGAAGTACTTACAGGGAGCACAAGGCTCATCTCTGGTCATGGGCAGAACACACTTGATGACAGGACAAAGCCCACAGAAGGATGAGATCAGGCTCCTCTGTGGCTGTGCAATATGCTGACCTCACTTTTGAATTTTTTCCCCCCATTTTCAGCTTTCTTTTTAAACCTAGCAGTAGTTAGTAGCCAGGCTTGCAAACAAAGCTCCAAAATTAGAACTAAGAGTAAGTGCTGCAGAAATATCCAGGCCTTCAGAGAACATGGAATAATAGCTCTGAGGTGTGAGCTGACCCACTAATTCAGATGCTCCAAGATAAAAATATCAGCATTTTTAAATGAATTCACTCCTTGCGTAAGAATGAGGGAGGGTCACAGCCCAGCAGAGCCAGCTCTGAATAATCACATCTCCCTCAGTGCCAGAAGAAATACTACCAGTTACTTTTCTCTCCAGCCAAGCTCAGAAGCACCTTCTGAGGTAGCTCATCCAAACAGCTCTGCACAAGAGAACTGCTTTGACTCGTAACAAATTCCCCAGCAATATCTCACCTTGGTGATTTGTATGAGTGAAACTTTAGTTTAGAAGTGGCCCCCATAATTTAATCCCAAGAGAGGCAGGTATTTTGAGGAGCTCACATTGTGAAGGCTTGCACAGCACATGCTTCTAGAACCAGATTCTGTTTTCTAGGTTGTGCCTTCAGAGGGCTTTAAAGAGAAACCCAAATTTGTGATTTTCTAGGACGTATGACACACATTTTAGAGCTGGACAGGCAGATGAAAGGCTAAGGGATCTACCCATATTTCTACTTGGAGGATGAGAGGCAGATCCAGAAGCTGATCCCTCGTGCCTTGGTTCTCATTTCCATATTAATTGCACAAAAGTCACATCACATCTGACAGCACCACTGCAAGAACCTGCTCAGCCACAGAAACCAGCATGTTTCTCTTTAGCATTCATGAGGCTTGGCTGGGGACAGGGTTCTTCTGCCCATGCAGCCTCCTGACACAGCTCCTCGTGTCTCAGATAAAATAAGTCATGTGCAGGCACACTGACCCTGTTTTAAGTGTTCCTCAGGCATCCTCAGGACACTTTGCTTACACCAGGGGGGTTTCACTGCCACGTGCTGCCTTTTCACTACCAATAATCTGAGCAGGCTGAATCCCACAAACTCAAGCCTTCATTTTACAGCTCTCTTCCCTCCCAAAAGGATCTGCTGCCACCTCTGAAAGCAGCTGGACAGGACATAAATTGGTACTGGCTGGCAAGAAACTCTTCATCCAAATAGGCTAAAAACTGTGTATGGCATGAGAGTAGCTCCCCCAGAGACAGGCAAGTAGGAACCCACTGACACCAAATCTTCTGATGGCTACAACTTCAGCAGTTCCTAACATGTGCCCCCTTGCACAATGAAAATTGACCCAGCTATCCAAATGTTAAGCCCCCAAGATAATGCAGATGATGGGCATTGAGGCCTTTTGGACGTTTCCATCAAGGGTTGTGGGTTTTGTGAGGGTGGATTATTTTTTCCTTTTTTGGATTACCTGGAAGATGTATTGATATACAATCAAACAAGTGTCCTGGAGCTCTGCAAAGGACCCTTTCTCCACAGATCCAGCAGCCTGAACAAGCAGCAGCCACAGCCTGACCCAGTCTGGGCTGGGAATTAAAATTTCTAAAAAGTTAAAGCTTTGGGCCATTAAATCTCATTAGGAATGTGTGTTGGTTTCTAAGTGACATTTAATTTGCCAGTTGGCTCTCTCCTGTGCCATGCCTGTCCATTTGCAGGGAAAGCACAGTCTAACTCCCAACAGGCTGCTTCTAATTAGGAGTGCCTCACACTTACAACTCCATCACAGCTTCCACTCTGTCTGTCAGCTTAAAAGCAAGCAGGAGCCAGCTGAAATACTGCTCTAGGTATTTCTTGGTACCTCTCCTAGTTTCCTTTCAAAAGCTTCCTCTGGTTTATGTGTGGCTTGGGAGCAGAGTTCACAAGGCAGCAGCAGTTATCAACTGCAGCAAAACAAAAAGATACAGACATTAGAGGGATGCACTTCCAATAAAGTCATCACACAGTCATTCCTCCAAAGGAGGGAGAAAGATAATCAGAACAGCAAAGTCCCCGCAGAGCTTTGCATGAGAAAAGGAAACTATTTATACCCTCACAGAGCTTAATTAGATTTCTGATGCAATTCTGCATAGTTTTTTTTTGTACAGTAAGCACATATCTGCAAGAAATGCCCCGAGCCAGAATTCCCCAGGCCCCAGGCCCCATTTCTGGGGGTACCACTACCCTTTCTTTTACTTTTTTTTATTTTTTAAAACATTCAATGGTGGGGTTTTCTGTTGTTTTGTTTGGGTTGTTTTCCCTCCCCTTATTAGGTGACAAATAAACCACTTCCCTTTACATTACCCTGAATCAGATTTCCCTATTCTGCTCCTGATAATAGTGCTAAGCCTTTCCAGAGTGATTTACATCTTCAAAGCCCCATACAAAACACTAATTAATTTTCACAGCCCCTGGTGTACTGTACTAGGGGAAGATTTATTCCCATTTGGTAGATGATTAATAGTTTGCCTGAGATCACACTCCAAGTTAGTGGTAGCACATTTTTTTTGCCTTTTTCTTTCCTTTTGTGTCTCTGACATCTAGATCCTGCTATTAAGAAACACTGATTCCTTTTTAACAGGCAAAAGAGTTATGGTAGATAGTAAATTAACCATCAGCAAAGCCTGCACAGCATCTAACCCAGCTTTGAACACACTGGATGAACATCACAGGAGTTTATGATGCTGGAAATACAGAAACCTTAATACTACAAGCAGTGCAATGGGGCTCAAATATAATGTGAAGCACTAAGACCCATGGATGAACCAGATCACTGATGCCACAAGTCCCTCGATGACCAGGTGTTGGTAACAGCAGCCAAAAATTTGTCTTTCTGCTTCGCTCTAGGCCTTTGTCATGGATTACAGAGGGTTTTTGGGTCCTACACACATGCTCCTGATAGTTATTATCTCTTGAGCCTTAGCACAGGGATCTCCACTGAGGAGACAACTGAACAACTACAGAGTAAGACTGCTTGGCTCACCTCCAGCACCTGCGTCCATACATGTTCTAAAGGTCCTTATATAGTAGACAGGAGTGTGACAGCCCATTTTACACTTGCAAGGGGACATGCACTAAGTCTGAGCCAGAAATCACACCAGATGTGGGACCCAGGGATGTTCTTCCAAGCAAGAAAGGGAGACAAAGGGAAGTCTCTGTCCTAGGGTTGTTATCTACACTCTTTTTCTTCCAAATGCTACGTTTTGCTCCTTTGAAGAGCTATCCTGCCCAAGGCACTGGTAAAGGACAACCCTTCCCCATCTCATTAAAGGTCTAGTTAACAATCATCATCTAGATCTGAAAACTGAAAGGTTAATTAGAAAGAACAAGATAATGAAACCTTCAGACGGCTGCAGAGCAGCAGCAGAGAGAAGCAGCACTGGAGAATCCCATTGGTTCCACAGGGCAGGGAAAGACCTCCCCAAGCCTGCAGCATCAGCCTTCATGGCCTTGATGCAAGAAGGTCCCCCACATACCCTGTTCTTAGCCTGCACACCACAGGCAGTGGAAGAACCAGTTCCCACAAGCTCAGCTTGTCCAGACATCCCACGTTCCAGCCTTATTCACACGCCCTCAGCTGCACTAACCTTCCAGAGAGGTTAATCCCAGCTCTGCTGAGAGAAGCTGATGGGAAACCCCTCAGGTCAGGAATGTGCCACTTAACTTTGAGCAGAAGAGCCCAGATCAGAGGAGCCCAAAGTCCTTATCACAACGTTCTGGATGCTGCACAACAAACTGTGGAAGAGTCACATGCCAAACAAGCATCTCTCAGAGTGACAGAGCACAAGTAAGCACAGAGGCACCACCAGGTATACCATGGGTTGCTTCTCAAAGCTGTTCATCATGAACTGTCAAAGCTGTCTCCTTGATTTTCTCTATTTCCCAAGAATATACCATCCAACTCCTTCCTAGCCAGGCCTCCAGAGCTGGGTTCAAGCACAATGTCACAGTACAGAGACAAGAAGCCTGGACAAAACCACCAGGCTTTCAAAGGAGCAGTGGTTTTATCCCAATGGAGGAATTGCACAGCAGCTGCTTCCAGGTCTTTACATGTTGTTAAGTTTTCCAGGGCTGGAAAATGCTATTTTTGAATAGCTGAGCTGGACATTGACCACAGCCTTCATCAATCAGACTAAGCAGAACACTCATACCTGCTTTGGGAGAGGTGATTTACAGTGTTTTATTTTGTAATCAGATGCTGAGCCTGCAGAGGTTTTAGATGCAGAGGTTGATAGGGCCAAGCTGAGCTCTAACATAAGAAGCAGAAAACATAATTCTTAGCAGTTTGCAGCAGTACTGATGGTTAGAGTTCAGGAGATTTGTGAGGAGTGATGTAAGTACAACTGATTCTACAAAGACACAATGATCTAGAGGAGAGTTCGTTTCACCCTCTCAAAGCATGTGAAAAAGACAGCTTTATTCATATGGACAGAGGTTCACTCTCCTGAGCACCAGGCAAATCAGGCTGGAAAAACCTTTGCTGAAGAGGTAACAGGAGTGTCCAAATACACTGATAGGATGTGGAACCTACATGAAAACTCCTCACCCAGCAGGTAAGCTCTGTCAGATCGATCATTGCTCCAGCTCCTACCTTCCCTAGTCCCTGCAGAGGAGGAATCCTGCTCCTGGACCTCCCTCTCTGTCTGGGTCTCGGCGTTCTGCAGCTGAGGTGCCAAGGTCTGGGTGCCCTGGGAAGTCACAGAGGTGGGGGGGTTCCGGGGTTGCAGGCCTATGGCATTCATCAGGCCCATGTCCCTGTCTGTCCTCCACGTGGCTCTGCTGGTTCTGAAAAGAGAGAAAAACATGTAAGAGCAGGAGCACTGGAGGTGATGTGCCCCAGCAAGACTGAAGCATCCACCTGAGCCTCTTTTTCCTCCACTCCCACCAGGCACCTGCTAGATGGGGCTGGAGGGAACCATGACCTGCACTTTGCACACACACAGACACCCCCACCCCTCTCCAGCCCCAGCTGGCCAGTCTCTGGAGTTTTAAGCCAACAGAGCCTTACAGTCCACTCACCCTTCCACAGCAGCACAGACAGACATCTCTGCAGCATCACTAAGCCCAGCTCTGTCTCGGGGTCATTGAGCTGAGCAGGCAACACAACGTGCAGTGCAGGACCACAAGCACACCCAGAGCCTCCCTCTGCACGGCAGCAGGGAAGCTGGAGCTCCCAAGGATGTGTCCTGGGTCCCTTCCCTCCTCTGGAGCTCCTGGCTGTCAGCACCACACATGAATGCACTCCAGCAGGCACTGCTGCCCATTCCAGTTGGACAGGAGAAATCCTCTGCTCTCGAAAGCAAACAACAGGAACTGCCTCAAGGCTCATTAGCTGCTTCTCCAAACTGAACAGTTCAAGTGTATGATGCTCTAAGAGCTGAATCGGGACAATGCTTGGATGTTCTTTCCAAAACTGACCTCTGGCTGTAAGTGCTGGGAATAGTAAAGGGATTCTAGGAAAGATTGCCTCATTCACAACCTTTTTTCATCAGGGTTTGAAACCTGCCACAATTTTCTTGCTCTCTCTTTTGAGCTGCTTCATCCTTGAGCAGTATTTCTGCCCCCAAGCTGCTCCCAAGCCCATCATGCAAGACTGATCTGTGCTGTTAAAAAATGCCAGTGGTGGCAATATCCACTTGCATAGCAGAGTAAAGAATCTACTGCTTATTTTTCACTCTCTATGCCAGCTCATAACTTCCCTGGGATCCTGGAGCTCACAATTCAGCAACTCTCTTGCTGAGAAGAGCTGGCTTAAGAAGTACTTTTCAGAGGGACAAGAAGCAAGGGGTGGCAGCATCCCCTTCCTGTTTAGAACTCACGTGTGCATCACCAGACAGACTGGATGAAGCAACAAATAGGGGCTGCCAAGGGATTTAGCTGCAGAGCTTATTGCTGAGAAACAACTGTCCCATGACTGGAAAGCAAAGGGATGAAAATCAGTCCCCAGGACTGCCCAGTGGGTTTGCACCCATCACTGTGAAACCCTCAGTGTTCTCCAGTTCTCCTGCAAAGGCCATTGACTTTGCATGGTGGTTTTGATGCATCAAGCCCCAGATGTTCCTCCTGCAGCTCTCTCAAGGATGTTGCTGAGGCCACGGATGACACACGTACCTCACTATCCCTGGCAGCACTTTGGGGCACTGAATGTCATTGCATGGAATCAGCCCAGTTGGCCCAACTAGGCAAGTGTCAGAGGTGGAGAAAATTACACCATTAAATCTGCCCATTCTAAGGGAACAAAACCAGAAGTGCTGCTGGCAGGTGTGACCAAAGCAGCAGAAAGGGGCAGGTGTCTCTAAGTCACACTCAGGGGACTCACCCAGGGCGCTCAGTGCTCCTGCTGCTGGAATGCACTGCGAAGACGTTCTCGTTCAGCTGGTCCCAGTGGTACTCAACTCCAGAGTTTAAGGCCCTGGAAACACCAAAGAAGGAGAAATATCAGCAAGGCAGGACCCTTATTCCAGCCAGCAAGGCAGGACACTTATTCCACCCCACAACACAACGAGCAGAGCTGATTCCTGCCCTGAGAAGCTGCAGATCTAGCTCAGCTCACATTTTTGTTACAAGGGCTCATCAGCCTTGCAAAGAAAGAGCAAAGTATTACCCAGACTGCTCTGGAATATTCTGTTCATCGCACTGAGGAGCAGCAAGAGGAGCAGAGAGATCTTCAGGAAATGAAGACATACAACTGTGTGTCTAAAATCAGGTTACCTTAGCTCCAAGTGACTAAACAAAGAATTAGAATGGGAAGGCCAATCCTGTCCGTGGTGTCTGCCAGCATTTCCTGCACTAGGCAATGCTAAGTAAAACATTGGGTTTATTCCACTTTTAGTTTCTTAGTTCTCATTCTACCTCTAAATAAATCTCTATACAGCCCTCCCTGTGAGGCAAGGGCAGATGTAGAGGATATTTCCACAAAAGAGTTTGTACTGGACCAACTATCTGTGCATCTGCAAAGTCCACAATTTGAATTTTACAGCTAATGCTACTAAGTTTAATAGACCAGCCAATGCTCTAGTAAACATTTCCCAAAAAGATAAATGAAACCAGGGCTGGCTAATCACTTCACAGGGACAGGCAAGGTTATCATCACATCATTGCTGAAGACTGGGGGCAACTGCAGAAACCAAACCACCATAACCATANATATAATATAATATAATATAATAACCTTAGCTTAGAGGATGCTGCAGTTCAGATGTGCTGTAATGGGGGAGCTGTGTGTGCTGGAGGCTGCTGGGGTGGCAGCACCCCAGGTCAGGACCACGGAAGAAAATCAGGTCAACAAAACCACACATGGAATCTACAGGAAGGATCAGTCACCACTTTATTTTTCCTTTTGTGCTGAGCCAGCCCTGTGCTGCATTACACCCCAGGAAGGCAGCTGCCAGGGAGATGCTGATGTACCAGGGCTCCAGAGCTTATTGACAGATGGGAACCTGCCACTAAAGCTGTGTCAGTCTCTCTGGCTGCTCCATCCCCTGCCCAGTGCACTCAGACTGAGCTGCCACATTCTGCTGGCTGCAAAATGGCACACAAGGGAGACTTTCTGACCTGGGAGGCAAAATTCCCAGGAAAAGCCTCGTTTGCTTGGTACCTGCAGCTGTTATCCTGACTCTTGCTCTTTTCTCCTTCCTTCCACACTTCTTCATGCTTTCTAAAGTACCCCCAGCCACCTGCACAGCTGCTATTCCTCCCCAAAGGGCTCCATGTGTCCTACTTGTCCAGGAAAAGCCCATTTTAACTCCATGCTGCCAATCTGCACCTTTCCCTGGATGGTGAAATCAAGACCATTCCATTCAATACATGACTTCACACGTTGGTTTTAAATACTGCCATTTATCAGCTGAGTTTCACTGCCAGAGTCCTACTAGCTACTCATCGACTGCCAGAGAATCAAGTACTTGGCTCTCCCTTCCCAGAAGGAGGATCTGCAGCAGCTGGTGCCACTGCTCCCATTGCTGCCTCTGGGAACACTGATGAACAGGCTCAAGCCAAGGTCACCAGACTTGGCCATGCTGGGAGTTCAACATCCTCAATATAGAGCTCACTACTGTTTAGGTCTTCCAGCATTTGGATGCATGTTTGGGGCTACAGAAGAGATGTTTGGGGCTACAGAAGAGATGTTTGGGGCTACAGAAGAGATGTTTCAGACTGCACCAAGGTACAACGGAGAAAAGAAACGTCTGGATCTAACCCAGGGAGCTGGTTGGGCACTATCTTGATACAAAAATCACAACTCCCCTTCTTAATGAGCAAAGATTTCATCAAAGAAGTGCTGCTGTTGTATGGGTTAAGTGCCAGTTTTCAGGCCATGCCTGCACGAGGAACTTGAAGACATAATTGTGCCTTAAACCAACTGAAGTACACACCAAGATGTGTGTGACAACCACAATTACCTCACTTTAAATCAGATTTTCAATTATGCTGAAAGATTTGCCCTGCTTTGAGCGTGCCCATTTAAAACAATGCCACCTCCCTTCTCAGAAAGCCTAAAGCTCTTTTAACACTCCTTGCAAAATATTGCCTGGATTTTGTAAATGAGCAAAGCCTTTCACAGCACGTCTCCCAGGAGACTTGCAAATCAAGGCCTGACTATTCATTCCACAGAAGCAGAACTTCAGCTGGAGAAATGAATATTTTTTCAGGTAATGTAAGCATTTAACTTTTGCTCCATCAAATTCTAGACGTGGAAATGCTGGAAGCACTTTTCCCAAAGCATGAGGTAGAAGCTCTACGGAGCATGGAGCATGTTGCCACTTGGATGTGGATGCAGCCAGGAGGACGTTTGCTGCCCAGGGCTTGAGGGGGAAAAATTGCAATTCTCCACACTACGTCAGGCATGGACAGTGAAGTCCACTTAGTCAACTTCTTATTTTCTTCCTTTTTATGGCTGTCACTAAGCTCCCTAAGCCCTCCCTGGAAATTTCCATTAGCTGTGCAAATGCAGAGCTGCTCCCAGCCCAGCTTTCCCAGCAGGGATCTGTTCAGAAATGGACTTTTCCTTCACGCCTGTGTCCAGCTCACATCATTAATGAGGGGATGACCAAGGGCACAGATTTGCATGCTTTGCTCAAAGTCAAATAAGGATTTAGAGTAGAGCCTGTGAAGTGCAAGAGCCAACAACTTGGGCACCACAGCCTCTCCCACCTCTGCGTGGAGGTGTGACCTACACAGCTCAGGCAGGTCCCCAAGAAGAAACTAGGAACAAGCTCTGTGAATTAATGACAAAATTATCCATACGTGATGAGAAGGCTGAAATAAAACCCACTGCATTTGCTGAACCAGTATTTGGAAAGTAAACTGACAAAGCACAGGTCAGCACAAAATGTCTTGGACATCTGGCTAACTCCTCCAAAAGTGGGAGTGGAAGAGGAGAAGGGATTAGGACAGAGGTTCCCCAGCTCTACCTAACAATGCAGATGGCAAGTAGGGGATGCATGTCCAGGAAGGCACAAGTAACAGTGACTGTCTTTCCACTTAAACCATCCCCAGCACTGGAGAAGGCAGCAGCAATGGACACATGCACTGCTCTCCTCCAAGCCCTGCCACGTGGAAAAGCCCAATAGTAGCACACTTGTGTGCTACAGCACCTAATGGAATTTTAATTAAGACATTGCTGCCTGTGATCCCATCTAAAAATATGAGCACAACCCCATTACTACCGTGAAGACTGGAGAAGACCAGCTGCCAGGTGATGCCATGCAGCACCTCAGCCAGGCAAATAGCTGATTTTCATGCTGCCAAGGTTTGCTCTCTTTCAAGTTACTCTTGAAAGCTGTTTTCTTAAATACGACGTCCATTCAAGAACACCAAGAGCATGGATACAACACCAGGGCAGCTTACAAAGGATTGGAATTCCTCAGGATGTGCTCTCCTCCCTCTGTGTAAACTTACTCTCATTCTTAAACCATTCAAACCGTGGCAAGGAAACACCGAGTGGGCTCTGGGGAGCAAGGTGACACTCTGCTGAGGAACAGCAACCCCTTGTCCTTGTTTGGGGAGGGAGGCAGCAGCACAAGGTATCTCAGGCAATGCAAAGCCTGGCTGCATTCCAGGTGCATCCTTGTCAGCAGCTCATTATCTCTTCTGCGTGTGTGCTGATCAGCACAGCAAGCCCATCCCTGACTCCCATGATTAGCTAGGCGATGGTATTGTCAGTACAAGGCAAGATTTGGCACTCCCAGCAGCTGCCTGGATAGGAAAACAATCATTTCTAACACTCCACTTCATAAATATTTAGCTTTCTGTGCAGGCGAGGAAGCCTGTGCAGAGACAAACCCGAGTGATCACTGGCTGCACTGCAAACTGTGTGGAAGCAGCACATGGGATTCCTGGAGCAGCTCTGCTGGGCAGCAATTCCCTTTGGCCAAGGAAGATGTGGCAGCTTCATTGGCACCAGGTTATTTCAGAGCACACCCTTGGGGTACCACCCATGTACAACAAGCCAGGGGAGGAGCATGAGACCAAGTGTAAGAATCCTCAACAAGGTAAGTCATACAGGGCACGAGATCTGCAGTCTGTGACTAACACCACACAGACACTGAAGTGATGTATGACATGATCCTGTTTTCCACATTCAGAGGAACAATGGAAAGGTCACCATTTACATGAGATCAGCTTTATAAACCTGGAAACCCTAATGGCTAATTAACACCATTCTGTCTCAACGGCACAAACGGGCACAAGTTTGTTCTGCCCACCAGCAGGTAACTAAATCTGGATGCAGTCCAGTGGGTAAGATCTGATGGAAGATAGAGATTAACACAGTAGGAAGAACACAAACATGATGGTTTCTTCCAATCTACGGGGTCACCACAGCTCAAACCCAAGTGACTCCCAGGAGCCAGCATTTGACACCTGCCTGTCCAGAAGTTTGCTTGTAGCAGACTCATGACACGGAGGAGACACCAACAGAAAGCTTAAGAGGAATTTATCTTGCATTCCAATGGAGAAAGTCTTCAAATAAGACAATCCTCCAACACTATTCAACAGGAGTAACCAATGGAGATGAAGTGCCAAGACAATGACAGAACAGAAGGAAAGAGTTTTGTATGAAAGTTTGGCTGGTCAATTATCTTGGGACTCAAGGACTAATACTGAGAGCACTGCCCTTAAGGGACGTGAAGCTGCTCAAGCAAAAACTGTGTTAAGAATAAGAATAAGAACAAGAAAAGTCCCCCCCAGACTCCTGCCCATGCCAATTATTCCAGCAAAATGCCACAACAGTTTTTTAAAGCAGCTTTTTCACATCACTCTCAGCCTGACACAGGGAGCTGTAACTCACACCTGAGATAACAAGAACAACCCTTTAAGTCTTGCCTATGACTCCCATAATACTGAGGATTTAACTAGACAGCAGCTACTTTGACCTGTGGGAGAGATAGAGCCCAATTTGCAGGAGGAATACAGAAGCCATCATTAAATGCAAAATATTTTAAGTTAAATGGACAAAACACTCAAGCAAAGTGAGCCCAGAGTTCGGATTTGCTGGTAAAATTTTTGTGTCTAATATACTGCACTAGACAGTAGTTTTAGCACTATTAATTCTCCAAACCAAAACATTTTATGAATTTTCACTGATTTTCTGCCAGTGTTCCATGACATCCTTCACTTACATGCCCCCAACCATGCCAAATAGCACCTAAGTATCCTCTGGAAGGTAAATCACAGGTCCCAGAACCCAAAGTTCCTTAAATAAGAAGAGTTTAGCTTGGTATCATCATCTTAAACCAAGCTTTAAAGATGGATAACTTGCTTAAATTCCTCTAAAAACCTAAAGGCTCCTTAATTGCTTGAAGTGATTACAAGGGGACTATACTCCAAATACAGTTTGAACCCTCAGAATATCTTAAGCTGTTTATGATCCATCAGCTCTTGCAGGGGCTTAGACAATTTAGGATGTTAGGAGTCTTTGGGGGAGTGCAAATTGCTTAAGCCTTCTAAGGCCCTAAACATCTTAAACTGCTACAAGCCTCCAGAGACAAAGTCATTCTTTAGTCTCCTTTGAACTTTCACCAGCAGAAACGAATATTTACATTGATCCAAAGGCCACTTGGAAGTAGAATGTTTTGTAGCTCTTATGCCAGCAAACTAAACCAGGAAAATGCATTTAAGAACGGAAGAAATCAAAATAAATGTTTAAAATTAGTGAATATAGTGATTTTTAGTTTGTTTTTTTTTATTAGAACATTGCAATGTGCACACACGAAGCTGCCAAACTATAGAACCAAGATTTTGGTCTAATCTCAATGAGATCCACAGGGTAAGCTAAGTTTTGAATTTTTAATCCTCAGCAGCTTTGAAATCAGCCAACTCAAAAGTGTTCTGTTTAGCAAAAAATAAAAATAAAAGGAAAAAAGACAAAACCCCCAAATCCACCATTATTACTCCACTTACTCACAGTTTGTAGACACTGAGCTGAGAACATTTACAGAACCAGAGAGCTTGAGGACTTAAGAAAAAGGGAAAGAAAATGAGCCCTGCTAGAAAACACGGGCACAAGGGACAACGAATAAAACTCCACAGAGAAATTGGATCAAGGACTGGGAAATTAAAGATGATCTTATTGTAAAGCCATGGGAGTAAACAACTGACCATGGAAGGGCTAGTGTAGACCTGAGGAGAAAAGCCATAAGAAAGCAGGATGGACTGGGAGGGAAAGAGGGAAAATACATGCTAAAAATAGGAGGAAAATGGTACTGGAATGAAAAAAAGTCTGTTCATCAGCAAGGCTAAGGACAAAAATCAATAATGACTCAAAGTCACTGAGATACTGAACTTTCCCTCTGAAGTCTCCACTTAAAGTATATCCAAGGGTACTTATGCAATTAGGGAGCACAAAGCCAGACACAGCAGCTCCTTGCACTCATTAAGAATATTCCAGAAAAAAACCTCAAAACACCAAAAATGAAATAAATTAAGAGTTTAACTTTCTTGAGCTACTCACACCAGAATTTTCAAAAGGAAAGGCACACTTACATTGACAATTACTCTCTCCTAAGTGTAACTTCTACCCTTAAAGACAGTAACATAACAAAGATAAAAAGGGAAGATTTATGTAAACAATGAAGAGTGAGCCACAGGCCGTGGGCAGCAAGTCAAATAATTGCTTGCATGAAATTTAATTGCTTTTGTAGATAGAAAAAAGGCAGAAAAAGGTGGCAGGTGTGATCTGAATAAGTGAAGCATTTGGGAACTGTTCTTAGAGTACCAAGTGAGGGAAATAAATGTCTCTAACTAGTCAGAGCTTCAGTCTGTCTTGAAGAATTGGGTGGGGGAAATGAACTTGTAATAACTAAAGACTTAAAGCAGCTCTCAGAATTGATCTCTAGGATTCATAGACATATTAAGTGGGATTTTATGAGGGCATCTTCCACCTCATGCCATCATTCATCCCGGAGATCAAATCTACATACAGAAACAGCAAGAGAAATGGAATAAACCCCAATATCAGAATGGAGATGCTGTTTTGAGCCTCCCTATTATCACTTTTCTTGCATCTGCAATGCCTGAGCCTCTCAGCACTGAGGATCCCCAAGGCTTCCCTGCACAATTTGGAAAGAATTATCCTTTTTTCTTCAATGCATGAACAACAAAATTCAAACCTAAGCTTTCAGGATGCATCTTTAGTGTCAAATTGGGCATCTTCCTCTTTTTTCAGTCCTTTTCTCAATCAAAACAATCTTTTAGCCTCGTTTAGAAAGTTCAAATTTATCTTGTGGTGAAGAAGCAGCAGCAGAAGTCTGGGACATGGTCAAAGGGCACCGTGCAGGTGCTGCCTTCCAAGATGCAGACACACTGTCCCATGCCTAGCTGAGAGGCTATGCAACTCTCAGAGGAAAAAAAACCTGGCTTGGCATGGACTGGCAGTTGCAACCATCCTCTGGCAAAGCCCAGGAATTTGTGACGAAGGTAATTTTCCCAGAAAATATTTCACATGAGAGGCAGAATCCCAATCTGCACACTGCATAGCACTGCATCAGTCGGAGACTCTCCACACCTACTTCCCCACAAGAGAATTCCAGGGGATGCTGCCTCGGAACCAGATGCAGCTTCGGGGGTATTTTAATCCCATTACCAGAGGCTCTGTCTGCTGGAGAGGTCCCTCCTCCCCTGTGCTTGCCTGCATTATGTAGCTGGCCCTAGACAAGGTGCTTTGAGCGCTGGGTTTTGAAGCAGATTCTCAGAACACAGGTTTTGGGATTAGTATTTTCAAAAGCACACAAGCCCTGACCCCTTCCACAACCTGATCCTGAGCATTGGAGGGTGGTACTCAAGCTGAAACAGTGAAAAACTGAAATGTGCCCCCCCTGCCTTTCTCCCATGGAGATCCCCCACAAGAGGAGCCAGCAAAGGGCAGTAAGCAGCGTGCAGCCTGTTCCTCCTCACTTCCAGCCTCACCTGCTCGTGTTCTACAAGGCAATTAATGTTTGAGAAGCCCCATTGGGGGTGTTGCTGAATGGGGAAGATCTTGTTAGGATGTGACAGGAGAGGAAAGGTTATGAGCACCATGAAACACATTCCTTTCTAATTCAGTAGGGGTGTTTCTACTGTAGGATTTCATCCCATGCTGCAAACCCCAAAGACTCAGCAACTGAATCAAACCTTGAATTATGCAGAGCTAAGGAAGATGTGCAAAACTTCAGTGAGCATCAGCACTGGGCACAGCTGCAAAGGATGTCAGGGGGCATGTGACGGGGGGGAATAAGTCCTGGGGAAGCTAAAATAGCACTCTCAGCCACACAGAGAAGTCAGTGTGAAGCAGGGAGAACTCACACTGCTCTGTACCACCTCCTGGGACAGCCCTCCAGGGTAGCACATGGTAGTTCAGTCCATTTGCTAAGCACACTACCTCCAGTGGGATGCCTAAAGGATTCCTCTTCTCATGTGGGCTCTCCCAGTGAACTTTAGTGTCATTCATTTAGTGTCTTGGTGGTGCCCATCCTTTAAAGCATGGCGGCCTCAGAGCTCCTCTTAAATATGTTATCCCAGAGATGCTGATTGGCTCAGGCAAGTCCAACTTGGAGCTGGGGGAGCTTCTTGAAGGTGAGACGATCAAACATTTGTTCTAATCCTCATAGCTACTGTACTGCCTCATGAATCCCAGGCTCTCACAAGCTTCTTTCAGGCCCACTAGGTGCATTTCCAGGTGTGGATGGACACTGCTGTCACCATCTCACCTCCCTGCATTACAACAGCTCTGAGAGCCAACTTGTCAACACCTCTTTAGATGTGGACACTGGGTTTAAAACACTCAGCAGTCCAGTGCCATCCCCAGTCACAAGGATTCAAGTCCTACACTTGTCTCTCCAAACAGCTAAAGTCTTTTGCATCCATCCAACCAAGGCACAGGCTACTGCAGAACTCAGCTGGTTACCCACCTTTCTCCAGTCTGCAGCCACAACCTAGAGACAGTCAATTTATATGCTTCTTATCAGAGAAAAAAGAGGCATACATTGAAATAGCTCTCCTTTCCTGGAGGTTTATGGAAGGCTACATAACCTCCTCCTTAGCCCTCCTTTTTAGACCTGCTGAAGACCCCAAGTTGCAGATTTTCTGAGATAAAAGTGCTCCACTGACCCCAGTGCAGCTCTTCCCAACGACTGCACCCGCTCAAAGGCAGTCATCTGAATTCTAAACTGCTCCAGCTTATGTATCCAGTTCCTTCTACAATGCCAACATTTTGCCATCTCTGTTGTTAAGACTCTTGTTTCTCATGCTGGAATTGGATTTGTTGTTTTTACAGCCTCATCTACTGATGGCTTAATCACCTACGATCAACTAAAACCTCGGGTCTTTCTCCTCCTCTGTCATTTTAACTACTGAGCTCAGGGTTATTAGTCACTAAGTGCACTTTGTACTATTAAGTTCTCATTTCTATAGCTCCAGTCACTTCCAAGGCAATCCAATTCTTGTGCAATGCTCTGATGTCTCTCTGCAATGACAAAGCTAATGTCACATCCTCGGCAAATTTATTCAGTACAGCCTTAGAAGGCATTAGATTAAATAGTATTAATAACCAGCCCCAGAGCAGGTTCTTAAGGAGGTCCACCAATGACCTCTTTTGTGACAGAGTCCAGCCCTCAATCATGTCACCTTCACCTCCTCTTTGCCAGATTTTCTTCTAATCCTAATTCTTTCCTGTGACTAGATTTATTGTAGTTCCAACATAGGAACTGCCTTACCAAAACAGAAAGGTATTAGGCCTGGAGCAAGTCCTCAGTTGACCCTTGAATTAAAATAAATACATAAAATTCTCAAGGACAGGTATCCAACCTGCTATTCTCTACCTTATCCAAATCACGGTGCCTTTGATCCAGCTTTCCATGCTGTTAATTTTACTTTCCTTCAAAATATACCCCAGAAATCCACGTACCAAGTTCACATGATGGGTTGCCAACATAACCTGACCTTCCCCACTTCCATCTGCAAGAAGAGCTGCCATCAGTGCTACCCCAACTTCAAATTAAACGTTTGGGGCTGTATTGCTAATTATTGTTTCTTTGGAACTCTAGGACTACTCACACAGCCTCTCATTAGGAGCCCATGGAGCTTCAAGCTACGCCTTTTTTTTGGTCAGCTTGTACTTGCAGTCTACTCATCTCATTTTCCCCAAGCACATGTTTCTCAAATCCTGTGTTTGAGGCACAGCTGCTATTTCCACCTGTTTCTGTGATCCCTGCAGCACTTGGCTGCAAATGCCTCCATTGTACATGGGAATAAAGACCCAGGGAATTACAGGGATCTCTGTTGTTTGCTACTGACCACAGGTTTCTTTGCCAAGTGAGAACAGTGGGGGTGTTTTCAGCAGTGCAGTGTTTTCTTGATCCCTGCTGTTTGCTGTGCTACCCCCCATATAGCACCCTATCAACTGCTGAATCCTTTATTTAGTATTTATCTTCCTCAGTATGACTGTGTATGGATATTTTTCACCTTTCTCCCTCGCTTTTCAAATTGAAGTCAATGTGTATGTCAACCTCAAACTGAGTTTATTAAGCCAAGAACTACTGAGATGGCATCTATACATCAGGATTTCTCCTTTCTCTGAGGATCTGGGGCAGACATCACAGCTGCAATCCACTGCTGCTCTGACAGAACCTCACTCATCCATGTGTTGTGATGTTAGAGCCTGAATGCAAATTATCCAGCTCAGTGAACACGTACACCTTCACACAGGGGTTTGTAGGTCACCCTGGCTGCTGCTGGCCTCTGAAATGCTGCAGTTGAGAACAGAACACATCAGGTGTCCTGCTCCAAAAAAGAACCCACCAGTCCATGTGAGGTCTTCAATGTACATCAGAAGCATCAGTCACTTCAATGCACCAGCAGGAAAGCTGTCGAACCACCAACAGATCTCCCACCTCTACAACTCCCTTGTTTGGTGTTCATACACAAAAAGTTTGGGTTTGTGGGAATTGTGTATGATCTCTTCTCCCAAGGAACTAAGGACAGGACAAGAGGTGATGGCCTCAAGTTGTCCCAGGGGAGGTTTAGATTGGATATGAGAAAGAAGTTCTTTACTGAAAGAGTGGTCAGGCTGCCCAGGGAGGTGGTGGAGTCACCATCCCTGGAGGGGTTCAACAAACAAATACATGTGGTGCTTGGAGACATGGTCTAGGGGTCAGGGAGATGCTGGACAAAGGTTGGACTTGATGATTCTAGAGGTCCTTCCCAACCTGAATGATTCTGTGATTGTTGCTGGGATAGAAGCGAGGAGACAGAAGAGTGCCCTAGCAACACGGAGAGCTAGAAAGGTTTCACAGAGGTGATGCAGAAGGACTAACAGAGCTTCCCTAATACACCAGACCATGAAAGTGCTCCTGTTGGGTCTTTCATTAGTGAGGTGCTGTCCTGCTTGGGCTAGGATAGGGTTAATTTTCAACACAAGTTGGGAGGGAGCCCTAGCTGGGATAGACATCTCAACCAGCCAGTAGATTATCTGGCCTGACACACATGGGGCTGGGTGGGAGCCCTTGGAGCTCCCAGGGTCTGTGCTGTTTCTATCACTTGTTTCGTGTGTTCTTTCATGACTGGGATCATTACTGCTGGTTTTGCTGCTTCTCCTTTTGTGGTGGTGGATGAAATTCTCCTTATCTCACCCCACAGGGCTTCTGCATTTTCCTCCTCCTTTCCATCTGGGGGTGAGCGGCCACGTGGGGCCAGGTCCCAGCTGGCTCTAAACCACAACAGCCTTTTTTGGTGCTCAACAAAGGGCTAAAGGGCTGAGATAAGGACAAAATCTGACCAGAGCGTGTTAAAACAATTTTATTAAACATTTTTTTTTCCATTGGTTAAATACTGCATGGCCACGATGCTGGCCCATTATTTTTTGCATGGTGGTGCTGTATAAATGTCTATGTCCTCTCTGTGTTCCCAGTGATGGTGTCCTGGGAAATGGGTCAAAAGTCTGGTGCTGCTTTACTGGATACTGTCAACTTAGGGTGTGATTGTAGCACTGCTTGTGGGGGTGAACTGGTACCTGTATGTGGCCTGGGTGTTGGTTAGTGGCCTCACCCCACCTAAGGGTGAGACAGGGAGGAGACTTCCTCAGCTTCTAAGAATTTTGGCTATCCTTGGAATGTCCAGGCCAGGGCTGCCAGATCAAGCTGGGCTTTGCAGCATTCAACCAAAGCATCCTCTCTCAGGGAGACTTCATTTCCCTGGGTTCTCATCCAAGTTCACCTCACCAGCCATATCAGAAGACTAGATCTTATCACTTCTCTATACTGACAATAACTTAGAATAACTCTCGAGCTGGAGAAGAAGAGAGCCTTTATTCCTGAATAATTCTTCTGCTTCGAAAGTACAGCAACTATTCTTGAAGAAAGCCACTTATCCTGAAAGAGAGTGATTATAGCTTATTCCATAATAGTATCTTGTAGAACTTGGTGTATAAATAAGGCCTTGATGAAAGATTATGCTCAAGAGAACAAGAGGGCTGTTTGAAGAGTGCTGGCATTTTGTACTGCTGAAATTATTCCAATCTGAATTCCAACCACAGATTCCACCAGAAGGCTGTGCTGAATCAGTCACTATTACAATTGTATGTATTTATTCTGATTGAAGAGAGTGGTTCTACACTGACCATATGATTCTCCTCAAGCACCACATGCTTGATCTCATGCACAACAGATGGAGTCCACAAGCATGTGGTAAGATCACCAGCAGTGCTGCAAGTTTCTAGCTGCCAGCTTTTAACTTACAAGGAACTTCAAAAATGTGAAGCATAACCCAGAAGAACACCAAGGTGGTTCAGTACCAGGAAATAAGTGAAACAGAGAAATCCCTGAAGTGTTCCTGCAGCATGAAAGAAACATTGCTCCGCAACACAATGGTGAAAAGGGTCCCAACAAAGTAAGGTGCAGAGACTCCCCAAGAACACTAAAAGCAATATATGTTTCAGACACTCAGTCATCATCTGTGTCTCACCACATCTAAATGAGCTTGTGTTTAATTGCAAGTTTCCAAAGGGATAGTTACATCCTGCATGGCACCGTGTAAATAAAAGAGAGTTAAGTCTTTCAAGTGAGGACCAAAACAATTCATAATCCAGACAAAAATCTTTGTAGTTGATAGAATCTCCTGCTTGAATATTGTAACAGGTATTGGATCTCTCTACGTCAGCCTTTTTCAACCTGCTTGGTGGCCTCCAAGGGGTCCATGAAAGCTGAGGGAAGCAAGCATATCACTAACAGCTCCAATTTGCTGTTCTCATTGGAAGCTTTTAGAAGTCCACAAACCCAGAGAGACCAGCAGACACTGTGCTAGACATGTGTGAAACAAAAAGGATCCAGGAAGCCTAGAAAGACATAGGCAATAAAATGAGCTAATGAGATGCACTTCAAACAGTGTCAGAAGCTGATAATCAGCAAAACAAACACTGATTGTAAGAGACCTGGGTAAACACTGCAGGAGACCAAAAGGAGTATTAGGAGCTGGGTCTTTTGGGTGGTGAAGAGCCATCTCATCCCCACTGTCACAGCAATGACATCCCCATGCAAAGCAGGCACTTACTCTGGTCGGCAGATCACCAGGTCCCCTTTGTTGGTGCCATATGCCAGCCCCAGGCCTGGCTCGGGCAGCCAGCGGGCAGAGTTAATGCTGACATGTCTCCTCTGGTCGGCAGGCATCGGGTACAGGACGTTGAAAACTCTCTGAAACAAGAACAGGAGGTTACTTGACAGGACAATGCAAGGCGGGAGAGCCAAGGAGGCTCCAACAAATGCTCAGTGTCCCTGCAGCAATGCGGCTGGACAAGGAGACACGTCATTTTAGAGGGTGTTGCAAGGAGCCACTAATCCAGCAGCCAGAGTAAGCAGCTGCTGGAAACACACAGACATGTGCCCCTAAGTGTTTCAACTGATGAGCAGAAGAACTGTCCCCAGAAGGATCTGCCTGCCACTTGCAGGCTGCACAGTCCTTCTAGTCAAACTAACTGAGCAGTGATGGGGACAAGGGGTACAGCAATTAGAAAGCAGGACAAGTGAGACTCTACCAGTCTTCACCTCTCATCTTAACTCAGCAGCTCTTACCCATCTCTGTCATGTCTGTCCCTTTCCCTTCCTGCCTGGCTTGCTGGGGTGGGGAAGGGGAATCAGATGTACGATGGTAACACCATGTTACCATGGAGATGATGGTGCACTCTGAGATGGGAAGACTGGGTTTGGAGGAGGAGGAGGAGGAGGAGGAGGAGGAGGGGAAAGGGAGGGGTCCACTAGAGCTGGGAGCAGAAATTCATCAAATAAGCATTCCAAATCTCCCAAGAACTGCAAGGGGTTTCCATCACAGCCCTCTTCAGCGAGTCAGGAACAAATGGGTGGCTTTGGAAGGTATCACAGCTAGAGAAGCTGCCTTCCTGGGCAGGTCAGTTTGCAGAGCTGCTGTCCCACAGCCTCCACCACCTTCTACACCCAGGCAGGAGAGTTGCTGGCTGCAGCTGAGCATGCAGGTGCTCTGCAGCAAACAGCACCTTATGGAAAGTGCTGCCAAGGACACGGGTCTGGTTGTGACAACCTGGCTGAGGGCCCCAAGAGAAGATGGCTCCAACAGTGTGCGTAAGAAGAGTTGCTTCATCACCCCATTCACTCTGAACAGCTTGTCACGAGCAGAGCTCCCCCCCTGCTGCTCCCCACTCCCACGCTAATGGGACAGCTCCAGGCAGTGCTAAGGGTGCTGACATCCGGGCGTGTGCTAATTAGCACAGAGAAAGAGAAAGCAGCTGTACCAGCACAATCACCACCGCAGCACTCACCAGAGCCCAGCTAATCAATCTGATGCAGCCCAACAGCCTGGCTCCTGCAATCGCAGCCATTAGCAGGACCCCCTGCTCTAGCCACAGAGTGGAAAAAACCCCTGAAGTTTCCTCAGCGTTGGCAGCATCCTCTCTCCAAAGAAGGGCAGGAGCCTGCCAGTGCCAGGAGGTATTATTCTCCATAGATCACAACTAATTCCTTTCAGATTTCTGTTTTGTCCTTTTTTCCTCATTGCTAAATCTTATAAAAAGTTACTGAGGTATTTCAACCGAAGTAGCCTGCTTGAAAACATCCCTCTCTGTTGCCCACATCTCTTTGTCAGTGGGATTGTCCACGCTTTGGAGTTGTACAGGAATCCTACACTAACATGATTCTCCGGCTTCTAGGTGAAGTGATTGATACCAACCCCCAAACACTCTTTAAACTGGCCATACAAATGCACAGAGTTGATAATTCCCCAGTTCTCTTTCATTAGGGCTGGTCCACAGACTAGTTGCAGGCCATGTGTAACAGCCACGTTGATGGCCAAGGGTTCAGGAATCAGTTTAGAACCACTGTTGTCAAAGGCCACTAATCTTGAAGGTGCCCACAGCCTCCAGATCATTTTTTAATAGAGTGGCATTTTAATTTAGGAGACATGTTGTATTGCATCACACTTCATCAGCCTATAATCACTGACAGCAGTCACTGCTCCTCACCACAGCCAATGTCAACCTTGCCCTTAGCATCACCACACCACTAATTCACCAATACACAGGCACACCATTAGATCTGGTGATTCAGCATTTTATTTCAGATGCTGCTCGGAAATAGGGTTTGGAATGGGATGTCTCTCCAACTATAAACACTGAAGCCTGAGGAGTGGGAGCTTCAGAAAATCCCTACGGAAGCTGAAGCCCAAACTGGCAACACAAGCACAGCAAGCTGTTCTCTTCTTGGCAACAACATGTAAATGCCATTTCAGTAGGCAAGAAAGGTCTTAACCCTTCCCTTTAGGGCCACACGACCCAGCCTGGATTACACAGAACAGCTGCTCGACCTGTGCTGATGTTTGTAGGAAACCCTGTCTCTGGTGATCTCCCCACACTTCACAGGAGAGTCCAGAGGTCCTCTGTCGGTTCAGCGACCCTTATCTCTCCTTTTGAGTTCAGGGGATGTCAGCAAGATAAAAAGAACTGCCTAGGTGGTTAAGGTTCCCCACAAAAGACAACTCTCCTACAAAGGGGAAGCAATATTCACTACAGAAACAGCTGGTTGCCTCCATTCTACATCCGTGTAACCAAGAAATGTGGGGAAAGATCTGGTTGACTAATTTCTGTCTGCACGCCCCTCTCTTTTCAAAGGCTGCACTAGAAGCAGCTACTTCTCTCTTCTGGTGTGCCTCTTCCACCCTCCCTGAACACGAGTGGGCATATCATCTACTCAGTTCCCTACAGCTCATTCCATCTCTTCCCAGCCACTTCTTCAACCTTGAAGTCAGCAGGGGAGAAAATGGCTCAGAAAAAGCAGCAAGTATTCAGCAAACAAGCTGCATGGGGAGTGCAAAGGCAACCTCAAGCCCAGTTCTGTTGCTCTCTCTCCAACTTGTTAGTGCTGGCACATCAGGAGGGTAGCACCTCATCACAGCTGTATTAAACTCAGGTATTTACTGATGGCAGAGAGCCAGGAGAGGCTGCATGACAACCAACAGCCTCAAGGAATCCTTCCCGATGAGATGACCTCTTTCTTGCTGTACTGAAGTGGGAAGAAGTGAGCCCAGGGCACAAGAGATAAGCACAGAGCTAGACAGTTCATTTGTACCTGCCCTGAAGGGGTGAGAAAAGTTTTTTGCTAAAAGCCTTTGCTCTGCAAAATCCGAGTTATTGACCTAGTGCTTCCCTCTGTCCCAGGGAAGCTGCTGCTAGTTAATAACAAGCTCCAACTCCACCTCTGCCCTCTATTTCTGGGTTGTGCCAACACTAAAAAGCTGGACAAGGCAATTGTCAGGCTCCTGCCAGTGCTCAAAGCAGCAGCAGGTTGCCCCAAGCCTGGGCTAGTGGTGCCAGCTGGCACTGGCCCTGCACTGCTCACCAGTCCAAGCAGCTCCGTGCCTGGCCGAGGCGGAGGCACCAGGACATCTGCACAGACATCTCTTTGCTCAGGGCCTTCCCACCTCTAAGGAGAAGAATGGGAAGCAGGGGAGTTCTGAGCACTACTTGTTTGGCAGGGTGGGACCTTTCTTCTCTTCCCTGGCACTCGAGAAAGAAAAAAAGATGTTTTGAAGCTGGAGGAGAAGAGCAAGTTGGCACAAGCAGGTAGGGAAGCTCAGCAGGAACTCTTGCTTTTCATCTTTTGAAATTCAATAGAGACATTTCTGCTCTTCAGCTAGATGCATCACCTCTCAAGGTGCCAATGAATTTCAAGCTGTTACCTTTGCTTAGCCCAAGCCATCAGTTGGGCTGTTACGTCAGCCTGGAGAAAGGCTGCAAGGGGAGGGGGTGCAGATGTTCTCTCGTTGACATGGGGAAATCTTCTCATCCTGACAGGTAAGAGGAGAGGAAAGGCTGGAGCAGATCAGGGGGGGTTTATCAGGCTCTAGCCTAACATGCAACGATTAACTTTCAACTGAATTGATGCTGTCACTAGAGACTGACCCTGAAAACACACAAGAGGAGAAACATCTCATGTGCTAACCCCAACTGAAACCTCTTTCTGGGAGGACTGGTAAAATCCACAGTTTCATAGCTGCTCTGACCTGGGTTGCAGAGAGAAGAGTTTCAGAAAGGAATGTCAGTCTCTGCTGGATGGTGTAGCTGTACTGCTAGTCAACATTTGCACCTCATACCTGTACAGATGTAAAGTTTATGCTGGGAAACAAATTTTTCTTCATATGGATATAGGTTATTAGAGTAACTGCAGTAATTTAGAGGCTGAACAGCTTTGCCAGTGTAACTGCAGCTATACCAGAGTATAGCACAAGGTACCTCCTTTTGGAACACACTTTAACAAGCTAAGCTCCATGAACTATGTCATAGAGAAGCAGCCCTAAAATCCCAGGCAATCCACAAGCCCGTATGAAGTTCACTGAAAGCACAACTCCAAGAAAAGCCTACATATAGCTTGAAACTATCTGAGGAGCTTTAAAGCAAACAGAGAAAAGGAGAAGGGGCACTTGTGTTTGCCATTGCAGCAGAGGAGGGGCAGCAGCAGGAGAAAGACCAAAGCAGAGCAAAACCAACATGTGTCCAACCCATCTTGCATTTCCACACCTGCCCTTCATCTCCTGCTCCACAAGCTGACCCTGAATAAGAACCTGTTTGGAGACTCCTTCCAAACAAAGGGGAGATTTGCCTTGTTTCAAAGTACTGCTATCTATTCTTATGAATAAATGGATTGAGCCATCAGTCAGTTACCTGTTTCTATTAAGGAATTTCACCAAAGCTGCTGAAACTCAGGCTTATCCCTTGCACTGCCACAAACCCCAGAGCCCTGAGAGCTTGTCTAAAGTAGAGGGACTTGAATGCCAAGCAAAACAAACACTCCTTGAGGTAACTGACCGATGCCTCAATACATTTATTCATAGGAATGGATATAGTATTTTGAAGCAAGGCAAATCTCCCCTTTGTTTGGAAGGAGGCTCCTTTCTGTCTCTGTATGCAGGCATGCATTGCCCATAACCAGACAGGGGAAAAACTTGCTTTTTTTGCTCCCAGTCTCCCCTTACTGGGCAGGCTGGTCCGTGCTGTTCTCCAGCCCTCCCCCACAGCTGACTCCTGCCAACAAACAGCATCTTTCCATTAGATCTTCCCTGTTGAAATGGAAGCAGCGAAAAATAATGCGTTTATCTTTTGGGATTTGTCAGCCTTAAACTCAAATGGATCTTATCGTCCGATGCTGAGCACAAATAAAATTTCTTTCAACTCCATTTATCTTCCCCAGATGCAATAGGATCATGTACGAAATTCTTCAGTCTACCAAGACAACAAACCCTCCTGCCTTTTTCTGCTTTGCTTCCTGAGCCACATGAGAACTAACCCTTCATTTTCAGCAACAACTGGAACCTTAACTGAGTGTGCTTGATCAATTCCTAAACCAGGTCAGCACCAGAAGTTTCTGTTGGATGGACTGAGAAACTTTCTGCAAAGGTAGAGCATTGTTTGTTCCTCCTGGCCATAGCTGATCACATAAGATATTGCTGAAGTCTCATTACAGCACACCTAACCCTTCCTTTCTCTAGGCTAGCTCTTGGCATTATCAGCTGGGGCTTTATCTCACAAGCCTGTGGTGTAACTACGACAGGAGACAAGAGCTTTAAAATAACTAGTGGGAAATTTCAAGACACTAACAGCAACTAGGTCTCAGGAAGAAAGGGATCATCTCAGATAAAGCTCTCACTCAGGAAAATAACACACTTGCAGTCAAGTGTCTCATTCATTTACTCCCCATCTCCCGCAGGCTGCAAAACCAGGGTAAAACCTCCAAAAAGCCCTTTAGGGGAACTGGTCCAAGCCCAGGTCTGAAACCTAGGGCTGAGTAAGCAAGAAATTGCTGAACAAAAAAAATTGTCCTTTCAACTGTGCATGTGTGTGGTTGGAAGAGATGAAAGGAGAGAGGCAGGGATGCCACAGGGGGTGTTGGCGTGACAGAAGAGAGACATGTATATATGCAGTGCAGATGCCCAAGTGAACTGAGCTGTGCAAACAGGACTATGCCCCCAGCTATTGCTCTCTCTTGCAAAAACCACCAGCAGCTCTCAGTGCTGGAACAAGCTAATAGAAACGTGGTGCCTTCTGTGGCAAAAGGAATGACAAGATGCTTCAATTTGCCCTCAACTCAGTGCAAACCTAAAGCAGTACCTGTGAGTCTCCCATTAACTGCCACGCTGAGGCTGGAACAGCAATATCCACAATATGTTAAAGATCTAATGAGAGGAGCAAAGGATTCGTGCACAGCTGCCACTCCACCCTGCTCTCCATCTGCTGAGCCTCACTAGAGTGGCATACAAGATCAAAATGTCAACAGCATGTTGCTGACAGAGCTCCCTGCATCCCCATCTAGGTGAAAAGATGCTGTCATCCAGCTGCCTACATGTCTGGAAGGAATAAATACTGGAGGAAAGAGCTGGCTTCAGTTTAATTCAAGAAAGATGCTATGAAGAAGTACTGAAAAAAAAAGAAAAAAAGCCTTTGTGAAATTGCAAGGCTCTTCTCAGCCCATGGCCAGTTTAATTGTTCACCTTGGCTCCCTTCCCCCTTCCTGGCTTGGGCAAAATCACCACACAAACTCAGATGTGGAACCATCTTTGCCAGTTCTTTAGCAACGCCAGGTTTCCATCTGAAATGCTGCTAAAGGGAGTGAATAGAAAGAGCATGAACCTCCAGCTCATGACTGCAATGTCTGGTGACAATTCACTGCTTTGACTCCATTTCTGACCACAATTCAGGACTGTCAAATAGCCCCGACCTGTGGAGTGCTACCCAATCTCTCTGAAATATGAGGAGCAAGATGTGTATAGACAATGCACACTTGGATAATCAAGGTGCCCCTCAGTACAACCCAGAAGTGCTGCAGTTCTCAGAGAGAACATTCTCCTCCAACTCTGAAAATGACATTTCTAGGGGCAATCAAACCTATCAGTTTCACCAAACAATTGCATCTTCCAAACCTCTATTTCACAGCAAGATGGAGGGAACTCTCTGAGGAACAGAAACCCTCATTCCACTGCCTGCCAGTCAAGGAGGAGTTAATTGGAAGCAGCAATAATCACAGTATTTGGCTCCTCAGCAGGTTGCCATGCTCTTGCAGTGACTTACAGGACACAATGCCAAGCCCTGCTCTCCCAATCCATCGATTGCACATTGAAAGGCTCATGGAAGGAAGGAACAAGAGTGAGACACCTTACAAGAGTTTTCATAGAATCCTATATAGCATTTATCTTGAATTTCTCTCTTGGGAGTTCTGCAAGTAATGTAAAATTAAAATATCCACAAAGCCTTGCTTCAGAACGTGGCTATGACTGATTTAGTAACAACTGCTTGGTATTGGCACAGAAGCAACCAAGATGCTTTCTGATTCTCTCTAATGGGCACATCACATTAGAGGTTGAAGAATACAGTTTCACCAGGTTCCCTAAACCTTCTTCTACTGTACGCTGGCCAAGCTGCAAAGAGGTTTTTACTCAGCTGAATACATCAGCCACCATACAGAGTGTCCTCACAGCTTCCTACTTCCAGCTCCATTTTCATTTTGCACGTCTCAAGAAGTATTACAAACTTATGGAGCAGTTTTATGGCAAATTTCAAGGCAGAAGAAATACCTGCAGTTGATCTACTCATTGTTTACAACTGGATGAAGGAATAATATTTATAAAATTAACAGTTTTATGTTCTCCAAGCTTGGTCCTACAGACTGCACAAAGATGACCAACAACATATCTGAATGCTAAAACAATTCTCATCATCCAACTTAATACAAGCTGGTCTAGTTGTGACCCTGCCACAAGATGCAGAAAGCTGGAAGCCCAAAGCAGTCAGAAATGAGACATTTTTAAACACGATGTGTGAAAGGGCAACCCAGCAAATTAGTTAGCAAATCCTGCTAGACTGGGAGATTTCAAAAGGCGGGGGGAAGGTTTGAAGGGTTTGGGGAAGCTAAAAATACATGTGCAAGAAAGATGAAAGCAGCAACCTTTAGAATACATGGAATCCATCTGGAGAAAAATAATCCAGAACTAGAGCAGATGAGAAAGGCAGGAGTGCAGTGATGTGGAGCAAGCCTGGAAAGAAAGGGTAGGGAAAATGGTAGGAAATTTTCAATGCACCATAACAGCAAAAAAAGGAAAGAAATGACAGTTTACTGTGTAAGTAAAGCCAAAACCAAATACCCTCTGTGGGCTCCTGGTAAGACTATGCTCATCACATTATGTATATTTAAACATATCCCAGAATGAAGGGAAGGGGAGGAGGGGGGGGAAAGGGCATTTTGGAGAGAAGTCAGAAGAGAAAAAACCTGAAAGCTGGAAGATTGAATTACAAGGAAAGATTAAGGGAATACAAAGCAGCACTTCACTAAATGGTGACTAAGAGCAAGGGTACAAGCACTTGAAGAGTATAACACACCATTGGGGAAGGAGATATATTTGAAATGGAGATGAAGAAATATAAATGGAAGATTTAGACAGCAGCTCACTGATTTAGCTGGCTACAGGAAAAAAGTCTCAAAAGGGAAGGGCTAGAAGCCATAGCAACTGGAGCAAATGTAAAGAATGGATGAGGGGAAGAGGCACAATTTTAGCTAATAGGACTTCTCTATCTTCACTTATGATGATGTGGTAAAAAGACTGTGGGAAGGGATACTCCTGATTCTGGCAGTAAATCCATGTATCTCACTACACTCTTAAAATAACTGAAAAAGAAACAGCACCAGGGCAAACTACACATTTAAATCATCTGCCAGGATCCTGAATCCATGTCATTGATGATCTTGTGATATGCACACAGCTTTTACCAATCACACCTGCTCACTAAATGGTGCTTTTTTTTAAAATACATTTTAATGGGAGCTCAGAACCAGGGCTGAAAAAAATGCTGACTGGTGCACCAAAGAATATCCTCATCATTGATCTTCCCTTGCCTTGTAACATGGAGCAGATGATGGGGATGATAAACAAGAGTTGTACATCAGCTGATAAAGCAGCTCATGTAATGACGCAGCTGAGATGCCCGTGCCTGAATCATGAGCAACTACAGAGGCTGAGGGGGAATCAAGCAATTCCTCCCAGAGGCAAGTCTCTCCCTTGGCCACTAGATAAATGGCTCCCTGCAACCCTTGGACACTGGGAAAGCTCGACCAAAAGTCACAGTTATCAAAGGGGCCTTTTAAAAGAGCTGCTCATGGGATGAATTCCACTAGGATCAAGTTATCCTCTTAAGTTTGAATAGCTGTTTTTTGTGTCCTGCACTAAGTCACCTGAATACATGGCTTAGAACTGGAATCCAGCCCAAATTTCTGCTTGAGAAATTACTTCATGTTGAAGTGTTATATTTATGTTCTCCTGTCATGTTTGCATGCCTCTGTGATAAATCCCTTCACACGTTTGTTATTCAGTGAGCCTGGAGCATGCTACATCTTTGCTATCATAACCCAGCAACTACCTACCAGGCTGGAGCCAAAGCAACACCAACTCCCTGAGGAAAACCCACAGAAAAACAGAATATACATCCACTCACCCTCATAGAGGTTTCTCCACCGTGGGGCTGCTGCAGCCTGAAGACTTGAGCAACCATGTGTTCTGTGGAGGGGTGCAGCAGGATACGTCGGGAGGCCAGTCCTACCATGACATATCTGCCCATGGGGGACAGGCTCACAGAGATGGCGTTGGGGCCTGGGAAGAGAAGAGGAGTTATTTGGAAATCCCTCCCCAGGCTTCATCATCACTAAGTTCATCCTTCTAAGGGGTAAAGAAGAATAAGGAGATCTGTGTAAGTACAAATTTTGCAAGACATTTCCTTGCTGCAAGCATCCTCCCACCAAGACAATGAAGTTCTGCAAGGAATTAATAAATAATAAATCAATCTACCCCTTAGCAGCTCCCCCACACCAGCACCTTACACGTCCAGACTACACCACAAGCTTCTCCCCAGCAGTATTATGTTTGTGCCTCGTCGGAAGGCCAATAAAATATTTCCTCTTACTACAATCCCTGATGTTCAGCCTACTGCATTTCTTTACTGAAGGCTGAGGTCTCCCAGCCCTGACCACCCTGACTTCTTGCATGCTTACCAAATCTCTTTGTGTAGAGCATCTCGCCCAGGTTGTGGGGTGCCAGGGAATACACAGCCAGGATTCCTTCATCAGGGAAGCCTCTCTGGCTGCTGGGGATGAAGGCTGCCAGCAGCTGCCCATCAGCAGAGATATCACAGCTAGCATCGTTGTAAATCTTGCAGTTCTGGACGAGCACGTTCACAGAGGCTGCAAAGGAGGAAGGAAGGAAGAGTGATTACAGCACTCGAGTGTCACAGAAGGTTCAAAGCCAGCTTTGGAGACTGGACAGCACATGCAAAAGGCACTCAGGACATTTAGCTTCCTCTGGAAGTTTATGAGATGTTAATACTCTGATGAATGTAAAACTTGCTCCAAAAGAGGTAAGACACTGCAGTGAACCCAGGAAATGAAATCTACTCTCCTCCTGAAGGCTTCAGCCAAGAAACTGTGGCAATTGCACTTTCTCAAACCCCTCCTCTGTTGAGCATAGCACCATCCTTTGCAAAGGACAGCACAGTTTAAACAAGTCTCAAGTTGTGACTCTGACAAACTCCAGCAGTGGGATCATTAGAAACAGTACACCTTAATTCATTTCCCCTTCTGCTGGGCAGCCCCAAGTTCCAGCTCCCCTCATCTCCAATAAACAGGAGATGAGAGAAAAATCCCTCCCTGTAGATACAGACGTTCATTTCTGACAGCTGATTTTCACACCCATCTTGGAGGAAGCAAGTGAGAAAGAGCAGAGACTCCTCCAGCCAGTCCTCCATTTAATTACTCCAGTATTTGAGACGTTCATGCCATCAGTGAAGTAACTGTTCAGCAGATGGGAGAGTGAGCAGCAATTCACAAAACACAGGTTTTACTTTAATGAGTTGCTGGGTGACCTCATACAAATCTTTCCCCCTTTGTGCCTTGCATACGTAGGCTACAAGCTCTTTGGGCTTCTGCATCTTCCTGTGCACTTATGCCATCCCTAGTACAATCAAGTTCCAAGGCCTTTTAGCATTGCCATCTCCAACAGTTTAGTGGTGGCTTGGTAAGACAAGGCTGGAGTTATGTTCTTCCCTTCAGCCTAATCTAAACGTGCTCTAGTTTTGCACTAAAACCACTGCAACTACTCCAGGAGGTGTGGAACTGAACCTGCATACGCTGTTTTGGGGACAAGGACATCTCAGGTTTTAGTATTTTCAAACTCCAGGGGATACAAATATAAAAAAATAGAAATAAAGTCCACATTTGCAATCTAGAAGGCTGAACACTCCATCTCCCATGCTTGAAGCTACAGCATACTGTGGAGCTTCTACTTCTACAGTCCAGAAGTTCTCTCCTAAACTGCCAGATGATGCCAAGCCTAGAAGTGAGTAAACTTTGATTTGTTTAGCTGAAATTGCAGAGGAGTTTCTGAAGGAGGGTTTTGGGCTAGATTCCTTATTAGCTTAACAAAAGAACAGTGCTAAGAATGTTTTGTGTATACTTCTGGAAGTCTGAACTTCCAAATGAGATGAAGGCTGTAACTTGAGGCTTTAACAAACCGCCGCTGCTGCCAGAAGAAACAAACCCTGTCCTTTGTTCCCAACACTTCTGTGCAAAGAAAGCAAGATCACAGAACTGATATGGCTGAGAAATTATTGACTGTTGTCAAGGTCACTTTTTAGGCAGAACATTCTCCCAATCTGGTATGCCACATGGCCACACAGACACTTGCAGAGGCAGAAAAAGAAGCCATGAGAGGGAAGCAGACAAGATTCCTCCTCCTTCCAGCATTTCTGATTCAAAGCACTGGCTGAACCTCATCTTTAGTTCTTCCCATCTCAAAGACATCTTCCCTGGGAGCTGCTTTCCTACACGGCTGGGTATCAACTTCAACTGCTTCATTTAAAAACCTCTGATGAAAAAGAAGACGAGGGTAAGAAGTGGACTGTGTAATTACATTCTGTACCAAACCACCTACACCTGTACTCTAAATTTATTCAACCATTTTTTGCAGTCTCCAACCTGCTAAAAACAGTGATTTTCAGGCTAGTATAAACAGAAAGGTGCTGCACAGAAGAAGGTAAACAATGGTAGTCACTGGCAGTGCTGCAAGAGCAGAATCTAAAATACACACGGACCTTCAAAGAACAGACGGTCCAAAAGATGACAAAATTCCCAAGTGTTTATTCTGAACCTAGTGAACAGACCTAAGATGCACTGAATGACAGTCCTTTATTTCAGGCTTTCAGTATCTTTATGGTTCTTTGCTTTTCCCTCACTTACAAAGGGTGAGGAGCTCAGGTAACACCTACACCTACAGCCCAGACAGCCCGCAGAAAACGTCTACATGTGAGAGGTGGAGATCTCAGCCAGGTTTGGTTTGAAGGAACAGCATCTAATCCCCAAGCCATGGGGAGGATGAAGATACCCATGCATCTGACAAAGCCACAGGCTGTTGGATTTCTTGGAGCCTGAAGCCTGATCTCCACAAATGCAGCTAACAGGCAAGATTTTAGGGAAAACGTTGCTATTTGTGGAAAACCACTTACAACCAGGCTGCCCTTTCATCTTTTGTTTTCTTTTGTTGTTCGTGCAGCCACCGAGCCGACAGAGCAGATCAAAAGAAACATCAGAGAACAAATTAATCAAGATGTTGTGCCAACTTGGGGTGCTCACACCTACAGTCTAATTAGGCTTGAAGCTGGGGAAGGGCTGGAAGGCTGGCAGCAGCAGCACTGTCTGCCCAAGGAGCACAGTGCTGGGCACAGCATCCTTAGAGATGACACTTTCTTAATAGCTGCTCCAATTTATCCATGCCCCCACACTTCTCCTCTCCTAAGTTCTTCTGCATCCCACTGTAGAGCAGTGAGTATTGATCAAATCATCTTCCTCCAGTCCCAGACAGTGTTAGAACAGGACTAATTCCTGCCACGTGACTAAATGTGGAAGAACTAGAGCAGTTTAGGCTGAAAAATGAAATAACAAGCAGTCAGTAGCATGAGAGACACTATATCCAAAAGATATAAAGAAGAGATAAAGCCTTCAAATATTTAATCTGTGGAAAGGCTTCATTCTACACTGCTCACTGACTCAATACTTAAGTGGTAGCTACAGGAAATTTTAAGGACATGCTACACTTCCTAGAAGAATATTAAATAAATGCCAGACAAATGCTGCCAAACAAATCCCCCACCCCAGTGCTGATAGGACTGACAATTACGGTTTAAGATGGGGTCATGTTCATTTCAGAGTTATTCAAAGCAAAAAAAAAAGAAGAAATCTGAAGCCATCTTTTGCCATTTCACAATTAATAGAAAAAGACAGGGCTGAGACTAAAAATCCCCCAAGGCCCTGCAAAGCCATTTCCCCAGGGCTGCTGGACTGTCAGTAAGGTTGCTGCCATGGAGTTAAGTCCTGAGCTCTGAGGGATGCTGGGGCCCAGCCACTGAGATGACAGGAACTGTACTGGTCCCAGTTCTGGTCACTTGCTCAGATGGATCCAACTTGGATGGAAAGCATCACACTTCCAAACTATTTCTTCTTTAATTGTAACAGGAAAAGGAGCTGCTTGGAGATGTCCCAGGAAGGGCAATAGCTCCCTCTAAGTGGGCTCCCACATGCCCACCTCTGATTCATAGGAAATGATGGAAAAACCTGTGAGCTCTTGAGGTCCCATTTCCTGGGAAAAGGGTTTATTGCCAGTCTCATGAAGAGCCAGAAAAACCTCCTCCAAGCCACCACTCCACGGCTGAACATTTAGCTTCACAATATCTCCACAAGTTTTTGCACCTTGCCTTTGTTCTGTGCCCACACAAGCTTGGCAAATACCTGGTTTAGGAGGAGCACAGCTGCTGTATCTTCATCCATCCAGCCCTCCTAGACCTTGGCAGAGGGAGCCAGAGCTAACCATCTAGAAATGCCAGAGTGGAGCTCAGCATGGAAGGAGGAAGCAGCAGAGTCAAACTGAACGTTTCCCAATAGTAATAAATCAAGATGGACCAGCCAAGTACTATGAAGCATAAAATAGGGAGTCAAAAGGGCTGGAGAGAGGCTTGGAGCAGGAACCCTGCCTGCAAGAAGGGCACCACAACAACAACAGACACCACAGCCCAATTTCCAGCTAATTGGAAGCTATTTCTACCTCTCCTGGTAGGTGAGAGGAGAAGATGGAAATACAGGTGAGAGAAGAAGATGGAAATATTGAGCAGATGGTTCTTATTTTCTATGGGATTCCATAAATTATAAGCAAACATCTTACTTTTTTTTTTTTAAATCAGCAGCAACCAGATTAATTCCTTAAAAAAAAAGGCTATTAGCAGCTGTAGCACTCTTCAAATACTTCACAAGCTTGCAGAGAAGTCCCAAAGAATTGAAGTCAGCATCAAGATGCCTCTCCCTCTGACTTCATCTTGATTCTCAAGGACAAAATAGAAAGCATCTTCCCCCTTTCCAATGTTGACAGAAGCAGGGCTTTTATTTCCCATCAGGCTCTAGACATCACACCACAATATTCTACACAACGTGAAGGAAGGGGTTGAGACAAACCATCTGGAGGAATGACACAGGATGAAAGCTTTTTGTAATAGGATGGGCCACTGGTGGATTTCCCCTGATTTCCTAGGACCTGGGAGGAAAATGGCCCCATATGAGTTGCTGTGATGCCCAACCATTCGAGGTCAGACTGGACAGAGCTCTGAGCAACCGCATCTATTGCAAGATGTCCCTGCCCACAGCAGGGAGGGGTGGACTGGACAACCTTTAAACCTCCATTCCAACTCAAACCATTCCATGATTCCCTAAAGAAGTCAGAACCTTCAAGCAGGACCCTTTTTTTGCTGTTAAGTCGAGCAATGAATTTCACACGTGCACAGAAATGGCCTAAGCTAAAAATCACTGTAAAAAGAAACATTCATGAATATTTACCTCCTATCTTAATCTCAGGCTGCCACAAACATTCCTGCAGCTGTGAGGCAAGCTATATCAGGATACTATTCTGGGTTTAAAATAGCCTTTTTAGCCAAGTTAGTTTGAGCCCTGAAGTAATTTCTTGATCAGCTGACCACAAGCAGCAAATATGCTTGTGCCTGCATGAGGAAGTCTCCTCCAGTGTGAGGACTAGCTCACACCACAGACCACAGGTAAAACTACCACCTAATTTTCACAAAAGGAATAAATTTCAGTAAAGTCAAGCATTGGAAGAGGCTGCCCAGGGAAGTGGTGCAGTCACTGTCCCTGGAGATGTTAAAAAAGAAATAAAAATGTGTAGATGTGGCACTTGTGATCATTGTTTAGTGGCTGTGGTAATGTTGGGTTGATGATCTTAGAGGTCTTTTCCAACCTTAACGATTCTAAGACAATCTTTGGAAGATCCTAGAGGCCCTGGTAGCTCTGGATGGTAGAGACTTAAAGTCCTGGTGTCCTTTCCAGCTTACCATTGCTGATTTCAGGCAGGTCAAACTTGGTGAAGTCCCACCACTGGAGCCGGTAGGTGGTGTTGGCAATGTTGCTGGCCACAGCTGACTGTCCATCCCCAATCACAGCACCTGCAGAAAAGGGGGAAAGCAGCAGCAATTTAACCTCCAGAAAATGATCCAGGAAAGAGCTGTGGAGACAAAACCACAGAAAACCTTTCAAAAGCCAATACATAAAACTCTAGATTCTTAAAGAAACCTTTTTTACAGAAATGGCAACATCTAAATAAGGCACAGGGCACAGGAAATTAAGAGGAAAGCACCTCCCCACAATACATTTCTGAAAGAAAAGAAAGCTGATGAGAGATAAGACTTGCCCAGACTCACAAGGCAGAAATCCTCATCAATTCAACCGGTGCAAATGCATTCTACTTATTACCAGTGAAGCTGTATTTTTATAGACCCCAAATTTTCCAGCACAGCTATGAAGGCTAGACCAGAATACCTACTGAGGAAAAGCCTCGTCCTGGCAAATCACACACATTTGTGGACATAATCCCTGCAAATTCCACTCAGAAGATATAGGCTGCCTACAGTATTTGCCATATAGTAAGGATTTAACAAAACATCAGCAAAGAGGACCTAGGAGCTGGCGTTTTGCTGCTTTGGGTGGCCCAACCTACAGCAAATGACCCTTGCTAACCACCCAAGGGTTTAGGCAGCAGCCCAAAGTAGAAGGGTAAGCAGAATAGCTCAGAAAAAAGCAGAAAGAACACAATTTTCCAGGCAGAAAGGAACTGCCACAGGCAGCTCAAGCTGGCATACACTGGAGAAGGCTCAGAGGCATTAAATGCAATCCCTAGGGGGAAAAGTGGAGGAGAAACAGTTCTCCCATAATGGTACTAGAGTCAAACATCTCCTGCCATTTGCTGTCTCCAGGGCCTTCCTATACACACAGCTCTTGTACTACACACACACTGGCACCCAGAGAAACACAAGCTAATAGATTTTGCTAAGAGAGAGTAAACCAGGATCATCCCCAGGCACAGCCTGCAGAATCCACACAGCCTGGATTGCAGCATCTCCACACTGTCTCTGCTGGGAAGGACACTCAGCAGCTCCACTCTCCCAGAGGGGCTGGCTCAGGACTCAGGACTCCTCTGCCACAGCAGCAATAGTGGGAGATGTCACTTTGACAGCTCTGCATCCAGCACCCAGCAGGCCAGCTGCCTGTGCACAGAGCTAAAAGCTTGCTAACTGCTAGTAAATTAAAGTGCTGTGAGGAGACTAGCTGGATTTTCACTTTTCTCATCAAATCCCAGCAGAACACTCAGGCTTGTTAAAAAAAAAGCCTGAAAACACACACACACACACAAGCAGGGCTGATGTTTTCTCTGCAAAGTAAAGAGCAAGGTGGGCAGGGCAAAGGAAGGAAGCAGCTTTTAGCCTAGTGCTGTTAAAAAGACACCAAGGAGGCTGCTGCTCGTCCTCTTTTCATCCATGAGCTGTCTCGAGTCCTGATTTCTGGTTCTGGAGAAAACTCAAGAGAGAAGCTGAGAGCAAAACTTGTGAGCAGGCAGCTTTCCACTGTGCACTCAGCTGTGCCAGGCCTCCAGCAATCCACAAACCTCCACCATGCCTCTGCTAAGTCTCTCTATCTGCCTCTGTCAGATGTGCACAGATCACTGGGAGAGCAGAATTAAGAACATTTCCATTGCTCTTACACACACCCATGGCCTCATTCTCTGTATCTCCCCAAACAAAGGGCTCCTCTCAACAAAAGATATGCACTGGAGAAAGGAAATTCAATGTATTAATGAAATTGCATTTTGCAACCAGACGTAGAAGACAATTAAACTTTGCATTGCTTCATCTTTACAGGTCTCCTCGTTGCAAGCCCAGGGTTGGTACCCAGGGACAGCTCTTGTGTTGTCTCACCTCCAGTCACCAGATGGAGAACAGGAAACTGGTTCCTGCACAAATTCCAAGCAGTGGGGATTGCTGCTGGGAAACAGCAACTACCATCAACTGGGAGAGATTGAGTCAGGCAAGGAAAACACGCTGCAAAGACAGGCTACAGAAGCACTGCTCAGGACACGTTAAGTGCAGACTGTTGATTCATTACAAAGTCATCACCTGTTTTGCAATGAGAACAACTTTTGTAGGCAGAGCAAGTGATATTATAAAGTGGAGAATAATAAACACTAGGTAATGTGCATCACAGCAGCCCAGTAACACCAGTAACTGCTGCACAAACAGCAAGTTCAGCTGGCTCATACGACTGCCATTAAAAAGAACTGTTGGCAAATAGTTCTGAATTCTTTTCCTGCAAAGATTCTGGTCTCCTCATCCCTTTCCCTGGGACCTTCAGGTTAGTTATGGTGTTCATAGAAACCTTGCATTCCCCTCGCCTCCAAAAGCAGCCACATCCCAGGTGGACAAGCTAACAAGGGACCAGAGCAGCACCTCCCTATCTACAGGACAGCCCTGCACAATTTCCAGGAGCAGCAAATGCTATCAGCTAATGCTAGTGCTTCAGGTAAGAGATAAGGAAAAGATTAGGACGCAGGGAACAAGGTTCATAAAGAGAAAGGTGCATGTTCAGAAGGTCCATTTCTCAAAGGCTCCAAACCCGTGTGCCTAACACTAACAGCAGATCCATGATCTACGTGTTTATTAAGGAATTACTTCTACTCAATCATGTAATTGACAAGTACAAATATTAGATTATATCTAGTTACATATAACAAAGTGGAATAAAGTTTGTATCCCAGCTCCTGCAAGAATTCTCCTGTCCTAGAGTAAAAATCACTAAAGGTATGTGAACATTTCAAATATCCAAATTAGGGAGAAAAATACCAGTACACAACTGTGCTGCCCTAACCTTTCTTGTCTGCTTTTTCCATTGGTTGATAGGGAAGATTTGAGACAAGTGGAAAACTTAAAATGGTCACTACAGAGCTTTTGTTCAGTGTGCAGCAGGAGAACTCATCCTCCACTGGCTTTGCCCAGCCAGGGTGGAAGAAGAAGATGATGTTCTAGTGTAACCTGGAGGCAAACTCTACACTTCAGCTTCTCAAAGGTGGGCAGCTGCTGATGAGCTCTTACAAGCAGCAGCTCTCACCAAGCACTTGACAGTCTGGGTCTTCTCCTGTTTGATGGGATCACAAGTGACTGCAGTGGGTACCCGAGGGTCTCGGGGCTTGTCATCCTCATGCACAGAAGGACCTTTTGCTGCAGAGCTGACGTAGATTTCACAATGCTGAGATCCAAAGCCAAGGCCCATTGAAATGCAGGGAATGTAGGTTTGATTGGCAGCTTTCCTGCTGCCTGTCTATCACTGCGTAACAAACACTGGGTGATGGCAGCAAGGAGGAGAAATGCTTTCAGCAGCCCCCCCTTCTCCCCCAACCACCCCGATCTCCATCCACCCCCACTCAGCACATGACAGCAGAGTTTAAAGAGTGGGGGGGGGGAGTCTTAACAAAGACTTTAAAAAAATAATACTCCTCAAATCTTTTCTTGTAGGCCACCCACACCTGACAGATATTTATCCGTCAGTCTCAAGCCCGTCAGAGGGTCCAACTCATCTTGGCATGTGGAGAGATGAACCTTTGCCAGTCAGCTCTTGCTCACTTATGAATCAAGTACATTACCAGGACACCCTGCAAGCCAATGCCTGAGTTTGGTTTTGCACTTGACACAGTCTCCCACAGTATCCTCGCAGCTAAACTGAGGAGGTGTGGTGTGGATGACTGGGTAGGGAGGTGGGCTGTGAACTGGCTGCAGGATAGAAGCCNGTCTCCTTCTCTGGAGACATTTAAAGACACCCTGGATGTGTTCCTGTGTGACCTGATCTAGGTGACCCTGCTCCAGCAGGGGGGATTGGACTAGATGATCTTTCAAGGTAACATTCCATGATCCCATGATTTTTTTTCTAGACTAGATCCTTTACTCTTAAGTTTAGTGTCTGGCAGCCCCCCTCATAGTAAGAGAAAAATTTATGAAGATGCTCACAGATAAGCTTGAGGAAGCTGGAGAAGTCCCTGAGATAATTTGTGACTCAATTTGAGAGAGTGATTAGGCCCTGGTATAAAATTCCCCCTAGATTAGTACTCACATCTTTAAGCATGAGTACCCGTGAAAAGTAATTACCTCTTTATGAGCCTGTTTGTAACTGTAGCTAATGATCCTGAGGTTGTCCTACACTTGCAGAAAGGACCTATCACAGCTGACAAGTGTTGCATTTACTAGTTCTAGAGTCACTCTAATGCAGGCTCCAGGAAACCCGAAACATGGGACAAATCTACTTGACAAATCAAGAATAAAGCTCTTGGCTGCAATACAACAGATTCAACCAGTTCTTTGAATTACTTTGAATTCAGCCAAAATGTGATTACTGATCTCTCAAGTCTACTGGAGATGTAACAAGTTCTTACACATCTCAAATATTTTAGGGGGCAGCCTGGTTTTGGGGACTACCTTTGATCACAGTAGGTATATGAAATCCTAAATATGAATTTGACAGGTCCCAGCAAATCTCTGTTGCAGGCAACCAGGAAAACTTTGTCTTTGAAGTGGCCAAGCTGACTATCTAAAACTGGGCTGATAGTGTAGAAACAGTTTGCACAGCAACCTGGTGTTTTCAGGAATTTATTCTGCTTGTTTCTCAATGCACCAGCAAGCTGTAAATGGGAAGTGGGCAAAACAATTTTCATGAATGGATGCACAAAATGTTACTAAGGGTAGTTTGGTGTATGTTAAGGTCTTAGATTTGATGTTAACTGAGAAAGGCTCTCTGGAAACCAAACCTTTTGAAAGGCTGTTGTTTTTCCTTTCCCCCAGATGTACGAAATAGGAAGAAATGCAATTTCCCATTCATGCTCATTCCTAATGCAGAACTTCCTTTCAAAAGGGGTAATGCAGAGTTCCACAACCCTATCATCTATGGGAATTTGAGCAGGCCTCAGCTGCAGGGATTCAGATAACAGTCCTAATAGGACCTCAGCCAACTGCCCAAGGGCTTCACTCACATTGTGAGCAATGCAAGCAGCATATAGGAAAGGGAATTTTCCAGCCACAAGCCTCAGTCTTCAAAAGAAAATCACTTTATTTGCAAGAACACACAATAAAAGAAAAGATGCCCTGTTCCCAGTACAGTCCTGATGGCTCCTTGACATCTTACCTTCCTGACATTAAAGATGCCCCTTTGGTCCTGTAACAATTAACACAGAAATGCATCTGGGAAGCAGTTTGTCTTTGATGGTATGCTCCAGTTCTCCCTCAGGGTAACCAGGAGAGGTTAAGGCCCTTTTCAAATGCATTCCCATCTTATCTTTAGCTTATGCTTCAGAGGATGCTTCATTTGCATAGTTTAAAAGTTGGTTCTTGCAGAGTAGTGAGTACAATTCACCAGAGAGCCAACGCCTCCAGTTCAAGCCTTAGTGATGCTCTTACACTCATACAACTCCAATGAGGCTGGCAAGCACGATTTCATTTCTAAGAAAACCTTGACAAACAAGGACTGGGGTTAGACTCAGCTGCTTCTTTTCTCATTTCTGATGCCTTTAGTGGCAGTGGATGGGAAGTTGGTGGGAAGCCTCCACTGCATTGATTGCTTTACACTAGGCAATGGCACCAGCATTTTAAACAGCAAAACTCCATCTGTTTAGGGACCACCATGAGCCTCCTGGAATTCTGATACTGCTCTGGTTCTGGTCCAGCACTGCATGGAGATGGAGGTGCTCCATGAAGCAGGCAGGTGGAAATAAATGTTATCAGGGTAGACAGTCAAGAGAAATCTTCCTGCAAGTGGAGATATGCTGCTCGTTAAAAGAACCTGACAGGGAAAGGTTAGGGAAACAAAAGGAAACATCTGTTCCTGTTGGCTGGAACAGCTCTGGAGTTGTTTGAGAAGTAGGTGGGCAAACGTGCTTTTTATCTGAGTCCCTTGCTGGGCAGGGGAGTCAAGGCTGGAGTCCTCCAATTGGCAACTGCTGGAGCTGCTAAAGGCAGTTTCTGAGGACACGGTTGCTTGTTTGGAGACCATTTCTTTACTTCCATGTGACAGCAGCATGTGTTAGAAGCATGCCTCACACTACCAAATGACTCAAACAGTAAAACATGTTTCCTACAGTACAGCCTTTTAGGGAAAATATTCAAGCACTAAAAATACGTTACAATCTGTACTTTATTTAACTAATGTTTTGTTTCAAACCTTCTCTGCACATTTCCAACCTTTTAGATGGTTTTGTCTAGATGCATAAAGAAGCCTTAACAAAAAATGGTGAGCAAAGGGTTGGAGAAAGGGATTTATGCTTTCCTCCTCGTGTCTGTTATTCCATAAAATCCTCTGATACTTACAGAAGCAGCTACTGCCCAGGCATGATTTATTGGAAAATACTGGGGAAATCAAGCCAACTTCACCTTGTCAGTGTGAGTATAAACAATAATCTGGGCTACAGCTATTTCCTCATCTGGAGGTCTGTATCAATCCACCAAAAAATCAGGAATATATTTGGAATCAGCTCCCAAGCAACTGACACCACAAGAGGAGCATTTTTTCAGAATGAAGCTGGGGGGGGAAGTGAATGGGGTCAGGACACACCGATGGATGAACAGGCAGAAGAGAGCTGAACTTTGCAGTCTCTGGAGAAACATGGATTCACTTCCTTCACCTCTGTTTCAACCCCCACACGAGGGCATGTTCACACTCCCAAGCTTCCACAAACAGCAGGTGAGTCTCCAACTCCAAATGCCACTTCTCTCCTGTCAGAGGTTGTTTCACCAAATCCCTGGGAAGGTGAACTGGGAAGGTCTCAGGAGCTAATAATCTGTGCTGTGTGTCCCTTGGGCTCCTCCCTCTGCCAACTCTGCCCCTTGCAATGCCTCCACTCTCTCAGTCACTAAGCCTCTAGCATCATTATCAAGCCCTTCATTAAATGCTACTGGAAGTCTGGTTTTTAACCTTCAATGTCTGTGTTTATTCTCTGCACAAAACCAGAGCGAAATCTGTGCCTGGCAGGCATCTCCTTTTGTAAAACTCCTTTTTTTTTTTCCCCCCTTTCTGACTTTTCAGAGCATGAAATGTGCCTGCTAATCCTAATTTTCTCAGCCAAAGAGCCTTGCAGAGGCCAGACAAAGGGGGCAGCCTTCCACCAAGGAGCTGGGAGCAGGCACTAAGCTCTCCTGAGTCCCCAAGAGCTCTCAGTTCACTTTGCTGCATTTCTGAAGAACACAAGGACAAAACTCCCCCAAGAGCTATCCTGGGAACAGGGATTTGCCTTCCCAGGCTTCCCCACTCCTGCTTCAATGGCCTTCAAGTACAAGAGCCCATCTGAGCTCATTGTGTGATGTGACTCAGCCCGGGAAGTCCTCAAATATCGCTGCTGCATGTCAAAGCAAAAACCCTCAACATCTGACTCTTCGGGGTTATTTGCCCATCTGCATCCCAGCGCCAGCTCTCTTACCAAAGAAAAGGTTTTCAGGGTCCCACTGACATGTTCACATCCAGCCTTTCCATCAGTAGTGCCTTTGCTAGTTAGACAGGTCCTGAGAAACTGAATTGTTAAGGTATTAAGACCCTTCTGCCTCCCACAATCAGAGAATTTAACTTTCTGGCTTGTCCCCTCCACAGTTGTCACACCACCCACACTATCTACTACATCTCCCGGAGCTCACTTGTCTAATGCAGATGCTAATGCAGTATCAGACTAATCCAGCCTTTCCAAAACTGCTGGATACAGCTTGAGGCAATCCAGAGCTCCTACAATTTGTTGAAATTTTTTTTTTAGGGACTGTTTGCCAAGACACTTGCCAACTTTAGCCCAGATGCCACACAGGTTATACTTTAGCATCAGCTCCACAACTCGTCAATTAGTGTGGCCACACTGAATAACTCTTCTCTGGAGCAGAGGTTGTACCACTACTCCCATCTAACCAACAGACGGATGCAGAAGAGATGCACAAATAATGAGTGAAACCACTTTTACACAGCAGAGCCTTTTTCATCGTGAGGGTGCATTTGAACTAAATGAAATCCTATTAATCCAAACAAACCAGCAAGCCAAATGCCTCTGCAGCTCCTCCTGCAAGAACGTGTGCTGAGCACAACTTTAAATGAGCACGTCTTGTGCCAAAACACTCATCTGCAGGGGAAAAAAACCCTCAGTAGTATCTTCATAGAGCACGTGCATGTCTTATCAACCACCACACTGCAACAACACGAGCTCTCACTAATCCCAGCAGCAGTGTGTTCCCTCCAAGGGTTTGAATTCCCAAGGTTTAACTGTGCACCAGTAACCACCAAGCTCCCACACTGGAGCCACTTGTCATTGGGGAAACAGTAGGATGCAATATTAATAAAAGCTCCAGAAGCACATTCAAAGCCTCGTACTTGGCAGTGAATGAAGACTTGCAGAAATTCTGTCTTTTAACATGTTTCAGGACTGTTCTATTACAGCATCTCAACTTGCAATGAAAATGCTGTGTCAGCTTGGCAACGTGGACTGAGCTACCACCACAGAGCAGAGCACTAAGCTAAACATGCTCAACTGTTGATTGTATTTCATAGTTACAATATGAACCATAGGTCTGGTGAGGAAATTCTTCTCTGTTCTGCATCTCTACTTGTCTAAGGAAGTTAAGATGTAGTCACATGCCCCCAGAGAAAAATGCATCTTTATTAATAAGAATGTAGGTCCTAACAACTTAAACCTCATGTAATAAACTTACAAAGTGTCAAAGGAAGAGCTGAGGGGTGGCATTTTTGAGATGTGTTCTAAGGGTGCACTGTAATCATTCAGGATAATCATTAACAATAGTTTAACTAATGGGAAGGCAGTTTAAATGTAACACATGGTGAGATGGAAAGGATGAAGCCCAGGCTAGAAGAACATAATGGGGAAACCACTCTGTTCCAACTGGAAAAGAACAAAGTGAAGGAAACTTAGAGCAAGTAAAACACTTGGCTCTCATAGTGTTTTGAATACTTTCTGATAGGGGAAGTTTTGAGGGCAGTTTGGCATGATCTAGATGACAGCAACAGAAACAAGACTCGCTCCTTATCATCACCAACTTTAAGGTACAAAGGAGGTTCCAGCATCCCAGTGAATCCACAGGTATCTCTGCACAGAGCCAGTGCAGAGCTTCAGGCTCCAGGGGTGCCCAAGATCCCAGAGTGATGAAGTTCCTGATGCACCACTGTGGGACAATGTGAAAGCAATGGTGTGATACTCAGTGCAGCCATGCAGCACCACAGCCCCTGGAGTTCAGCCAAGCTCACAACCTTGCAGTGACTCCTCTAAACCTGTGTCACAGCTGAGTTCACCCAGACAGGTCCCATCCACTGCACTGACAAAAGTGAGGACAAGATGAAAAGAGTCTCACACTTTATCCCACTATTTTAAGGAGTATTAAAAGCCAAGCAGAAAAATTGAAGGCAGCAGAAGTACATCCCAGCTACTCAGCAATCAGGCTCCATGCTGCACAGTGAACGGACACTTCAGATGGGTTTTATTTCTTTTTAGGGCAGACCTGACCTTAATCCATCTTGAATTAGCTCATAATACTTCCAGAGGATCCTAAGCAGACCTGTCCAAGAAGCTGCTATAAAATTTAACTACCCCAGCTACTCCACACAGCGTTTATAAGCAAGAGTGGAGGGAAATTCAGACAATGAAAGGAGAGTCATTATAATTTACTGCTTTGTAGTAAGATTTCACTTTTTACACAAGATTTGGAGCAGGTTGTGTTTGACTGGATGTAGGGGTCACAAACTCAAAATAAACTGTGGTGAGAGGCTCCAAGATCTCATCCTCAACAGCAGCAGAGCCAGAGGCCCAGCTCCTAGCAGATCAACAGATGATGAGCACTTCAGGTCAGCCTCTCCATCTGAGGACTCAGGGGAGAATTACAGCCCCACAAGACAATTTTATTAGGCCTCTGACTATCACCAGACCAATTCCCTCCACTACACAACTTTTCTACTACTGCCATGGCACCTCAGGGAAGACAGAGGGATCCGATTGAGTTGATTTGGCATGAATCAAAATCCAGACCCTCAAACAACTGGTGTGTGCAGCACCCCAGGAGACATCACGTGGAGGGGTGCATGCATGCCCACACCAGGAATGTTCACAGGAACAACTGTTTGAAAGAAGGTGAAGTGTTTCTCCAGCTCAACTGAAACCCACGCCTGCAATCCCAGCTGCCTCGTCACCACCTTTGACTCATTCCTCAAGCCTTCCCCTCCTCCAGCCTCCAGTTCTCTCTGGGCAGAATCTCAGCTGCTTATAAGAAAATTCCAAAGTGACATTACCTCCTCTATCCTCTCAGCCCTCCCTTCCCCTCCTGCAACTCCTCCCATCATATACAGAAGCATCTTCCCAACCTAAGGACTCCACCTGCCTCTATGGTTTTATCCCCAGCTGCCTATTTCATGTTGGTTTCCATCCCTTGCCATTTGGAGTACACATCTGTATGCTCTTCTCTTTCCTCTCACAACAAATTATTCATCAACTTCTTACAACTTTAAATTCCTCAGAGACTCTGAAATAGTTTGGGTGTCCAGGGTGAGAAGGCAAAATGCATTCACTCCTGTGTTCTTCTCATCTCTAGCTCTCCAACTGCACCATGTGAACTCCCAGCAGTCACTTTTCTTTTTCTGACAGGTCCAGTTTGGATCTTCTCCAGCCTACCTTCCATTTCTCAACTACTACTACAGCTCCTCTGCTTCTAGTGACACCCTTGCTGCTCAAAGCTCAGGACTAGTAGCCTAACTCTCCTAATTATATCTTACTTAGCAAAGAGGGTAACATTTTTGATTCTTGGATTCCTCCTCCCTTGCCTTCTTACTCTCTACAGCCCCAAAGACACCGAAGGAAACCAATGAGCAATTACAAAAATCACCACAACTTGTTCCACGCTGATCTCTGTGCTTGCTGCCAGCTCTGAAGTTATCTAATGGGTCACAAACTACACCTATGTACTCCTTCCCTCCCTCCCATTGCTGCAGAAGCAGGTGGGTTGAAGCAGCTTGATACAGCTAAAATTGTACTAGTTGAAAGAAGAGAAAGAGACGTGAGCCTGGCTCCCAGATCAGCACGAGCTGGACTCAGCAGCCAGGCTCCCAGTACCTCAGCAGAGCAATTCCACTGCTAGAGGCTGGCTCCAAGCTCCCACTGCTTCTGACCCCTCAGAACTGCTGGATTGCAGCCACACCGAGCGCAGCAGGAGAGTGTCAACCTGCTGCTCAGGAAAGCAAAACAGAGCTTCCTCTAGTTGCACTGACTTGCAGCTCCTGCTTAGTTCAAAACCAATTCTCCGAGCTCCTGCAGACACCTCTTCTGCCCAACTCCAGAGGTGATGATATACTAATTAGAAAATAAAACAACACAGGAGGTGAGGAGGGGGAGACACAGATGAAGCACACCTCCACCCTTGGTTCCTGCTTATATTCATTACTGTACAAAACCTCCTGCTGTCTGCATTTACTTTTGATTAAGTTCTGAGGCAAAGAGTTAGCGAGCTGTTCTAAGTGTATATAGTGCTCTCATCCTGACCAGGGCGAGGTTGCTACTGCACAAATCTGTTTGGATCTTCTGCTTGGTTTTCTTTAAGACCACCAGAGCAAACTGAGGAGGGGAAACTATCCCTACAGAATACAATAGCTGACAACAAGCTTCCATTTGTACACATGAAGGGATAACAGATTGATACATTCATGTTCCATTATGAAAAAAAACCCCAAAATATCTCCAGAGTAGCAACCAATGGTACAATCCTATTTACCTGGGAAAGGGAGCTGGACATCCTTATCAGATTCCATAGACAATGGACAACTATGTTGCCATAGCAAAAGCTTCCTCCACCTTTACGCCAGGGTGGCTATAAAAAGGTCTATGAAAATATCCTATATTGGGTCTAGCAAACCTGGCTCAGGGTTTGCTTGGTGGTGTTGGGGTTTTTGGTTCCCCATGTAAAACATGTAAGCAAAAATCATCACTATTCTCTTCCAAGGTGACAATCCAACGTGGCAGGCCACTGAGAATTCCCACCCCTCTGCACAGCACATCAGCTTGGTCTCTGCCTACCCTCTGCACTCTGGAGAGTGGGTAATTTTTTAATTATTCCCCCCCTCCTTCGACAAGGAGGCAGCAAGCTGTGGGAAAATACTTTTCTGGCTAAGTGAGCTCTACCACCCACAAAGAGACAGGTCCCCAAGGGGCCCTCACCGCCCACAGAAAGATGAGCACTTCTGCAGAGCCTCACCCCTTCTGTTAGAATGATCTCCAGAAATTCATCACTTGAACAATGCACACAAAAGGGATCAGCCTGCACCCTTCACTTTCAAGAACATCATCATCTCTCCCCAGTGTCTTTCTGAATCCCAGAGCCAGCTTTAGCTTCCCAGCCCCCCGTACAAACCGAAGCTCATTGGGACAGTCCACATCACACAAACTTCCTCAGATTGAGTCCTTGCTGCCATCACGTGGCACTGGAACAGGCTCCAGCCTGGGACACGATGCAAATGGCCAGCAGGACCTCTCCTGCACTGGGACCTCTGGAGACATCCCAGCAAGACTCCTGCTCATAAACTTCCCCTGAGCCCAGGCATCAAGGTTGCTACTTCCAACACTGGAAAACCCCCCATCTGTTTCAGCAATTAGCTACCATGAGGTAAGTGGTGAACCTCCTGCAGCAGGACTGCAAGAGGTAAAAAACCCCTAACACCACCACTCAAATATCTGCCAGTTTAAATTGGTCCAGCATCAGCTTCTGCATCTTTTGATGCCTTTTGTCTATTGAATTAAAGGGTGCTCAGATCAGAAATCTCTCCCCCATATAGATCTATCTAGACCACTCAAGTAAGGATGACTACCTAGTGCTTCAATTAGCTAAGTACAATAAGCCTGTGTCTTTCTATAGCTGAAGTTTTCCTCTGCTGATTTTTTCTTCACCTACTTTGAGCCCTTCTGAAGTGCAGACATAAGAGTCACAGAGGGATTTCCACACCATCTGGAAATGGTGTTAATAAGACCATATAAAAAGATAACAGCCATTTCATAATCCCTGATATTGCCTGCCTAGATGAGGTCTTAGAGATGTGTCATCATGACATGAATCAATGTTCCCTTGGTTCACATGCAATTCCCCAAAGACATCCTCAGAGTCACTACTTTGCCCAAAACAAGCTGCAAATGGGATACAAAAGTACTTGTACCAAGGTATTTAATCTCATTATGGGCTGTAGGGATATTCACTTCCCCACCATGTACCACTGCTTGAATCATCACTGGGAATGAGGACCTGCAGGAAAGATCTGGCCTCTAAGTAAACAGATTGAGTTTGCCCTAAGCTCTTAACCCTTCAATAGGGCTTTCTGATGTGGAGGACAAAGCCACACACATTTCTCTAACAAACCTCCCTCATGGGGCAGCATAACCCAGGACAGGGTAACACAAACCTCTCCACAACTCCTGAAATGCAGCCAGTCACAAGGAGTGTCTGGTGCACTTGAGGAAATTCAGATCTTTCCAGATAATCTCAGTGCAGTCACATTTCCAGATACTAGCCAAAAATCCCACTGCTCCAGGGACTATTTCCAATCAAATCTGGGTATCTCCCAAAGATGGAGCCTCTACAACCTCCTCGGGTAACCTGCTCCAGCATTTGACAACTCTCACAATTATAAAAGGAAAAAAAAAAAAGTTTGAATTTCAAATGGAACTTTGATTTATGCCTGTTGCCTTTTGTCCTTTCACTGAGCAGAGCCTGTCTCTCCTATCTTCATTCCCTCAGTAATTTATATGTACTGACAAGATCCACCCAAGCCCTCCCTTCTCCAGGCTGAACAATTCCAGCCTGTCCCAGAGTCTTTCAGCCTCTCAAGTCAGTCTCCAACCCCTCACTTGGGATCTCTCTCAAGTCATCTTAGTCCTACTCTGCACAGTTGTGCATCTAAGAACATTTGAAGGATGGAGGCACCTCAGAATTCACAGCTCACTGACACCACACGTGCCAGAAGAGGATTAGGTCAAGCAGACTTGAGCCATGGGAGGCAATCACACCTGTAATGCCAGAGGAGCTGGAGGATCTGCCTGCAGGATGGTTTCCAAGGCAACCAAAGCAGGCTCTGATCATGATCACTTCCATCACTAGAGAAGCAGCAAAAGGTTACTGGGCTAATTCAAGTTGCAACAGCAACCAATACTCTATCCAACTGTACGTCTCACAGGCTCATCAACATCCACTTGAACTGGCTTTAGCTTAGAGCTCTCCACTTGTATTTGAACATTGGCCCTAAACACAGCTAGTGACCAACAGCTGGGGAACATTCACCAGGAGGCACCTCAGCCAGCAGGTCTGGTTTGAAAATGTGACTGATGAGAGGTCATCACTCTAATACTTATTAGGAGAACTATCATGTGCTCAGATAAATCTGTCACAGGAGGAGGACGTTTACCCACCATCCTGGTTAATCCTGATGAAAATTCCAATGCTCTAACAACTGTGTGTTAGCAGTTGCTGGTTGAAGTACAGAAATTAACTGGAGGACACATGACCTTGGATTAATCCCAGGAAGCCAAGCTTTGAAGAACGAGACAGCTTATGTGATTTGGGGAAAACAACAGCTGAACACCACACTTGGAAGTCCTAGATCCCAATTAAAGGCAGGCTATGAACTGATTCTTAGCTTCACCTACACTACCCCAGTGTAAGAAGGCCACAGGTAGCTTTGTTTGGCAACCCCAGCTGAGATCTCCAAAGCTGCACCAGTAGTACTCTTGTAGCAGGTCACACTCTGTGGGCTGGGTAAAAATCTGTGATCTCAAGCTCATTCTTTGAATACAGGTAAGTGTTTTGTCTCTGGCCTGAATGTATTACCCTGAAAGAGCAATGAAATCACTCCAAAGCTGTAATTATAGAGAGCTGTATCACTCAGCTCTCCAGCCATGCCCAGTCTGGATCTCCCCATGAGGTGGAAGACCCAGAGCAACTGTGTTGGACTGCATTTAAAGTCTGGTGGCAAAGTCAGAACAGACAAACGTGCTGTGTGCTCACACAAGGAGAAATATTGTGTTTGTTGAGATGCACACAACTGAATAGATGCCTATGAAAACAAAGTGAGCTGGGACAGAAGCATTTCAAAGTGAGGTAACCATCACAAACCAGTAAACTTTCATCTGCAGGTCTCCTGCTGAGTAACAGGAACCTCAACAAACTGGCATCTGTGTCCATTTTTAAAGCCTCCTGCAAAGTTCCTTGTCAAACACCCTTTTTCTCCTTTGTCCAAGCTTCCACTGGACTGAAACTAAAGTCTTCTTTGTTCCAATAGACCATTAGCATCTCTCTGTCCATCCCAAAGTACTCAATTACTATCAAGCCTAAAGGAAAAGCTCACACAGGTGAACAAGAGGTCATAAGCACTTCATCAGCCATGAAGTGGATCTTTTTTTAAATGTATTTACCAATTTTTTAAAAAGATATTAAGCTGTATGTCTGTCTACTACCAGATGTCAAAAAATACCCATGACTTGACCCTCAAATTACTTAGCAGTGTCCTGCTCAATGTGATTTAGGACAAAGAAGTTTATAAAAAAAACAAACCCCACAACCAAAACAAACCCCAAACCAACCCAGTGGGCAGAAATATTGACCTTAAATCAAAAGCAAAGCAAAGCAGTAAGAGGTGATAAATAAGACTGAGCTGTGTTCCTTGGATCTAGAGGCTGACATACTAACATTGATGAGCTCTGCAGCAGTACCAACTCCCATTACAAAAGATGTAACCTCACCCCACAGAACAGTTCTTTGATACCTCCTGGGAAGCAAGGGGAGGGGAAAGAAAGACAGACAAGAAAAAAAAAAACCCAACAAACCACTCTGTTGGCCAAGAACCCAAGAGAGTAGAAGACCAAAGTGGCCTCAAGATGTGGTGTTCCACTTATATTGCAATTGGTCAGCCCTATCAAATGAGAAGCCAAAAATGTATTTACTATTTTCATCATCACTTCAGCAAACAAGCACTTCAACCAGCTTTGATTGTAGATGTTTCCTTGGTGATCACAACCTCATCACGTGTGGCAAGTCACCAAGGAGAGGAGAGTCCAAGGGGTAGCTCACAGCCCACACCACCAAGAGCCTTAGAAGAGCTGCCAAATGAACTCTTGGGGTTTTTTTTAATAGTCTTGAAATGAAAGGGAATGCAGAAGACTGAGAAATATGCCAGTGTTATACCAGTCTTTTAAAAGGTTGAAATAGGATGAGACATGTCAGTCTTGTCAGCCTGACATTGATTCCAGACAAAATAATGAAAAAGCTGATAGAAGACTGAGTTAATAAAGGATTAGAGGAGGACAGTGTAATTACTGCCAATCAGCAGATACTTTACAGGAAAATATAACTTGTCAAACTACCAACACTTTTTTGGTGTGATTACAAGTTTGAGCACTAAAGGTAAAATGTTGATGTGATATATTTTCTCTTGGTTTGTACTTGGTGCCACAAAGCAGAGTGATGCTGAGCATCCTACCAGCTGATGGGTCTCAACTGCACCTCTAGAGGAGGAGTCAGGAGGGAAGGTGCTACTGGGACTGTTGTTGCAGTGCTCCATGCAAATGAGGCTGCTGGCATGGAGACATCTCTGTCTGTCATGTTGACTAGTACTGCTCCCTTCTCCCCCTGAACTCCCACCTACTCTGCCCATCTGTTGCCAGCCCTCCCATACTTTGCCTGGAAGTGCCTCGGCGCAGGGACGGCCACCAGTCCCTGACTGGTACAAAGGACTCTCTAATCCTGACCTAAGCCCTGCCTGCCATGTCAGAGTCCTCCTGCCAGACCTGCTATGTTGATGTCCTGGCCCATCTGCTCCAATAACCTGTAATTTGTAGGGGTTCATTAAGAAGTTATTCCCAAGGCAGCCTCTCCTAGCATGGAGCTATTGTCTGTACCAGTCGCATGAGAACGACACTTAAGAGAAAAGCTGTCCATATAAAGCAGGGAGCTGAAAGCAAATGTGGACAGAACCTGACAGCAAGAGCTCTGACATGAAGAAATGTAGTCAGCACAGAGTAATTCACACACCCGTAAAATCTCTGTCTGCTGCTGTGATTTCCTCCCTGCACACAGCACTAAGTGGGGCAGGGGACAGGAGGAGAAGGGTAATTGGGTGCATTTTCCCCAACAGCAGCTCTCACTCCTATTTGATCACACAAGTCTATTGTCAGTTTGTAGAAAGCTGTCGGGTTAGGAATATGGGGGTTTTTTGGCATCTCCTCTCAAATGCTGTAGAGGTTACGTAAGAAATACACTTGGCATTTATGCATTTAAACATAATTCAGAAATGACAGTCTGGTTACATGGTAGGATGAAGCAATTTAAGGCACTCAAGCTTAGATTAGGCTGTGTTAAGAAGAAGATAGATGAGTGATTCTTCCCTCAGTCAAGGCTGGCAATCTCACCCAGGGTTAAAGTACTTTTGATCTTGAGCGGAGGTTTTTCACTATGATAGTGCAGAACTACCCCAAGCTTTGGCACAGGCTAATCAAAAAGCAGAGCATACTATCAACACTGCAAATATAATAGTGAAAATGAGGATGCTGCTGACCAACATAACAAATAAGAAATTCTCTGACTATTCCACAACTGCAACCTCATTTCCTAGTTCTCATCTTTTGTGCCTCCGCCTGATATTTACAACTTCAACTCTCTTGGTTTCTGTAACACATTAACATGGTTTTGAGCACAAAGGTAAAAAACACTCTGAAAGTGCAGGTACAGACTAAAACAAACAGAAGACTAAAGCAACACATCCCTAGCAGCTGCTGCATTAGGAGAGTTAATTTTATATTTCAGTCAATAAAAGCCTTTACTGGGGAGTCCCAGCCCATTCCAGTGTGAGGTTCCACAGCACTGCAGGAGGCAACAAACCTTGCCTGAAGTAGGATCAGCAGAGCACCAGACAGAAAAGATTATATCAGTTTTTGAAAGTCCCATGGTCACAATTTCTGCCGCCTTCTGTTAATCTGGACGTTCATGCAACAGTAAGCACCTATATTTTAGGGCTCAAATTCCCTAAAACGTGTAAGAAAAAAAGCCAGGCTGTTTCCCAGCCACTAAGGAGCAGGCAAACTGCAAGGAGGGCTAAAGGAGGGTTGAAGGCAGCTGTCTCCATAAAAGGGGGGCCACACAAGAGTTCTGCAGTGTTGCCTGGCAGCAAGTAATTATCTGCCAGTGTGCTGCTTCCACGTGCCAACAGCCCAAGCCCACACAGGCAGCAAGCACAGGGAAGTATCTGCGTCAGCTGAAGCTACAGGCTAGCTCTGCTCTTTCCTAAGGAGAAAAAACCCAACACACAAAATCCAGAGGTGCTTTGGAGCTTCACCTTTGGCTGAGCTCTTACTGTCACTGCAACAGCCGTGTCTGTGAGCCACGCACTCAACCCAAAGTGTCCATGGAGACAGAAGTCTGGGAGACACCAGAAATCTGTTATCAAAGACAAGACCACTAACAGACTAACTCAGCTAGGCAAAACTGACAGTTCCATCCCAGAACAGCCAGGAAAACTCCAGTGAAGACTCCTAAGAACAAGTGAAATCCTGTCCAAAATGGTTTAGGCATAGCTGATTGGGCCTTAGGATAAGGAAAGGGGACACACAACCTTTCGAGAAACCTTTCAGTGGTAGCCCTGCGATTACCTACAGGAAGGAAGAGAACCACATCCTGACCTACCTGTCCATGCATCATCCCTTGCTCTCCTCCAAGCTCCAAGATGACTGCCCTGCACTGAGGTTAATTACAGAGCAACTCAGACTCAGCCGAAGACGACCCACCCTCAAGATGTGTCATCTGTAAGCATCTCATTCATGAGTGCCATACTCCTCTTCTTCCCCCCACCTCCCTTCCCACCTCCGCCTGCCCTTTAAAGGCTCTCAAATGCCTGTGTGCTCTATGTGGTGGCAGCTGAGGTTTTTAATATGCACTTATTAAGATCCTAATTGAATCCCGCGTTGCCTTGTGTGCATCTCGCCAGCCGGAACATGAACAAGGCACCCTATAATTCAATTAGAAGGACCTGCAGCAAGCTGATCATTAGTCTGTCAGGTTGTTAAGAACAAGACATCTAGGAAAAAGGCAGGAAGTTAAACAAAGGGAAGATTGTTAACAGCACCACTCCTCAATTCATGCAGAGACTTCCACACACATGCTTGAAATGTGCAATCTGCAGTGCCCAGGCACTTGAGTGACAGCTTACCACATCTCCAACAGCCCTTTCTCTTGTGGCAGGCCACTTAAATAGAACCTTAAAAGTTGGAATTAGACTTTTCCTCATCAATCCCCCGCTGCTCAGATTCAGGAGAAAAATACCACTAATATATGTGACTATTGCAAACAAGGAAATCTCTTTACCTGCCAAAACCCTGTTGACAGAGGAATGGGTGGCCAAGCCAGGCTGTCCCCGTTCATGGAAAATCCCAGCATAAGGCAAGTACTCTGGCAGCAGGAAGCGTCTGGAAAACCAAGAGTGAGCTTACATGGAGAAAGACATCCCAGCATACTGTAGCCTGCCGCAACTGCAATTACTTTGGGGAAACATGACTACATGCCAGCAGACTATAGTAAAGGGAGGGTTGGACTCCTCTGCTTAGCCAAGCACTTCACTGCTTCAAATAAAAGGCAAGTTACAGATTAGATCGTGCTGTGAAGATCACCATTAAGCAAACCCTCTACCTCCCACAAGAGCTTCCTAATCTCAATCTCTGATCAGATTTTCTCCTCCTATTCTGCCTTCACACCTTAGCCCCAACCTACAGATAAGAAGCATTAAGGATCATAATAACACGCTTTCTCAAGGGTCCCAGAAAGCACAGAACAATACAGCAGCCCTGTGTAAGAAACAAACTCCACCTGAAGGCACCAGAGAGCTGTGCTGCAAGTGGTACCTCCAGGGTTTGCACCCCCTCTGACCCTCACAGGTACAAGCCTTACCTCGGGACAAAGCGCCCCAGGGACGGTGCGGACATGCGGGCGTTGCGGGGAGCTCGGTGCCTGGATCTGTCTCCATTGTCCCTTCAACAAAAGAAAAGGAAAATAAATTATTTTACACTAAAAAGACTATAAAGTCTATAGTATATATGTAATGCATAAGTATATAGTATATATTCTTGTCTCCAAAACCCCACAATGTCACTTGGTCATCCCGAGTGTGCCGCTGAGACTTAATTGTTCCCTTGCAGAAGTGACAGGTTCTAATGTTCCAAATTCATACAACTCCCTGTACCAAAGACTCCTGACATTTCTACAGATGGGAAGCCTAACGTCCACTTTCTTCATTGTTTGACAAGGTCTCAAAAGGACCACTAAAACCACAGAAAGCCAATGAGTCAATGTTAGCACTTGAGCAAATGAATGATAAACCTTTGAACTTGGTCTGGGAGAGCAAAAGCAAGCACAACACAGTCCTGACAAGAACTGTCTGGTAGTCAAAGAAATCTGTTAACTTTCACTGGTTCATTCCCAGAAATGCAGGCAAAAAGACCATAATCTGTAGACTATTCTACTGCTCTCCTTCCCTCGATGTCCATCTGAAGTGTCATCACATCTTAAGACCATCTCACCTTTCACATGATTTTCTAGTGAAGCCAGAAATGGCATCAGACCAAACTGTACCTTCTCAGAAACCTCTCACTCTGCTTCACAATAAATGTCTGGGTCTTGGGGAATGAGGAGAAAGGGTCCACCATCTATGGTCCTACAGCAGACACAGGAAAGTCTTCTTCCCCAGGAGGGCAGCGCAACACTGCACTGGTTACCCAGAGAGGCTGCAGAGCTGCCATCCCTGGAGGTTTTGAGACAGGAGCTAGACAAAGCCATGGCTGACCCAGTCTGACTTTGGTAGTAACAACCCTACAAGAAGCAGGAGGCCAAACTGGAGGCCAAACAAAATTCCTGATATTGCATTCACAAGAGGACCTGTAATTAATTATACAGCACCAAAACTGCAAGGAAAATAAGGAGACTCCATCAATGACTCTGGAGTTCCATCACAGACCTTGCAGTGCTTTGAAATGTGCTCTCTGCACAACCTTGCACAAGCAGCAAGTCTGTTCACCCCGGATTCAGAGCCTCATCTCTAATTGCAGCCCTACTTGTCTTCTCCCCAGGCAGTTGTGGGGAGAACATGACTTGCAGAGCCTTGGGCTCACTAGGAAACTAAATATTCCTTATGCAACACAGCAGCAGCACATTCCTAACCCACTCCACCAAGCTGTGCACTTTTTTTTGTTTTGCTTTTTCAAAGTGAGTGAGCAAGAAACGTGGGTTGAGCAGAGAGTCCATTACGTGGCCGTTTCCCACACGCCTGGGGAACCAGGAACACAACAGCAGAGGTTGTTCTGCAAAGCCTGTCAGCATTTCAAGCCCTTTGGACCAAAACTACACCTAAACCCAAGCTCTTTGCTTCCACTTCTCCTCCCACTGCAGACGCAGCGTTTGCAGTTCACAGCCAAAGCTGCACCTCACCCCGAGGTGGCTGTGGAACCAGCATGGGTCCTGCAATCAGCCATGTAAGAGCTGCTGCTGCTCTTTTATCAAAGGCCTCCAGCTTATTAGATGTGGATCAATAACAAGAGGAATCCTGCAAAGTCAAGTGCTGAGGCATCAACTTTTCTTGCTAAAAAGAAAAGGCCAAAGGGAAAAAAGTGCCACGTTCCAGATCTTGCCGCACGCAGGAAGAGCTAAGGAAATTCAGACAAGAAATAGACTTTTAAGAAGCAGTTTTTAAAGCAACACTGAGATGCAGCCCTGGGAGAAAAGCAGCAAAATTGTTTTCAGGGTTTGCATTTGGTTTGGACATTTACTAGAATTAGAAAATGTTTCTGCAAGGGACAAATATCAGCAAGAGGAACACCAGCAGGAGAAGTCTCCAGTTGAAGAGAATCTCTGCAGCAGGTTTCAAAAGGAATGAGGAATTTGCTCCAGCAAGCAAAAAATAAAGGTGAAAAGTCTCCTACAGTCCAAATCAAGAGATGTAAAACAACTATGTGTTCAAGTTTTCTTAAAAGGCCACTAGCCAATGCTCTTAGCATCCACAAAAACATTTTTAGGACAAATTTTCTAGTCAACTAGACTTCCTGATGTGAGAATTCCATCCTGCATCCAACCCACTGTGCATACAACCCTCCCCCAATAGAAAAAGCCTGAAAGGGAAAAAATGCAGACTAGATTTTTCTTTGGTTTTCACCATGACAAACACAGCCTCTACTGATTCAAGAGACAGCAATTTAGTTTTGACATCCCCTTAAAAAAAACAAACCAACCCAAAGCCAACCCCAACTGCCCTGTAACCCAAACAGCAGAATTGGGAGTGAGAAACAGTGACTATCCTTCAAGAATGCCTGAATTCCCATCTACTGTACTGAAAGTGTAAGAAACACTCCCCTAGCTAAACAGGAATATTACTAAACATTACTCAGAATCCCTAATTTACAGGGTGGTTTACATCTAAAGCCAACTCCATACAGGAGTGTTTTTAAGCATCTAGTGCTGAGAAGCCAGAACAGCTGATATTACCCTGGTGCCAGCTGAAGATTATTTCTGCACCTTCTAAAAAGGAAAATAAAAAAACCCCAACCAACCCAAACCCCCCCACTGTAGCTGAGTGAAGATGGGTAGCACTTGGTGTTATTTCTGTAGCACACAGAGCCTGCTGACAGAGGGAGAAGAGCAGATGTTAGCACGACTGCAGTGCCAGCCTGAAGCACTCGGCAAGAAGTGAAGTTTCCCAAGTTCTCTCAAGTCCTCCTGAAGATCTGATGCTCTACTTTCAGTTTAGTGTCAACTACCTACAGACTCATTAGCTAATGACTTGCACTGGATAGTTTAATTAGTGGATCCCTCAGAGTGTGCGTCTACACACTCTTCTGCAAAGCAACTCAATAACCTCGTGGAAGGAAAGAGAAACGTGCCCCAGCAATTGCTGTCACAGGGCTAAAAAGGTGCCCTGCAATGTCCTTAAGTGCACCAGCAAATATTAACAGCACAGGGGAACCTCTGCAGGGGAAAAATAATGAAGGAACTCAGCAACCCATTGAGCAAGATGCAGGGAGAGATCCAGAAGTAATCAGCGTGTAAGGTGAGAAGGGAGACAATGCTGTAATTAGTAACAGACTCATCTGTCTCAGGAGGAAAACTCTAAGAACCAGCAAATGGTCAAAACAACTGTAAAAGTCTGGCTTAAAATTCAGGTTATTCAGAATTTGTTGAGATACCAGTGTGGGACAAATCAAACCAGCAACATGGAGAATAAGCATTGACAGGGGGAACACAGTATTAACACTAACACAGAACGGAGCAGAAGAGGCAATTCCCAAACATTCCAGAGATTTATGGACCTTTAATAGGGCATAAGAAGGATGGAAATTTATCCTAAAATGGCTAATCTCCTTTGATCTTTCTGCTACTGTTTGCTTGTGGTGAGAAAACAACTTTCCACTGACCAGTGTAAATATAATTGAGTGGCAACCTGGGCTCTGAAAAGAGAGATGGAAAAGCAAAACTTTGCATCCTAAAGTTTGGAGAAGGGCATCTGGTAATTTAGCTACCACATGAGTAACTGGGTGGATATAGAAGATAGTCAAAACTGTCAGAAATAACAAAAAATAGCCATGTTCTGCTTTCCTATCTTGGCAAGAATTTTCTTTAATATTTAGAGATTGTTGAATCAGGAAGTGAAATTAAACACAGCATGGGATTTCTAATGCAATCTGTTGGTTTAACTGTTCCCATTGTAGTCAATATTAAAACTCCCACTGACTACACTGTCAATAAAATTAGGTCAACAATGACCATTTTGAAAAGCCATTTAATTAGCAGAGCCAGCACCACTAAGCTATGTAAGTTCATAAGAATCAAATGATATTAGACCAAGCCAATCGTTCCATATTCTCAGCATTTTATCATGTTTCATGCAACCCAATTTAAAATGCTAAATCAATTTATATTGCAGAGGTTAGACACTTACATTAGAAATGCTAAATGACTGGTTAAATGGCATCTACTAATATCCTTAAGTGTTGGCACTGGATTCAGTTGCACCATCTTGATGTAACAGAAAACCCCCCCCCCAGTAACATTTTCTCAGCACTTCAAACATGAAGTATCTCCATTTATTTGCTATCAATTTCTTAAGGCTGCAGGAGGTTACTTCAGAGGAGGCAGCAGAGAGGGCAGGAGGAGCACAAAGCAAGAAGGGCAGGAGGAGCACAAAGATCTTAACAGGAGCTCAAAGGAGGTCACCAGAAAATGCAAACTTCTTTGACTTTAGAGGTTGCTCAAGTCCTCTAAAGAAGGTACCTGGAGGATGTCATGTTCAAACCGGCCATTCTAAAGGAGAAACAGACCCTGAAATCTTGCAATTCACTTGACAGGATCCACTGCTGACGAGATGAAAACAGATGACATACACCCTGAGAAGGGTGTACCCACAAGAGCTGCCCAGGACTATGAGACAAAGTGTGTTCTATGTTTTACAAAGGGCACAGAAGCAGGAAAAAGGTGGGGAAGGGAACATTGTGTTTGCTGGTGGTTCCAAGAACACGTTGATCACTTGCCAGCACCATCTTGATGAGTGAGGGACATACAGTGTTGGGAACACTATGACAGAAAATCAACTCCTAGCTTTGCAACTGAGAGGAGAAGCAAATACCAGAACAGAAGACAACAAGAAGCAAAGAAAATTAGAGCAAAAAGAAGCATCTGCTCCATGAAAAGCCTTTCCTGGCACTCAATGACACAAACTCCCAACTATAATGCTGGAAGACAAATACAATTGAATAACAACAATATTAGAGGAACAGCAAAGAGTAACAGTGCCCAGCTGGACAGACAAGGAAGAGAAGAATCCATTTTTGACACAGCTACTTAGTGCAGTGATTGATAAAGAAGTTACTAAGTCACCCAAGACATGGGGCCTTTCCATCTCCCTGTGCTCTTTGGAAGGCTAAAATGCCAGTCTTCCACTAGCAGCTTTTTCAGAGTAGCAGCAGGGAAAACTTGTATCTATTTATCAGCCAAGTTCTCCTATGAAACAGCAGACTGCTGAGTTATTAATGGCTCTCCTGACCAGAGGGAAATAAACTCCCAGCCTTGATTACCTCTCACAGGGCTGTTCAGGGGAAAATGTATTTACAAGATTAAAAATGGCACTTCAGGAGATCACGTGTTTCAGAGAAGCATCACACAAGAGAGGTTTTATCACTTGGTCAAGAGAAGCAGCAGCACTTGCCCATTAAATGCCAAGGATTAATTGCTTCAGAGAAAGGCTGATTGGGAGTCAGGATGAAGCACTCTTATCTAGGCACAGGATCCAGTTGTCTCTGTTTTAATCACCTCACCCTGTAGTGGGCTCACAAATAGATAATATGTTTTAGGATAAGAATGATACTCTCCACAGCTGCAATGAATCATTGGAATACAGAAACACCAGAGGCCAGGTGAAGGTAGAGAACCCAACTCCCCAGCCTAGACTTGGTACATCATGGGTATTAACTCAGTGTTTTATAAAAGCAACCAGGGCATCCAGCACTACAGCCATCCTCCCTTGGAGACCCCTTAATTAGCCTTTGTCATTCATCCAGGCACAAAAATGACTAGGGAAAACACTGTAACTAATTCTAATCAATTGGAAACTTCACAACTGGTGTTCATTGATCACAAACATAGAATCAGCTGCCCCATCAGGCTTCAATACTAGAATGAAAGTGAAGAAGTTGGTGCTTACTTTTAACTATAAATATTTTATTATTTTTTTAATATATTCCACTGTTGTGCTACTGCTCATCCAAGGGCAACAGCAATGTGCAAAGAATGCTAAGCTGTCAGAGCCACAGGCTTGAGGAATGCTAACCACTGCTGCTCTGCATGGCCAGCAACAAGCTCCTAACAGCTTGCTTCCTAATAGCTCTCATTAACACCAGACATCACCTACTAGGTGACCTAGTTTGACTTAAGACTTCCACAGACACAAAAGCAGAGGGAAAACAATGAACACGGGTCATAAGTAGCTGAAAACCTCAGATGTACCAGCTAGAGATCAAACTGTTCTACAAGCCCAGGCAACCAACAGCATCAAATATGATGTGAGCTCTTCTGACAACCATCACCTTTCAAAAGACACTCGTTCTTTCACCACCCTGCTGGAAGACACTTGCCTTACTGGCACAACAATCTGCTGGAGAGGTTGGCAATATCCTGCAGTACTGCTGCAAGGAGACAGCCATTGCCCATCACTGCAGCCAGGAAGCATTATTAGGCATTAAGACCAAGATAAGTGGCATAGAAAAGATTGTCACAAAAGCTGCAGATAAAAAGAATAGGGAAAATGAAGCTGGAGGCTACTGTGAGCAGATCACAAGCCAAGCTAAGACTCTCACTAATCCCTGAAAAACAAAGTTCAAAGAGGAGATTCAATATCATTCCCATTCATCCAAGGCTTGTTCTTAGCCTGCAACTGTGTTTAAGATGATGAATATAATTAACATAAATTGCTGTGTATCTGGAAGCACCATCACAGTGCTGACTACTCCACAAACCTGTAACAGTGAGGAAAAAGAGAACAACAAAAGGTGACCACCAAGTTGCACAAAATTCAGGTCTGCCTTGAAAGCCAGTTTTAGGAAGGTCCATCTTCATCAAAACCAATGAGGTAGAGCCATATGAGCCAAGAGACAGAGGAAATGGCATCAAAACCACGGATAAAGGGGCTCTGAGAAGAAACAACAAAGGCAGGCACATACAACAAACAGCAATCCTGCTTTTAATATTTCCTTCTGAACTCAAATAACAAATTGCTAACAAGAATATTATTGGTAGCTGCTCATCTAAGACTCCCAGAAAGAAATTGCTGCTTTTTCTGCAGTCTACTGATGTGCCATGGAACCTAAAACCCCATTTTCATCATCATTTAAGTAACAAGAAGTGCCCACATAGATTCTCACATCTCTTATCATGTCTTTTGTTAACCTCTGAGATTCCTTCAAGATGCCCACCTGAGAAACCACAAGTCTTGGTCCAGAACATACCTCAAACAAACAGATTTTAAGTTGACAAAGCCAAATAACATCACTTTGAAAGTCAGAAGCTTTCTGTAAGTGATTCATCACCTCTGCAAAGCAAGAGCCTGCTTCCACAAAACCAGGGTGCCCATTATGGTCCCAGTAAAACAGTGCTGACAGTGCTCACACGGTGTGTCTGGGTGCTCAGGGGGGAAGAAGATCAGACAAAGCACCAAAACAACCTTTCAGGCCTGTGAGGTAAAGCCCTTCTTGTTGCAGAGACCAAATAAAGACCTTCCCAGACTGTGACAGTGGCACAACTGAACGGATCCACCTCGGCACAAATCCTCCTGGGAGAAAGGGAAAAGGAGAGGCTAGAAAGGGGAAAAGCTGCAGACATTAAAAGAGTGTAATCTCCAAGCTCCTTCATATCTACATTCCACCAGGCAGCCCACTCTCAAAAGCAGCCAGTCATACCTTTAGCTTTGTCTGGAAAGCCTTTATAGAACTATAGTGAGGGATCTGAGCAAGGCTTTCAGACTGCACTGTCCTATAGACCTGCTTTGCAGCCCGACAGAAAACAAACCTCTACTTGTGGGTTTATTCCCATGCTCACTCCAGACAACAAGGGACAGAGATGGCCAGAATTCATCTGCAGAAACACCTTCACATGCTGATTGTGGTGATAGATTTAGAATTACACATGAAAAATTTAGTTTCCACTGAGGATCATCCACAGTCTCCTGCATCAGAGCTGTTCTAAAGAAGTCTCTAGAAGAGACCCACTCAAACTTGTTGGAGAAGTCAAAAGACAAGATCACTTAGCTCTAAAAATCTAAATTTACTATGTGTTCCAAACAGAAGACACTCAAAAAGGACCTTGCAATTAGAAAGTCCAGTATGTATGACTTGTTTATAAAGAATCTATTCTCACCAGTTATGCTGGAATACCAAAGTGATGTCACTCTCCACTCAGAGATTCTTATCCCAAAATACAAGAAGCCTTTTCATTTCAGCTTAGGAGTCTGCTAATGCTAACCTAAAACCCACTCGTATCAATGTATCTGTTAAGAACCTAATATTACAATCTGTATATATATACATATTACAAACTGTATTAAATGTTTTCATACAGACATGACTAAATTTACAGTTGTCAGTTGCATTCAATAAGCAGTAAGATGACAACAGTGACAAGTTAAACACAGGCAGTGCACGGGGAAAAATAACATCTTATTAGATCAACCAGCACAGGTATAGCATGTGTCCTCCTCTTCCTTCCCTATCCTGCTGTAATAGGAGGATATTACTAATACCTGTAAAAAAACCTGATCTGTAGGGAAATGAAAGAAGAGAGAACATTTACCAGTCACATTAACCAGGTCAGAAAGATAAAGGAGCAAGGCAATCTGCTATCACTTTTACATATTAAAAAAAAAAAATCATTTCACTGGATTCATTCACTAGATAAGCTGCAGCCAGCCAGACACAGCAGCAACCCCCCTGTCCTACATCACATCTGGAGAAGCAGGGAAGCCAGAACATCTAGATCAGGGCAAGAAAGAAATACACACAAAAAAACCCCCATGATTCTGCTCAGGTGAGCAAGCAAAGGAGGAGAGATATAGGAGCCAAAAGGAAAAGCAAGAGCTCTGTGTAAGAGATTTGATTGTGTAGTGTCAGCAGAAGAAATCAAGTGAGTCATGAGAAAAGTTCCAGTTCTAAGGACCCCTGCACAGCAGCTCCTTCTAATCAGCCAGGAGAAATAATGAAGCAGAGAAGGGAAAGGAGAGCATATCTTGAACGAAGGGAGCAGAATTCAGTATGAAATATTCAAGCAACAAATCCACCACTGCACAGTCAGGAATAAACACTTCTTCTTGCTCAGTATGAAATGAAAGACAACCTGAGCGTGGCTGATTGAATTGCTTCCCTGACTGGGTGCATTTACTGTGTGAACATTATCTGCAGGGGAACACAATTCTCTGCAGGCATTTGCCTGGCTCTGTGAATGAAGAACTTACCAGCTTTCCCTTTCCCAGCAGAACAAGCTGTTCCAGACAAATGGAAAGGAATAATGGAAATATTAAGGTCTATGCTTGAGATGCACCCACCTTGCAAAATGGGCCCAGCACCCCCTATTATTTTTGCTCTTCCAGACCACGAAGCTGCTCAGGAATAGCTCCTAGGCAGCCACTTTTGCATTCTCTCCCCTCATTTACATCTCTCACAAACAAGGCCAGGATGACAGGGGATGACACTCACTCACCCTGTACTTGTGAATATTTAATTGCTGGAGCATGAAATGACAGCTTCACCCAACAACATTCTAAGGAAAAAAATAAGTCTACCACCACTTAAGAAGTCAGAAAGGGATTAATTTCTTGCTTTTCTGGAAATAGCTGGTATTACCAGTGTCCTTCATAAAGGGATTTCACCCTGACACAAAGGACAGGGAGCTCTAACAACATGCCAACTCAAGTATGTGCCACTGCAGAAAGGGAACATGAAAGTAATGATAGTAGCAAAGTTGACAGCATCCTCTGGTGGCAGCAGCAACATAAAACCCCAGATTTCTTGAGCAGTTCACAGCAAACACACCTCCCTACTACACTATCACCATGTTCAGAATCATCCTATGTTTTAATCCCAATATAAATAAAGGGGGAAAGCATTAGTGAAATACTTAAAAGTTCCCAGGGAAAATGCCATATTTAAAAGGAAATGACTGAAGATTAGAAAGGTCATACTCTTTTTTTCTGCTAAGATGGATTTTAATCTAAATTCCTGAGCTTTCAGTCTCTATGCCACCTAAACAATCTAGTCCTATGCTTCAATTTACTGGAAAGGTTTTACAATAAATTTGCTTCTTGGGATTATGCTAGGCATCACTAGAAGTCCAAAAGCAAATGATGGGAGAACAGACTTTAAGGGTTTGTCAGGAGAACCACTCAGAAGGAAATACAGTGGTTTGCAGGAGTGCTCTTCTAAGGTTTGGATGCAGAGTCATTCCTAATTTTGACAGAAGAGGCCATTTGCTCTCCTTCCAGGAAACCAAGCCTTAACACAGACTCACAATCACCACGTCTTCCAAAAATCAATCCCAGGATCTTCAGCTCATCAAAGTTGTACAGACAGAGCAAGTAAAAGCAACAGAACATGTCTGGCTATCTCCTACAGCTCAGACCAAAGAATTCAATCCTGGCGAGCCTCTTAGTGGTTCCTGTTCTGCCTCCAGATTTGGAGGCTCTAACAAACTCTTCTCTGACTGTTCCATGGGAGAAAAAGATTCTCCTTTTCTTTATTTAACCAGTCTTTTAAATCTGGTTGAGATAGCCAGAAGTGTTGAAGGCAGCCTAAAGCATCCTGAATTTTCCTAACAGAAATAAGACCCATTTGTGGCAATTGCTGCTCTAATTACTGACTGGATGACTTAACCTGCTCCTACAGGAAGCCTGAGATGTCTCTGATTGGCAACAGCAGGAGGCCACAAAGCAGCCTTGTGCTGACAACAGACTCAGGCAAGAGTGCAGGGCAGCACACACACTTACTCAAAGTCTTCAAATTCCAGGTCGTTTCCTTCTACAGACGGGCTGGAGTTCTCTGAAGTGGAAGAGGAGGAGGAGGAAGAGCGGAGCCGGTTCTGCTGGTACCGCATGGAGCGCTGTCGGATGCTGTCCCTCCGGGAGAGGTACTGGATCATCCTCTGGGCATAATATGCAGCAGGAGACAACCTGGGAGAGAGACACACAATGATAGTCAGTCCTATTGCTCCTTTGGAGCCCCAAGTGCCAGGAGAGCAACAGCAGATTGCCAAACTGGCTTTTTTGCGTTTGGTCCGTGAGTGAGAGGAAATCAAGCCAGCAAGCAGAAGTCACCTTCCCTTTTTATGCTACACACCCACGTGATGCCCTTGTTGTGCAAACAGAAGCACCCCACAGTACCTGTAGAAAAACCCCCACTCATCCACAGCAGAAAGAAGTTTGCTTCTCAAAATTCTTCGGATCACGTTGTTTCATTTATTATCAGTTCATGCAACTAATCCCAGCGAGCATCCCTGGTAAGAACCAAGCCCACTCCCAGCTCATCAGATCCACCAGGGATATGTTAAGAGCAGCACCGAAAGCATTGCAACCCACCTGAAAAGAAAACCTTCCTCTGCAATTCTCTCTCCATTCTTTCTCATGCATAACTTGGTCTCTGCATCAGCCCTGATGCCCCAGTATCACAAACCCTTCCCTGATGCAGACAGGTAAAACCCACACTCTTTTCCTACCCTGCATGCATCCACAGCTCCCAGTGCATGCTTTCTGGGACAGTTACTCAGTATTAAAGCCCAGACACCTCAGACACTTGAATAATAATTTCTTTAGTGTTGTTTGGATTAGACTTGAACCTTGAACTCTAATTTGGGAAGGCAACAACCCCCCCAAGTAACTAGACATCAAGATGTCTATTCCCTTAACTTCTAGCTCCTGTCCTTCCCCCACTTCCCATTCTACAAGTGTTTGATTTTCTTTTTCTTTATTCAAGTACCAGCCTAGTACTTTCCAGGGTCACAGAAATATAATCTCATTTCCTGAGACCAATGATGGAGAGAGCAGCCCTGATTTTTAATCTACAAATGAAAGTATGGATTTCCTCAAAGAAAAATAAAGCAAAAGCCCTCAAATGAACAATTCCAGGGAACAGTCTAGAGATGAAAATACATCCATTTGCAATCCCAAAGAGAGGTGGCCTGTCTCCCCTAGAGGAATGCTACCCATCTCTAGAGTTCCAAGCTAAATTTGGTCTACAGTGGACCTCACCACCAGCCCTGAAGACTCTTAACGACACATTTCACTTTATAGTGACCAATATCACTCAGTTTCACTGTTATACTACAACCAGCAGCAAAAATGGAACTCTGATAATATGACTGTTAGAAGACTGGGTTTTTTTCCTCCATTCCAGAGCTGTGCTGATTCAATGGAAATGTACTGGGAATAAGATTTTGCTCCTGTATGGTGAAGTTTCACATCCACAACAGCATGAGCAGCAAACAATCAGAGCAGTCTCAGTGCTCTGCAATTAACCCTAAAGTCATGTTTCAGTGGAAAACTACATTTAACAGTATTTCTAGAGACTGCTCCCTAGAGCAGCACAAAAAAACCAATGTACTAATTCTTGAGGGGATAAACGGTATTCATGTTTGAGCTGCACACACTCATCAAGGTCACTCCATCTCAGATTCCACCAGAGATTCAGAGCATACAAGCAAAAGTGGCCAGAAAGAAGGAACTAGAAGCCACCTGAACACATCAGAGAGCATCTTCCCTAAGGATTCTCCCTGTAGCCTACTAGGCTGTCAATGTGGTGAAGAGGCAAGTTCAGCAGATAGACTGCAGGCTCAGGGGTCTAAAAACTCAGACAATGAGCAGCCAAAGGGTGAGGGGAACCACACATGGTTTGGTTTGGATTCCTCCTGGACCTTTCAGGCAGTGTTTGATGAATTAAAGCTCTTCATGCTTATGTAACATAGACAAACACAGCACTTCTCTCTCTGCTCCCCTGAAGACTTACTAGGCTAAGGATAAAAAAGCACCACAGCAGTAGTGGAAATGAGGAGCTGGCCTCTTCTTTGGCCTTTTCCCATCAGCCCAAGCCTCTGCATGTGCCTAAAACCAAGTCTGCAGCCTAAGAGGTGCACACAGAAAAACAACAGAATGTGGAAACAAGGCACCACTGGAAAACATGAACAGTCAAGAATAAACAGAGGATGGGGTCAGTCTCTTTTCAGTGATGCCTTCTAGGAGCATCTTTTTGAGTATTTATATTAAAAAAAAAATATTTATATATATATAGGTGTTCTTTGATGAGAGCTTTGATTCCTCTGCAAATTGTTTTCTGAGCTCAGTACATATGGAAACCATGGAGAGTGACAGAACAGCCAAGCAGACCTTGGAGAAGTTCAGCAAGGCCACTGAGAAAGACTGCAGTCTACAGCAGAGTATTAATTCTACATCTGAGGGAACTAGGAAAAAAAATGTTCTTCCTGCCTCACTCCTGACCTAGGTTATTCAAATATAGAACCATTACAGGCAGTAGATGCAGAAACTCAACCAACACACACACGCACTCTCAAAAATAAATGCTTAGGTCACGTAGTTCAAAGCAAAAAAAGACTCCACTGAAGACAGCTTGGTCTTAAGGAGATCTATATATATTTAACATATATTTAAACACACATATACACAGACATATAGATCTATATCTCTCTGTATTTCGCCTTTGTATCACTTTTCCACTTTGTTATTTAAGAACAACTCAAAGTCCTGACTTTGGATTACAAACTGACCCTAAACCTGACCCTAAACCACGACACCATGCTACAAAACCCCCTCAGAGTGCAGGAATACTCCTTTTAATGGCATCTCCAATTTCCAATAAATAAAGGGACAGTTAAAAGATCCTCCTAGCCTAGCACACCATAAGGTTCATGGAGGAAGACTCTAAATCTTACCCCACTCAAACTTCCATCTCCTGCTGATTATTTATCTATGAATCTCATCCTCTGAGGACAGTGACACTGAGGAGAACAAATTAAATCTCTTAGAAGTTTCAACGTGGCACTTTTCTTCCAAAACTCCTTATAAACTCCAGCTACTGTAGCTGCTACTACCACCTAAAACCACTTGAACTGTCACATGAAGACCATCATATCATTTGAAAAATGGCTTCAAGTAGGAAAATACTTTTGACAATGCTCCTTATGCTGGTAAATGTCTCAGGCACTGATCCTTTCTCATATATTTTATTGAGCTTCATCACAGCAGAGATCTGACAGAAGGGAAGGGAAAAAAACCGACTTGAGTAACCTGGCCAGGCCCTCCTGCTTTTCTTTTTTAAAAAGCAGCTCCCAGAGAGCCAGAATGAGTTTTTATAATCTCTCCTCAATAATTCTGCCTGGTTTAGATCACACATTCCAGAAATAAGGCATGGTGCACTTCCAGCCATTCAGCAGCTCTTGGCATTCACAAATTGACCTGAACGCAGTAATACCTTTAAATTAACATTTCTAAAAGATCCTTTTCATCTCTCCAGGTAAATCAATCCCTTTACCTGTCATTTAATCAATTGCCATTTAGAAAGCTTTGACATTTATCAGCATCATTCTGACATGCAGCTGCCAAGAACCTTCTGCAGTTACCTACGTTGGTTTCCCAATGACCTTACACAGAGGTAGCACACTCCACCTCACTTTCACCTCACTGCCAACAGTGCTACTTACATCATTCCTGAGCCTTTGAATTATCTCTACAAGGCAACTTTCTTTGCAATAAATGGAAAAAAGCCTGATAGAAGATTTCACCTCCACAAGGCTTTACAAGGAGCTATTTACCAGCATAATTAGATCACGTGGGCAGTTTTCAACACAGCCTTTTACTTCAAAACATCTACTTAGAGCATTATCCGTATAAAAATGCAGATTTTGTTGTTAATTATGCAAAGAAGAATAAGATTAAAAAAACAACCTCAACAACAAGCCGGCTTCCTTCAGTAATTTACATCTTTTTCATAAGCTGGTGTTCCTGTACTGCTCTTTATGATAAATCCTGGTAGCCTTCAACCCATGCCAGAGGTTCCCTAAGAGGCTAAGTCAGATCTATTTTACACTTACTGAGTTTCCCTCATTCATAGCTTTGTTAAACCCAGCTAAAGAAGCTTATTTGTCACGATTTACTCTTTGAAAGCTTCCAAAGCTGCTTGCTGTTCACGATTCTATCATTTCTCCTGACAGAGTCTGCAGGTCACATCATCCCATGTGTTGCTCTCTTGCAACACTAAGTATAAACTGCAAAAATCAGCCCTTTCCATTTTTGTTAATTCTGTCATGTTTGCTTTTTCTAGGCCTCTGAACACTCCCACCTCTCCTGAAGATCAAGCAGCACTACAGGTGTTTCTGTGTCTAATGTCAGTGATTCATGACTCTTCAGAAATAATTGTCAGGATTTTGCTCTCAGTTAAGTATACATAACACCCTGGTTAGGCTCTCTCATACAGATGCATTTATGGAGACATTCCATTCTTCCAAGCATTTTTTCTGCTCACACCAGCTCCTAATTGCCTCTACTGCATCCTCCCTTACTCCTGAATAGACTACTTGTCTTTTCTCCATTTTCCTTCCAAAGAGATTTCTAGTTTATTGATATCATCTCATTTACTGCTGGACCTGCCTGCCACCTAGTCTTCTCCATCCCAAATGATTTCAGGCATCTTTATGTGCTTCAACAGCAATCCCTTCCTCTTTTCCTCATGGTCTCCCAGACTTAACAGCACCTTCTCACTTGGCATGCACCCTGCCCCCATGGAAAGTCCCCGAGGAGGAGATGGGCCCAACACTAGGATCATTCCCAGAGGATTTAGAGAGTTATACCAAAGTTATGCTGTGTCTCTGAAACCTCAATGCCTTCAGACTGCACTTAGCTCTTACCTGGCTGGATCTGGGTAGATGGGGTGTTCCCGGGACCCTGCTCCATCGTAGCGAGATAATGAAATGAGGGAAGACTCCAGCAACCTCCTGGGAAAGGAAAAACAGATGACCAAGTCAAAGACCATTCAGGAACATCCCCCCTGCTTATGTCCTACTTTCTGAAACCTCTTAAGACTATTCCTATCATCAGCGCAAAGAATTCTGTAACACACTGACCCACTCCCTGTCAGTATAAGTGCTTTCACCACATTGCTAGTCAAAGCACACAGTAGAAAGAACAGAGGAGTGGTCCCAAACCCATGGCCAAGGTTCAAGAGAAAGCAGCAGCTGAAGCAGATACTTCTCCTCCTTTGGAGATAAGCCATCCCAACTTGTCAGGTCCATAAACACTAACCCTGCATTGGCCATCTGTCCAATTCTTACCTATTCCAGGGCATAGGTCAAGGAGCAGAGGACACAGAACACAACCCAGCATGTGCACTTCAAGGACACTACTGGTGTTTATTCACACTAAGATACTCAGGCTCAGAAAGAGATGTTTTCAGCTACAAATAAAGCAGTTTGTTCCCTCTGTACCATAATCAGCCATAGAGAGAGAGATACCAAATAGTCACTCAAGAAGTAAATGTATGCAAATGCAGCCAGACAGCTTGAATATGCAAGAAGTGAGTCTGAGTCATGAAGGCAGCAGAATCAGAAGTATATAGCAGGAACACATCCTCCACCCTGGCTTCTACATGCAACTCCATCTAGCTTCTTGTCATAAAGAAGAGGATGGCATTGTTTCAAGCCTGACTCATTCAAGCCTCTTGCAGCCATTAGATTATCACAAGAGAGATGATTTGGGGCGGGCGTGGAGAGTGGAAAAATCCAACTGCCAAAGTTTATAAGGCTGCTGAGTTCCCTTTCTACTCTTTTTGCCTTGGAACTCCTGGTAAATTTTGTTTTGCGGTCTTTGTAACTTAATGAAAACCGTTGTGGTTTGAAAGTCAAAGAGGTCCAACACCACATCTGTTCTCTTCACCCACACACACAACTGGGGAGGAAGATTTGAACCCATCAGTCTTAGCTCCACACGCCTCATTTGCAGTTAGCATTTGCAATGCAGGACAGCAAGTCAACACAGGAAGGAGGACCAGACATAATCCACGCCCAACTGCCCATTTCTAGCCAGATAAAGACAGCAGAAAAGCAAATAAGACACGTTTTTTCCAGGAGCAGCCCCCCCTCCCTGTCAGGATTTCAAGACAACTTTATACTGCCTTGCAGCAATTACTAAAAAAAACCAAAACAAAACAACACTTCAGTTTTACATTCTAAATGTAGAATACAGAAAGCAGTAAGAGATCACCCCAGTGCCTTGGAAAGGAATATGTCAGCTCGAGAGACTCAGTGCCTGCTGCAAAGCACTGGGACACTCCAGAAGGCAAGAAATCCTGTCCTCTCCGGCACAAAGTTGCTTGGCAACCATTGTCTTCTTGTTCAAGAACAGTTCTTAAATCTCTTAAACTTTGAGATTAATTAATTCCCCAGGTTACTAAGTCAAAAGCACTAACCTTCAACATTGCTAGAAGTTAGGAATCCCTTGGCTCCCCCCAAAGTTATCATATTTCCTTACCAAACTCTCCTGCTCCAAATATGTAAGTAAATACGTGCAAAGCAGCTAACCCAGAACAAACAGGGCAACAGCTTGGAGGTATACATGAAGTCCTCCACCTACAAGGTACACCCATCACCTGCATCATCTATAGACTGCTTTTATTCCTTCTTGGGGGAAAGGTCAACAGATTTGAATTAGCAGAAGGGATATTTTACCTAGTCAGTCAGCTGGTCCCATCCTAAACCACTGGTTCAGAGATCGGGGACCAACTTACTGTCAATATGTTTTATTTCTCTAAAGCATGTTTCTCTGCAGAGCAGCTTAAGCAGAGCACTCCAAACCCAGCAGTTTGCAAGCAACCTGGATGTGCCCCCTCAGATCAGAGCAATGAACAGGTGGATAGGAGGCAAAAAGCCCTAAACGTTGCATGTGGCCATCTGATGAGATCCAGATGAACCATATCTGTGCTTAATGCTCCACAGAATAACAATATCTGTGCTGAAACCAGAGTATTAAACATCAACAAAATCTATTAACTAATTCATTCTAGACTGCACCGTTGAGACCCAAGCTACAGGTCCAACTGCATTTGGTACAGACAAATGGATTCAATAATAGGTACACTGCTGTAATCATCGATAAAGTGTCTTATCTGTGACACTGGGAGTGGAACCTACTGTCTCCCGGGAAGGTGCAGATAAAAGGTTTTTAAAGTCATGCTGCATTCTACCAAGCCTTAGGTGCCACAATCACAGTTTTTGCCACCCAGGAGAGATACAGACACAGTTTTCAGGAAGCCCAAAGTGTACGGCAGCCCAATATCCTACCACAGTAAATGCTCAGGTTAGGAGCAATTCTGTTAAAGAGGATAAACATAATCCATGGATGAATGGAAGTAGCTGCTAGCCACTAAACATCCAAGTTTCCAACAGCGAAGCATGCAAAGAGAGAACAGAAATGCATATTTCTTGCACTTCAGTAGATCGTGCTTAATCCTTCCTGGAGCTCAGAGCACTCTCTTCCCCTCCCATACCCCCCATCTCTGCTCCCCAGATGTATAACAGGCTAACACTAAGCTCTGTGGAAGCAATTGCTCCACTCTCTCTGTCTAGACAATATGAAATTGTCACAAATGACATCTAAAGTACAATTAGCAGAGAAACTGCAATTTCCACTCTCCTCCCCCGCTCACCAGGAGAAAAAAAAACCCCACACATTATCATCCTCCAGGTTGTCACTCAATGCCACAACCATGAAGATTAACTCTGCTCACCCTGAGAGATGCTTCTGGCCCAGCTTACTAAAAGAGGAGGAGGGGGACTGTAGGTTTTGTTGGTTTATTTTTTTTTTAATTAAAACTACTACAAGAAGATATAAATTGCCTCTGTTCAGCAGTATTGGGATGAGCAGGCTCCTTTTCTGTCAGACATCAGCAGCTATGGAACCACCACTCTACACCTTGGGTCTGCAATCACTAGCAAGGGGGAAAAGGAAGCAAGGTCCAAATTGCAAGACACCTTTGAACAAGGAGAGAGAAAGAGAGCATGGACACAAGACACCACAAGCAGAATAGGGAAATTTCTCAGGAATGAAACAGCTGAATGCCAGAAGCTGCAGCTTGAGGGGGAAAAAAAAAAAAAGTCACAAAGCAACCTCCTCAGAGCACATCAGCCATTGGACTAGACCCCTACGTCTCCTACAGTCCCAGCCTTCAGCTATAAAGAGAGCTTAAGGCAGAGCAATTCATAGTTATCTTTTGAGGCAGAAGTATATTGACAACTCTGGCAGCTTCCTCCTCTGGCTTTCTATCTTCCCTGGAAAGGCTTTTCTGTTCCCCACTGCCCATTTGGAAGTGAAATTACCACACTGCTTCCTATTCCATCCCTTTTTCAGGCAGCAGTCAGTTCTCCCCAGCACTCATCCCTGCAGATGTGCTCCTGGGGCTCCTCATATGAATGTAAAGAACAGCAACAGTTTAAACCTAGATTCCCTTTGGTCATCTTCCTCTTCCAGCAAGGCAATGCCTAACCTAAAGACAAGAAGAAAGCTGAAGCATGAGGACAGCTGAATGTTCTCCAGCTGCCCAATAATCCTGCTACCCTTTCTCAAATCCTAAAATCAGTTATTAACTGTTAACAAGCCCAATTAATTCTTGGAGGTAATTACAGCCTCAATAGAACACAAGAGAAGTACTCTAAACAAAAAATCATAACCAACCCAATCCACCAGCTCGGGTTTTATTTCCCTTCCATTTTCTCAGAAGAAAGAGAGAAACTATTTCAGACATCTCTGTATTGTGTTGCCTACTTTCAAAAAGCAAATTTAAATCATGTAAGCAGAAACCATCAAGTCTTTTTTTCCACAGCTTCATTTTCCATAAAAGTTTTGCAGCTCTTGTCAAACAGAAAAACACTATTGCTAACACCAGTTTCACATTCAAGCTGAAAATAAAAAAAAGCCATCACTATGCCATTCTGAAGATTGCCTGAAAAGATTATTTCTAAAATTAAGTCCTCAACGTAATCTGCTCCAATGCCTCTAAGTTACCTTTTCTAGCCTGTCTCAGCTTTCACATGGTTCTGGTTGGACATATTTGCCTGGCGTTAACACTGAATTAAGACGGGTCAGAAGCAGATGATTAGAAGAGAAGAAACAAACAAAAGGGTCAAACTTTTCTTAAGACAGTTGTAACCATCTATAAAAGATCAATACTCGGAGCAGAGTTTCAAGAAGAACATGGTTAAGCTTTTAAAGTTTACCTGCTTCAGTTTAACTGGAAAGTAACACTACACAATGAGCTGTGCTATTGCTGCACCTCTGCTTTTGGACTGGGAACTTCAGTTTCTACTTACTACCTGATGCTGAGGGAGATACACAGCACCTCTGGAGCTCATCATAGGCAATGTCAGTGACCCTGTTAATCTACTCCTTTACCTGCTGACAAAGGTCATGCATCAGAGCAAAAATGAGTGAGCAGCATGCAGAGGCCCTCATCATATAGCACCCAGGGAGTGATTAATGCATTATTTCAACAGGCAAGAGAAGCACACATCCATGACAGCCATTAAAAGGGTCACGAGCAGCATCGATTAGTTATTGCAATAACACTAACATTAAAGGAATTATGAAAGACCTTGCACTCTCACTTTGCAGGAGCAAAACTCGAGGGGAGGGGAGAAGAAATTCCAATCAGCTCAAGCTACTGCATGTGCTATTCTGCTCGACGGTGGCAGTTTGATCCCAGTGCTCAGAACTGGGCAGGCATCTCAGCCAAGCTGAAGACAGACACTGCAATCCTCCACCTAGACCCTTAGCAACACGCAGTTATATCAAAAATCCAGCTGGAGTGGATCGGTTCCTACTCATCACACTTATGCTAACAAGCTTGGAAGCACGGCCAGACCAGCCAACACTGAACTCCCTCGGCCTGCAGACAGCTCTGCTCTTCTGAGGGCTCTTCTATCTACTTTCATATGTATAATAATCTGCTTCACATTCTCTTCTGGGAGTTCCCAACACCCCAGACTGTGTGGACAGCAGAACTCGCTGCTTTCCCACGCACCCAGATCTGCGTCAGCCTCTGGGATAATTACAGAGGGCTCCTGCTTCTCCATAGGGAATGGAAGAGGAGGTGTCTTTTCTAAGAGGGCAGAAGACACACAGTTGTCTGCAGAGGCTTCTAAGGCCATGAAAACAGAGGTCCCACCATACATCATCCTCTTGCTCAGGCTACAGTAATAAGGAAAGCCAGGTCAACAGATGACTGGCAGGGCAGTTCAGCCACTTATCCCAGCCCTCCCACTGCAGGAAGGCAGGGGAAGGATTTGATACTAATGCATTTCAAGCAGAAAAATGAGTCAGTTTCCTGGCAGATAACAAACCCTGTTTATTCACAGCCTTCAGCTCCAGCAGGTGCCTTCTCAAGAAGAGCAAGGGAGAGGGTCAGTTACATCATCAAGCAAACAGCCATTTGGTGCAATCAGTTAAATATGTATGTTGGAAATGTTTAAAATGCATGTTAGCCACTCAACAGAGCAGAACAGCTCCACTGGAGAAACCCAGAGTCATCACTATTCTGGTTACAGTTGTGTTACTGACTCAGATGGCAGGTCCCTCCCTCTCCTCTTGCTCCAGGCCCAGAGAGTAGATGCCTGTGCTGCTCTCCTCCAAGCTCTCCAGCTCAGGTTGGGCAAGAAGGAGCAACACCAACGTGAAGCCACGTTGGTTGCCAGCAATCACCTCATTTTCCATGTGCCTTAGCAGAGCCCGCAGGAGGATCTGCTCCATCATCTTGCCAGGCACAGAGGTAAGTCTACCAAAGGACAGCTTTCAAGAGGAGGAAGCTATTCACACTTCCTCCCTTTCTGTAGGAAAGCTGAGAACTGGTATGTGCTAGGATATCCTCAAATAGCTCTTTGAAGTCAGCTGGCTTTCAACTTCTAAGACCTTTGTTTTATGGTCATCTCATCCAAGCCTTCCACAACAAAAAAACCAACCAACCAAAAACCAAAAACCAAACCAACCCACCCAACTCTAGATCTCATCAGTCCTAGTAGAAGCAAAAATTAAGCCAATTTGGAAGCATGTAGCTCTTCCATCCTCATTAAGAAACATCACTGGAATCCAGCTTCAACAAGCTCTCTTGCTGCCATGCTGGAGCAGGAAAGTCCCAGAACAGTCCCACAGACAGACACCTGCAGGGAGACAGGTCCCTGTTTCCTGGAGATTGCAGAGCAACAAAATCTACCTATTTCTTAATAGGTCAACTCCTAGGCAGGGACTAGCAAAAAAGGGTAGGAGAAGGGCAGTGGTTCAGCTGGGGAAACACCATGAAGATATTTGAGAAAGCAGAGTTATTTCTATACCTGTTTAATTTGCTGCAAGAGTAACACGAGGAAAAGAATCTCTTTTTGTGTGCTACAGTCATTGCTGTGTATTGAAATCCAAGCCAAGAAAAAGAAGAGAAGGCTTAAGCCTTCCTGTGAGTTCAGCAGAGACTGCACATGCTCAACTTGCCAGAGTCCTGGGGGCAGCTCAGCAGCAGGGAGTGACCTCTATTAGTCACTGCAAGAGGGAAAGCTTCATTTTTTCCCCCACCAACTCTCAGTAATGAAGTAAAAGGGCTCTAGCAACCTTACATTATTCTTAAATCAGGAAAGGCAGGGGGAGGAACATTTGTGCAAGGAAACAGGCTCCTCTTTCACTTGTTCTTCTACCTAACAACTAGTGGCACATTCAAGAGCTCAAATTTCTACCACGTCAGTAAAACAAAGTCTTTCCTGCCCACGTGGTCTGGAAAAAGGCCACAAAACTGGAAGGGTTGTGCAGCAATAACCTCAGAGCTCACGTAGACATGAACTGACCATTCAGATATCACAGCAGCCTCTCCTACAGTCCAGGCTGTAGTCACATTCTTATGATAAAATTCATATTTTCCACTTTTAGAAAAGGCCAAACAGTACTTGCCAAGTTTGTCCCCAGCTTGCACATCTCACCCATAAACACAGCTAATTAGAATGTCTAAATGTTCATGGCACCTTCAGATTATCGTTTCACTTTATGTTCTGCACTGAAAAATTAGGTGTTTATTTCCTATTTGTGCAGGGGAATCATTCCCTCACCCCCCAGTTTTGGCCTTCTCTCAAACACCTCTTCCCAACCACAAATCTGAAACTCTTGTCTCTGCTTGCAAATCCCTTTGTAACTTCTATTCATCCCATTGTTTCTCACTAACTACTGAGCTATTACTTACCCCTTATCACCACCATTCTCAAGAAGTGCCAAAAGCACCTTTGGAATGATTTCTTACCACATCAGAAAACAGCACAGCATCAACTTTCCCAAAACTATCACATTAGGCTACAAGGTTTGCAAGAACATCCTTCTTTTCACAGCACTGGTATGGTCTCCACACCCTAAGATTAAACAAAATGCTGAGCCCTAACTACAACTGCCAAGACACCACGCCAGCAAGGTTTCCACAAGTCATGAATGAAGGGGTAGGGAGAAATTATATTGGGTAGATCCATTTAGATTTGACACAGGCCACACTCCCACTGATGTGCTGCTGTCTGTGCCCTCCTCCTGCTCAAATCCTCCTTTTCTGGTGAGCTCAACGTGTCACTGCTGCAGTAGATATTAAATCCTTGAATAAGCAAGCCACAACTGCTGTAAGCAATTAGGAAAAAAAGAGTAATGACACGGGGTTTGTGAAATAAGGAACAAAACAAAAGTGGATTATACTAGGTACATGTTCTGCCTCCAGCACCAGACACATTTTGTAGCTTTACATCAGGCAATTCCTTCCTGCTTTAGGTCCTTCCCCCCAAAAAGTGAAGGGGGTAGCACTGCCCTCTGCTCTTATTTTGATGGTAAACTTACAGAACTGTCAGCTAGTAGGTAACTCTGTCCCCATGGCAGGGGGCAAGGAAGTGTTCTGGCTGGCTTGGTTTTAAGACTAGGAGATGAGAGACATGTAGCTTTTCATTCAGTGCTTTACATACTGAGAAGGCCTCCAGAAGCCAAGATCTGCAGAGATCTCAACAGCTTTGCCACTTAAATCCAAATCCAGAGCAGCACATCAGCAGCTCAGGCTCCAGCACAAACTCAGGCACAAGCTGTATAAGTGACCATACTGGTTTCCATTTTCCATGCAGTGTTCCCATCCTGTCAATCTACTTTAACCACAGAATGGTCCCAGTTCCATCACAAGTCAACACCACATCTACAATTCTTTGCCAGAAGAGGCAGCCTCTCCTGGCCATGAGTGAGCCATGCCTATTTGCATCAGAAAAACCAAACAAAACCCAAGCCTATTCATGGCCTTCTTATGGAAAAGCCCCAAAATTTAGATAACAGCTCAAGGCAAAATTGAATAAGAAAATAAGCACGGTGGAAAAGGTGACCACCTAGACTCCAGTCTACATCTTCCAAGCATTCCTCCAGAAAATCAGCCCTATCTGATGGAATTCTTCTGAGGATGGATGGGCAACTATTCAAATACAAACAAAACCTTTCAGAAGGCAGACTGCAGAGAAATGAGCAGTCTTGGTAGGCAATGAGCAAGAAGTCACAAAGTCTGCAAAGTCGGTGGGGTCTTTTTCAGCTCTAACTCCTGGGTATTTGCATAACAGAAAGACAAAGTCCCTGTCTCACCTCAGAGCATCATCTCTCCCTTTCAAGCCCTAACAACAGCCATGCATTCTGTGCCACAGCCATTTTCCCTCCGGATCCCCATCCACCCTTCCCAAAACCCTAAAGAACCTGCAAATGTACGGTAAGTAAGGAGATAAGCTACAATTTAGGAGTGGGGGGAGGTCCTCAAACTACCTTGTTTTCTTTATTCAATAACTCCCTAACTTTGGTTCTGAAAGGAGACTGGAAAGCAAGGAGTAGAAGCAACATCACCCCCTTGTGGTAGCAGAGCAATATGGAAATAAGTTCTGAGAAATTCAAAGGGGCACAAAGGTCCCCATTCAGCTAAACCACAGGTAGAGCCTTTAAACCAAAGGGAAACAAGATAGCCAAGCTCACTTGCCATCACTTGAGTGATGAGAGAAGTGCAACATAGCTGACAGACAAAGTTTCTTAACAGAAGAACAAGGACAATAAGCATTTCCTCATGAAATACGGGTTTCATGCAAACCTGACTGGCAACAGGACAAGGCTCATCTTTTATGACATCTAGATCAGTGGTATTAATTAGCATTGCACTGTACCTGTAATTAACTGGTGAGCTGAAAGGTATTTCAGTGGAGACCTCTGCTAGGATTCTCTACGGCATTTTCTTAAGAAGGTGCCATCAGCTCCTCTCAAATAAGCAGCTGACTAAATGAATCCTCTTCCATTCCCTGTTCAACTCTTCATTAGCAACCTGAATTGCCCCATACAGCGAAGATGGCTTAAAACACTTTTCCCTCACTAAGATCAGAGTATTAACACAATGCTTCCTCGACCCATTTTTTAATTAGCAGGAAGTTACAGAGAAATAAAACCAGCTATCATCTGTTGCTCAGTTATCTTTCCTCCATCTAGATCTTGCCAATAGCTTCTATCACCAATTTTATGCAGCACATTTCACATGGCAACTTCAGGGATTTCTGAGGCTCTTTTCACTTTGATGTTGGAAGTGAGGCAAAGATAGATCCACAGGGAAAAAAAAAAAAAAAAGCAACTACATTTGAGTTAATGAATTCAGTCTCAAGAATCTCAGAAAAGCTGGAACTCAGTCTCACCAACTTCTGCTTAAGGTGGACCATGAACCTTCCCCAATTTCATATCTCAGTGCCACAGCTTCAGGAAGCACAGAGTTCACCACTCATGCTGCTTTCAGGCCAAGATGAATGTGACAGGGCTGCTGTACTGCCAAGGCCCTCAATGACATGTTCCTCCTAATAGAAGTGCCAGAGCTGTTAGTCAGGAATAGCTTCATTACATGCTTATTAATGCCTTTGTGATTAGCCTGAGATAATTAGCACAGCACCATCAGAAAGAGCAGAATTCTCTCCCTACCCAGCTGACACAGCTGCATCAACAGAATCCAAAGAACAGCCTTCATTAAACTAACTATTAATTGACCCTCTATGGCAACGTCTTCCCAGCAAGCGACTTCTCAGCCAGGCCAGACAGGTCAAGGAATGGATCCTGCCAAATGAGAATAGACAGTTTCCAGATGCAATTTTTATCTTAAGTTTTTCAGCTGGCCTTTGAATACAGAGCTCAATTGCCCAATGACGACATCTAATGGAGAGACAAAGGAGAACATCAGACAGGGTACAAGCAAACACAGGGATGTACAACGTGAAGAACTAACCTTCAACCCACAGGCACAAAATTACACTGATTGAAAGTGTGTATGTAGTTATCACTTGTACCCTCAGGCTCACCCTCCTTCCTCTATTTCCCCAGCATGACATATCTTGCATTTCACGACCCTTAGCCACCATCCTCACACACTTCTGCAGCTGCAAAGGTTAATAAACACTTTGGACTGGTTTGTGCAGGACTGGTTCCAGCACTTCCCACTGTGGGAGCACACCCTAGGTCTGGGAGACAAGGCAGCTGGATGGGAGGATCTTCATTCTATGCAAAAATGAGGTAAGTGGGTACGTGCTGAGTTGTTACTGCTCTATAAGGAAAACCAGAACAGCTCAACTGAGAAGGGCAGAAAATGACACCTGCAGGATACAGCTATCCCACAGGCAGGGTGCCTTTCAAGGGGAAAGATTTCATAAAGCTCCCAAGTCCACCCAGTGTGTTTAACAGGGTAGGAAATAAAGTTTTACTTCAAGGCAACTGCCATGAGCACTTAACACCAGCCTGCTCACTGCTTCCACCTTCCTTACCTCAGCACTTCACAGCTAGCTTCAGTCAGAAGGGAAGCAGCAACCCCTGCCATGCCTGCTCTTGAGAAAGGCCTGATAGCAGAAGCAGGAGACCAAGAAAACAAAGAGTCCCTATGAGCTTCTCAGTAACCTCAGCCAAAAAGATTTCACTATAGGTTTCACCTTGGAGGAATTCCTCTGGAATTAAACTCACACATCAAACTACACAGATGCTGCAGCCACTGAGCAGGCAGCAGCAACCACGGGTGATGGGCAAAGTGACCCAGAGGTTTAGTCACACAACTCCAGCTGTTAGGCAGCAAACCATCCGGCTCCAGCACACCAGAGTGGACTGAGTTATTTGCCTCAGGGTATTCTTAAATTCTACAGCTCCTGCAGTAAAGATCACACCTACAGATCCCACCACATCTCACTGTCCAAATACATGCCAATCAGCTGAGCAATAAAAAGGTTATTTGCCCCCATTGTTCCTGATGCTACAGTGACTTGGCCCAGAAAACAGTGGGGATATGAACATGTACCACTATTTCAGAAGAAATATAATGCAAGGCTTACTCAAGTGCCATTTTAAAGCTACATTTGTCAGCTCCTTCGCACTTCTCTGTCCTTTAATAAGGGACTAGAGGATATCTGATTTAAATTAAATGCAAGTAAGTTCAGGACCAAGACAGCAGTTACCATGTAATCATCTTGAGACTCTCATTATGGCAGGCTATTAAAAAATAAAAAAAAATGTAGCAAAGATTTAGAAGCAGATGAATAATTTCATGACCACCACTACTTATTTGCTATGCAACTACAACAAGAAAGGCAGCCACTGTTTCAGCCTGAATATAATCGGCTTATCTGCAGGAAGAAGGAAAGAATTCCCTTTCCTGAGGGACAAAGTGTCCCTGTGTACAAAGCCTCCTCAGCCACTTACATCTGCATCCAACCTGGAAACTTTGTTTTCCTACAGCACAAAGCACTTCCAAGAAACAGCATGACTGGACCTTTCCTCACACGAGAGCACAAATCACTTGACAGAGGATGTCAAACTGAAACCTGGTAGGGAAACCTTGTCCAAAGTACCACTGCAGCTGGAGCATCCACACAAGCCAGTGAAGACACCTTCACACAAAGCACAGCTCCTTCCTCATGCAAGTTCCATCAGGCTCACTCTGTTTCTTGTAAGACATCTGAAGTCTAAAAAAATGCCCTTCCAAAAAAGAATAATCTTCTTAAAAAAGTATATAGCAGAGCTTCAAATGTTCAGTGATCAGCATGCCTCCAACCAGCTCACCCTAGATTTGGGTCAACGGGAGCCACTTTCAAAACTTATCCTCTTCACCCAAGGCAAACACACTGCATGGGTTTGATGAAACACCCACAACTAAGGTACGTGCCCAAACCACTGACACAGTGCTTGGACTCTTGTTAATGCTTCCAATTTAAGATCTACCATCACCACAAGACACAGCACTCACAGCAATTCTTACCACTCGTGCCCACTTCTCCATGCCTGCCCTGGGCAGGTTGTCTGGGTGCAGCACGTGTGTGGTATGGGGCACAGAGGACAGCATTGCACATTCTGTGTTCCCACCTTTCTGCAGTGCCTGGGAAACACCAGGAGCACAGTCCACCCCCGAGATCTGCTGCCAGAGCCCATTCTTTTGTCTGTTCACACTATCATCCTCCTTTCCCACTGAGAGATCTGGTCTCTGTCCTTACAGAACCTATCTGCAGCATGACAACGGCAGCTATAAAAGACATCAGTGTAATGTCTCTGTTCTCAGCTACACAAATAGCAAATGACCACATGAGAAGAGGTTTTTAACTCTGAAAATACTGAAAAAACTCAGTCTAGATGGGAAAAGTTCAGGGAAAAAATAGAGGAGGAAGGCCAAGCATATATCTTACCTCCTGAGTGAATCCTCCTCTGAGCTTTCCTCAGGCATTTCCTGGTTTAAGGCCTCCTGTGATACATTCCCAGGTCTGCTTGAAGCCGACTGGCTGTAAACTCTTTCCCAGTGCCCCGTCTCCTGGTTAAAGACCACTCCCACGGTCCTCTCCTCCTGCGGGGTGGAAGAGCTGCCCAGCTGCAGCCTGCTAGAGGTAGGAGCTCTGCCCTCGGTTCTCTCTGCAGGCTGCACCTGGCTGGTATTTGGAGGTACACCCTCAAACGTGCTCTGGACCTGCCCTGGTGTGTAGCTAGGCGTGCTTCTTTCCCAGCGCAGCGTGTCATTGTTAAAGGTCAGCAGGTTATGACAAGCACGACAGCGGTTCAGGTGACCCCGGGACAAATTGGAATTGTTTTCACTGCTGTGTGGAGTCTGCTGATGGGAGGGACCCGGCCGATCAGGCTCAATGTTGTTGTTGAGCATTTCTTGAGCCTGTTGCGACTGGCTGGGCTCCCCACCAATCCCCTGATCTAACTCCTGCAGCCGGTCATATTCCAGGAAGAATCGCCTCAAATCACACTGGAGCTCATTACGGATGCTGGCCGGATTGCTCGGGCCAGCGCTACCACCACTGTCCACCTCAGCCCCTGGGGCCAGGAAGCCCCTCCCTTCTGTTGCAGAGGTATAGACTGACGCCTGGGAACCTCCCTCCTGCTGTCTCAGCACCGAGAGCAAGCTCACGGAGGAGGCACTGGTCCTAGGGGGAGGCATGGCTTCCAGCTCTGCCCGAGAGCTCATGTTCAGCACTGTCCTGGACCAGTCAGACCCACCCAAGCCTGAAGCCATCTCTCGCGCAGACTGTTGGTACCGGGACTGGTGGCCTGCCAAGGGCCCACTGAGGGAGCGCCGCGTGGGGCCCAGGCTAAGGTTGCGCAGGGCGTTGCCAGCAGTGCTGCTCTGAACTGTGCTGAAAGCAGAGGGCCTGTTAAGTATCCCCTGCTCCTCCTGCGCTACGGACGCCTGCTCTGGGGGTTGATAAGGCTCTGTCTGCACAGAGGAGAAGGAAGTACCAGTGGCCCCAGAAGACGTAGAGGGTGCGTTTTCCTGGTGTGGGAAGAGAGAAGAAGGAAGTCTTGCACTAGAGCATCGGCTGCAAAGGCACAACATCCCCAGGTGCTGGCAGCACTCTGCTGTGGGATAGCTGACACGCTCCCGGAGCCTGTTATAGACAGATGCCCTTGTGTTCTCACTGGCTGGAGGCGGAGGTGGTGGTGGAGGCGGTGGAGGGGATGGGGTAGCAGAGTCTTGAACACTGTTTTGCTCTCCCACCTGTATGCCAGAGGAGCGGGAGGACAACATATGCAGGAAGTTGTGGAGGAGGGGTGTGCGCCTCACGGGCTGAGACGGGAGGATAGCGCGCTGGCGATAGTGCGGCAACTCTGTGCTGTCCACGGAGATCTCCACTTCCTCATCGCTCTGCGGAAAGAAGCAAAGTTCAGTCACCTCACAGCAAAAGCCTGTACCTCCAGCAGAAAGTCAGCCACCATCCCAGACTGTCTAAGTCCCTTTCTAGGGGCCCTGACTTGCAGGAAACCAGATGAGACTATTTCAAAGTTCATTTTATGGATCCAGACAACCTCTTTCTACAGCCCAGTGAGCTTTGGTTCATTCAAACGGTAGCATCAGCAGCTGTGAAGAACATTGTTAATACCTCACATAGCTTAAAATCCAGCAGAATGTCACAACAGAACTGAAAGAGCAGGTCCATTGGGACATCTGGCCCACTACTAATGAGACAGTGAGAGCAAAACAAAGATACTTTGGAGAGCTCTTCAGTAGTCCTGCACGTAACACAAGAACATTCACATGACCAATAAGGCGAGACAGAACTCTGCTTAGAAGGACCTCAGGTTTTCAGAAAAGCACAAGGCTGCTTAGGAACAAACTGGAGTTAATGTATGTAAAGCACTTTGTAATTAGCCAGTCAGTACAGGTGCTGACATTCCCCTTACCTGCTGGTTAGAAGGGTTAACAATTGCAGTGAGCAAGTAGTGTCCCAAGGGATCAAACCGTACCAGCCTAAAACAAAAGCAGAGCCAGAGTATCCATCATCAGTTCACATTCCACATTGACACAGGAAGCTGGACACAGCAGGGAAGAAAATATACGAAATATTTGCAATATCCAATTACAAATAGAAACAACCAAGCTGATCTACTATTTCAAATTTCTTTTTCCCTGCCCACAGAAATGTTTTCCTACCAGCTGAAGGAGCTGCAAGCAAAATTTCTCTCCACTGCCTCAGTGCAGAGGAACCCCTCACACTCCCCAAATCCAACCATCTTTCCACTGCAAGTGTTCTCTTCCCCTGGAAACAGGACTCACCTGACCCGCTCCATCTCACTAGCTGTTTTCACCACTGCAAAAGGCTCCCGTCGACTCCAGTCCCAGAAATGTATCTCACTGGCAGTTGCAATCAGCAGGAGCTGAGCCGTAGGATGGAAAGCGAGCGATGCGATGGCATTGTTGCTATCTGTGAACCAGCTCTCACTTCCACCCTGAATGAGGAGTCAAGAATCACAAGCAGTTTAGGCCAAAATTTGATATCACTAGGTTTCCACGTACACGTCATCTCTCCAGTACTCTACCTAGAGCATGGAAACGAGATGCTTTCTTGGAAACAACAACAGTTGCCCTCATACAAGATCATGTGTCTTGTCTAGAACATACTACTACTTGCAAGGATGACCACAGATGTAGTTTTGTAGGTAAGTGTGTCTCAAGCAGCCTGTAAAAATGCTGCATTTCAAAGCGACCACTTAAGTACATGTGTTTTGCCTCCATGCCAATCACCAGACAAGGTAAAACTGGCAGAGCAGCAGCTTCTCTAAGAGTTCAGATATGCTCAGTGGAATGAAAACAGGCATGTCTTTCACATAAGCTAAACAGGCACCTTGCACAAAGTTCTCCAGCGTTATCTGTCCCACTCTAACCAAACAGGCACAGCTAAGGAGCATCACCTACCTGATGGGATGGAATGAAGAATTTGCCATCTCCTCTCTAGACAGAAGAGGATGGCTACACAATCTGTTCTATGCTTTTAAAGACAGGTCCCAGCAAAGCTTCCCAACAGCTCTCTTAACAGGCAACATTTGGGAAACAAACTCAAACAACAGAAAACCAGTCACCACCCACCAAATACCCAAGGCACATGTTTCAGGAAAGACTTACGTGTAAATCCCAAATTCTAACCTCCCCATCTAGGCATCCTGAAGCAATGAGGCCTGGGATGGTGGGATGGAAGGTGACACACCAGGGAGTGCGGCGATGTCCAACCAAGGAATGAACACACTTGCCCGTTTTTACCTCTGTGATGTAGATGTTGTGGTTCACATGTGTGGAAGCCATTAGAGTCCTGGGAATGTAGAAGGTAGGACAAACACGAACGTGAGAAGAGTGCAGCAAAACCAGACCCTGGTTAGCTTCAGCTCAGCAGGGTCTGCTCATATCTAGGACACTCTCCTACACAGAGCTCAAAGGGTTAAGAGGCTACTGGTTCATCAATGGCCACAAAGTTTCCTGTAGCCAGCTTACAGGGTCTGCTCAAACATGAGCTCAATCCTGACCTTGAAAGCCAGTGAACATGCATCTCAGAAGGAACTCCCAAGTGACAGTTGGGGCAAATAAATATTCCCAATTCTCCACACTCTCTCAACCACTGCCAAATTCAGTGACACTAAGAGGGATCCCACCTCCATTTCTACTTCCAATACACACTGCTCTGTTCTTTAGTCCTACATATCCCAGTGGGTGTGCCACAGCACGTGGCATGTTGTGCTGAAACACCCTTTGGTCCCTCAAGTATCTTATGAAATGCCATGGTGGCCACACAGATGGTTTTTCCTTAGAAATACGCATTGCTTGGGTACCTCAGAAATTAAACCCCAGCTATGCTCGAGGCTGTGGGATTAGGAAGGTGTGCATGTCCCATCCATGCATGTCAGGAACCAGAAGTTTCACTCAGCTATCCACGACCAGACAACTCAATGGGCACAAGCCTCCATCACTTTTCTAAGTGTAAGGAGACTGCTGAAACAAGGAATGAACTAGGAGTTAATTACCTGTCTGGACTAAACGCCAGCAAGAAGGTGGAGCGTGGACTGTCTGGTAACTCAACTTTCTGAAAAAGCCAACAAAGCAGGAAGTGTTGCAAGTGTCATATGATCATACTTTTAACTGTAAGCCACACAAACAACAAGGGGAACCCACTGCAGCAACGTATCTAGCATCACATCACTGCAGGAACTGCACAGAGTGGACAGCTTATCAAGTGTAACACATCAAATGTATAATCACGAGACAATTTATTTCAAATCCGCGCCTCCCCTTTCCCCCCTCCAAGATCAGGCTATGCACCTCTACTCCACAACCTTACCTTGCCCTCCCATTTCATCCATCGAGTTTTATCCTCCACCAACTCCTGCAGGAGCCTCTGAGCACCCAAGGCTTGGGTGCCCCGTTCCCTACCCCACAGGATGCGGACAGCATTCTTCTCGGGTACCACCTTCATGGCTCTCAGCAGCCCAAGTTACACCAGCTACTGGGAGGAGACACCAGCAGGTTCCAGATGACAACTGCCAACAAGCTACCAACAGGCTATCCACATTTCAATTGCTTATCTTCATGGAAACCTAGAAAGAGAAAAGAAGTATAAGGAAGGCAGCTTTTACTTTGATCATCTAGATAAAGTATGAGCTTTAAATCCCCAAAGCCTAGATTCAAGAGAAAAATCTATCCCCTCCTGCAGACTTGTTACATTATCAAGGCCCAATTTTGACACTTCTGCAGCCAAAGATTACTTTGAAAGGTTTTTGAAAGCATCCAGCCCTTTCCTTTTACACATGCCCTAGGCATACCATACCCAAAGAGAATAAAAAATTGGCTCTGAAACTCTACCCTCTGACTCTTGCTGTATATAAATAAAAAAAAAAAAAAAAAAGAGGTAAGAGCAGACAGTCTTTACACCTTGAAGGTTTAGGTCCTATCTGGGAAGATTGGCTGATAGCTGGAGAAGCAGTGTTAAAAAATAGACAATGTGACAGAGGAGGTTCTGGGGAATTATTACAAATGTCAGTAACAGTAATGACCATCACTACAAAGGCCAGACAATTGATAGACCTCAAGTCCAAATTACTTCCAACTGCATCACAATAGCCTACAATGGGTGAAAACAACCATGTATTGGACCACAACCTTCCACTGCAGCAGCATCTTAGCCAACTCCATCAACATGATTCATTCTGCCTGTCTGCACATCATCTTTCCATCTCCATTGCTCTTAGAACAACAGTTCACTCCAGTAATGCACAATGGCAAAGATTAATCCTTTTAGCACACTTGGAGCTGCTAAGGAAAGCATTAATTCCCATTTTCTAGGGAAAAAACCCTTAATTCTGAAAGAACTAAATATAGCAACCAAGTTACGCAGCTTTTGAATGGGTTTATACCTTGGGGTTTGCCACCAAAAGCTCTTCAGGCACAAGAAGTTTCTTAGAACATACAAACCAAGAAACGCTGCTGCAATGCTGTTACCTTTTGATCCCAGTAGAGCACACAAACTCTTTAGAACATCAAGATCTCAGGATAAATCCTCCTCAGTTCATGTCACACTGAACAAACCCATCAATATTCAATAGAGAAGGAAGTGGTAACTTAAAAAAAAAAACCCAAAACCTTCACTTACAGGGAAAAAAGGTCCATGTACACAAGAAGAGATGAATTGTTAAATGATAGAACTCAGAAGGGTCGTCACCAAACCTTTCTTTCCTCCCTCCCTCCCCCCAAAAAACGTCCTGAGCAGATGATTTGAGACAGGGAGGAGCTGTCTGAAGAGATAAGCCAGGAAAAGGAATTCTAATAAAGCAGTGCAGTTTTCATTTGTGAAAGTACAATAAAAGGTACTGAAGTGAGGGACAAGCAAAGGCACCCCTCTTCCTAGAAGAGAAATTCACCACAAAGAAATCCAAGCTAGGTGGAAATTCCCTGATGCTTAATGTGAACAGCATGGGGAGCATCTATTTTAGAAAAGCTGAGCTCTGCAGTGTAAAATAAGCCTTCTTTTGAGACTCTGTGAAAGTCAGCCAAACCTTAGGTAGGAATTATTCTCCAAAATAAAAGCCTTACTGGAAAGCAACACAAAAACTGAAGATGTCCTGCTGCAAACAGATTCTTAACAGCAGCTGCACAGATTTTTAAAAGCCCAGGCCCAAAAAAGCTAGAACAAGGATAAGTGGCGTAGATACAGCCCAAAGCACAGTATAATACAGGGATCACTAAACCAAAGATCTTTTTTCACTAAATGCTAATAAATCCTCCTCTGGATTGTGCAGCCAGCCCCAGCCACCCATGTGCAGAAACGACTGGATGCAGAAGGTACCAGTGGGGAGGGGAAGGACAGCTCAGGTTTACACAGGTAATAAAAAGCCTATTTTACAGGAGGAAGCTGGAAGTCTAGTTTCAGTTGGTAAAATCAAGAAAACAGCAGCTGAATACTCTATCTGGGTGCATTCAAGGAGTAAGTACAGCAACCCAAGAACACACATAGAAACCAGACACACATGGAAGACCAGCCTTGCAGGTGGAATGAGCTGGAAGTTTGAAGAGATCTCAAACATTAAGCTTTGGAATAGCCTTTGAACAGCTGTAAAGGACAAACAACCTCAAGAACTTAAGAGATCTTGATAAATTACAAGGAGAATAACCCAATTACTCATGAGAAAGAACAAGCTCTGACACTTGGGAACATTTCAGTCCCAACAGAAGGACTAATGTTCCCTGGATTACAATAACAACAAGGAAATCAAGAGGCTTAACAAACATCTTGGTGTTTATTTATGCCACGGCCAAGTTACATATTGTAAAATAAAAAAAAAAAAGGTAACACCTACAACTGAAGTTAGTGAAACTCTTGTAGTCACCTTATTGAAAGGCCAAGTCATCCTCAGGATAGAAAATTGTGTACCTACATCAAGACAGCTTATCTAAAGCTTTGCAGGTGTGTACTAATTTCTTGAACTAATTTGGCTATAACAAACATTTCATATTTGAGCATCCTGACAGTGTTTAAACTTGGTATTTTTCCCTCAGGGACTGTCCCTCTTTTTTTCCATCTTCTTCTGACTCATCCATTTGAAAAGAAGACAGAAGAAACTCAAGTATCTCCCCAGTACCCTCCTAACCTGCTCAATCTTTTTCAAAGCTGGGATCTCTTCAGAAACACACAAAGCATCTTCCTTGAGTGTTATCTTGGGTCCCTCGGGGGCAAAGCTTTATTCATGCATAAAGAGAAAGTTTACTCCTTTATCTGCATTAGCCTGAATACAGTGACTACTCTCCACTAGCCCAGGACATACTCAGCAACACTTCAGACTGGTAAAGAAAATTAGAGCCTTCAAAAGGAGAAATAGGTGCAGTGTAGACATGGGCACTACCTTTGCTCACTTTAGCAGGAAGCCCTTAACCTTATTATTGGATCATATGTTCAGTTGTGGTCTGAGGTTTTTTTTGGGGGAAGGGGATTGTTGCTTTTGTTGGTTTGGGGGTTTATATTGGGAGGGGTTGGTTGTTTGGGTGGGTTTGCTGGTTTTCTTTTTTAATCTAGTAAAGATACCCACCAACTCCAAACATTGTGCTCAGATATAAGAAGCTGAACAGTGACAGCATGTTATTAAATACCATGAGCAGATAAACCATGGAAGTACCAACCATATTTATAGCTGCTCAGTAGCCACTTGACTAACCAAGGTTAAATTAAACATCATGGGTGTGAAAATACTTCTCAGGCCTCAGCATAAAGAAAACTTGCAGCTCACTGGAGCAAACCTGTCCAGGCAAGTGGTGGACTGATTTGGTAACAGCTTCAATTACAAATGCCAATGCTATCACAACTGATCAACAGCTGACCACCAGAACAAGGCACTGCTCACAGATTGGTATTTTTCTGGTTTCTTCTTGCTGTTGGGGAGGGTTGGTTTTTAAAATCAGAATGACCAAAAGTGGAGTCCAACAACTGGATGTGGTCCAGGGCACCACAAAAATTCTGGAAGTGGAGAGTCAGAAATGTTTCTGTAATTGGCAGCTTTGTTTCCTTAACAGTGTTGTCCCTTTAGGGCATTTCGGGACACCACCTTGGGCTCTTTACAGTTTTAGAAAGGGCACTGCATAGCCCAGCCCCAAGCCTTTTACTTGCTCTGGGCCAGCTGTCCTCCAAGAAGCCTTTGCATTCTCAAGACCCCTTTCAGAAGCTCAAACCAACACAGAAGAAAACACTGTGCACACTGAAGAGAGTCAGAGATCATCTTGCCAATGGCTACAGGCCACAAAGCCCCTCCAGGAGCTTCGCTGATAGAGCAATAAGAGCTGAGATTCACAGCCAGGAAATCTCCCAAGAGTGAACAGTGAACCAGATGCCTAAGACATCACTTGGAATATATGTGAGCAACCACACAGCTCCAGCCACTTTCAGTTCCCTTCCTTGTTTACACTTCAAGTTTTTCCTCCTGCTCTGCAATACAGAGATTGTGATGCCAACATCTTCCCAAACTGCAAAAGCCACCACCATGCCAGCAGCCCCAGGAAGGCCATCCTAGATAGAACTGAATTCTACCAGCAGTTTTATCAAAATACTCAATTAATACCAAGCATCATGCCATCCCCACTAACCCTCTTCATGTCTTCACTTGAAAGACTGAGCAAAATAAAGGATATGGAAAATGAAAATCAAAAGAAGCTGAAGAGCCCTCTTTGCACTGCACCTGCTCAGCTAAACCAGACAACCCAAAGGGTCCTAGTTTGAGAAGTAACTGAATTATGTAGCACTGGAACTTGAGCAATGCTGCAACAATGACAAAATGAGCAGGAAAAGTGTCACACTCACACCCAGGATAGCTCCACAGACCAAAACTTAAGGGTTGGAGAAACAGGACTATGTTCAGTACTAAGCAACAGGGCCACGTGGATTTCTGACAATATACCTCATCAACTCTACATTCTTCTTTTCCTCAAGCAATATGATTTCTCTTAACTCTATCTGTGATACTTCCATATGAGCTTTATGATCGTCCTCAGATGTTCCAGCTCTTCTCAGATTAAAACCAAACCAAAACAGAAAACATTCTGTACAAAGACAACTTCATGTTATCTTGCTGCAATATCTAAACAAATAGAAAACTGGAAAGAAAGTTAAACTGGAAACAAAGTTACGTTGCACTGGAATTTTTAAACAAGGCCAACCCACAAACAAAACAGTCCACGGAGGTGTAACAAACGATTATCCTAAGCATGATTCATCAAAACAAAAAAGCAAAACTAGGACCCATTATTTTGCTGTTTCTACTTCTGTGTCCTCATGCTTCTAAAAAAAAAAAGTGGCTTAATTGAAGACACTAGAATCACGTAGCTTCCTGACACCAGAGCAGTGAGCCAGTCAACTCAGTGTCCCGAAATATGAAAAACCCCACCCCAAACCAGCACCACTAAAGAAAAGCCTCAGGAGGGAAAGCAAGTTTATGATGAACAGAGTCCAAAACTAATACCATGAAGGCACTTTCATTTTATGGCCCTGGTTTTACTCTGCAAAATTTTTGCTCATAAAATTCAATTACATTAAAAAGATGTCAACAGTCCACTGTCATTTCAAGATCCTCTATGACTGCTACAAGGAGCTGATTGCCATTAGAATCTTAATTTTTCTTCCTGGTCTGGATTAAATGAACTAGGATACACTTTTTCAGTCAAAAGTGCATTAAATTGCTAGTTATTTACAGCAAAATTATGAGGATGTGGGAGAGAAACTTGCAGATATCAACTCCTAAAGGTCAGAAAATGTGTGGTAATTATAAAAAGAGAAGTAATAAAACCAAAAGTGATCAGCTGTGTCTGGAGTCTGGCAGAATATGAAGCACTTTGATGACTATTATTACAATTTCCACATAAACGCAATGAATTCTTGAGGAGAGACATATTAGTTCCAATCCTGAAGATGGGAAGGGAACAATTCACAAAGCTGTAAGATAAGTCAAGCACCAGAACTGAGAGATCAATTCCACACTCAGATTGTGGCATCTTTCACTCCCTACCGTACACAGCAGGAAACAGAGGAGTGCAGGAAGATGCATAATTCAGATTAACCCCTTCAGATAATTATTTTCATTTAGGATTTTTCAATTCCAAATCCCAGTATGGCAGAGGCTGCCCAGGGAGGTTGTGGATGCTCCATCCCTGGAGGAGTTCAAGGCCAGGTTGGGTGGGGCTTGGAGCAACTTGGTCTAGTGGGAGGTGTCCCTGCCCATGGCAGGGGGGTTGGATCTAGATGATCTTTAAGGTCCCTTCCAACCCAAATCATTCTATAATTCATTTATATTGCAAGTCACTTCAAGGTTCCTCAAGCTCAAAGCCAAGTGCCCCCTAGTGACATCACACACACCAGAGAAATTTGGGAGCACAACATTAGAGTAGCAGGAGCAGCATCGGGTGTCCACAAGATGACAACAAAATATTTTATGTGTTCTAAGCTGCACTTAAGGCACATGCACCTTATCCAAGGACTAAAGAAAAAGCAACTGGAAGCGAGAACATATTTTATAAAACACAGTTCACAATTTCCTGCTCATATGGAAATAATCAAATAAGATAACGAGCCAAAAAGCAAAAATTATCTACACAGAAGCTGAAGTCTTCCTGCACAGATGTATGAGAACCAACGAAGAGGTGGGAGAGAAAGAAGATTAACTCTGACACGGCCAATTCTTGACACCCTTTCCCTCCTTGGCCTTGGACTGAGGCTGTGGGAGGCTGTGAGGGGGCAAAGTGTCTGAAACGGGTCATGAGTCAGAGACTGCTCGAGGTGGAGAACTGGTGCTACCTACCAGGAAGAGGGAGCAGGACTCACTCTGCCAGGGCAGCCCAAAAAGCCTCACTGAGAACACTTCAAGTGGAGCCATGTAAGCACACAGATTATGACTCTCTCCACATTCAGACCCTCATCACCCTTCACGCCTTCAACAGTTCACAAAAACTAGAGACAACAAAGTCACTAGACAACAATCCTAGTCAGAGTTCTTAACAACCACCATTAAATCCCGAGAGGCAGACAAGTAGGTCTCTCATTTTAAGCAACCTAATCAATGGGTCCTTCATTAAGCAACCACTATATCGTTTAACAACATTCCATTCAAATATTTCTAATATTAATCCACTTCCAGTGCCCATCACTTCCTTACTCACTTTTGAAAACCAAAATTCTTTCATCCTAACATCAGTAATATTTTGTTTCTCCTACTCTCCTTGCTCAGACAGTGCAGGGCTACTAATACTAAACACACAAGGTAACTATTAATATGCACTGTGCCCTTTATCAGGTCTCCAATAACATAAACTCAATAGAGGAAAAAAAAAACCCCAAACCAACAAAACACCGACCTTAACGCTATTAATATTAAGAATACCTATTAACAATAATTTTGTAAGAGCCTTGAAGTCAGTCAGCTTGCTAACTACAGCAGAAAAGAGACTAAAGCTACTTTCCAGAAGCTTCATCAAAATTATTACACAAAAGAAAGTATTCAAATGCTTAACATAGCAAAGGGATACCAGCAAATAGTTTCAGCACTGCCCTTCTTCATAATTGGCTGTTGCTGCACAGAGAATGGAAAAGTGGAAAAACCAAACAAGAATCCAGAGGGTCAGTCATGACTCAGACAAGGGCAAAAGAAAGAAAATCAAGAAGAAACTGTCAGCAAAGTAAACATTCTGGGTAAACTCCCCAGTGACTCAGTCTGAAAAGGCAAGTCCAGATACTTGGATCCAAATGTCTCCTTCCTTCCAAGGATTAGAAAAAAAATAAAAGTGCTGGTGGAGTGCCACCCTTATGAGCATGCACACTGCCACAGATCAATAGGTGAGTACAAGATACTTATTTGTTATCAATGAAACACAAATGGACCGATATTGTACGAAATATTTCTCTACAGCAGCACCAGTTGTGGAGCACAGAACTAACGAGCAAGCTGCAAGGAAGAGTCAGATGAATGTTAGAAATTGCCTTTCAGAATACAAGCCATGATTTTAAATTCAGCAGAGAACTTGAGGTGCTGTGGCCTGGGTCACCTCTGAGGCATTCGAATCTGCCTGGATTTAACCCCACACCACACTCTGGAAAATGACTAACAAAACGAGACAGTCCCTTCATGGCCTGGCAGTGAGTGCACATCACCAGCAGGTCATTCCTAGGTCCCATTTTAACATCCCCATTAGTCATTTGAAAAAGGATGGGAGTGGCAAAGGCAAAGAAGGCAGCTGACATTTGCAAAGGACACCAAACTGAGTGGAGCAGCAAACAAGGACAAACTTAGAAAAACACGCTGGGTTTTTATATACAAATCTAAAAATATTTCATACAGAAAATGGAGCAGCACTGAACACTCTTCTTCAACATATCTATACAGACTCTACATTCACACAGCTCATCTTCCTGAGGACCAGCCTGCACCTGTTCTGGAATCTGCCTCTTTAAATAGAGCTGTACTTTAAAAGTGTGTATTAGGAGAAATCACGTGTAACCATCTAAAACACCTCTTGAATACAAAACGATGCTTTAGGGGAGGAACTGTGTCACAAAAATTGCTTTTCAAAGACAGCAGAAATCACAGAACTGCCACTATCAGAAATCACACAACTGCCACTATCCGAAATCACAATTTCAAAACCAACTCAACAAACATGACAGAAATTTATGTGTTGTCTGGAGGAATATCATAGGGGAAAACAAAAATGTTTCTCTAGCCAGTGAATTAACTGGGCATGCTCCCCCACAAGAAAAGAGGTAATCAAGTGTCATCGTNGCCCGCCCACCCAGGGAGCGGCGACGGCGGCGCGGCCGGGGCCGGGCCCGGAGCCGAGCCGAGCACGTAGGCCCGGAGCCTACCTGGTGCGGAAGGGCCGGGGCCGGGCGGGCAGAGCGGCGCGGGGACGGGGCCAGGGCCGAGCCCGGAAGGAGCGGTCCCCAGTGCTCGGTCGTCGCCGCCGCTCCGAGCTCCGGCCAGGCGAACCAGCCGAGCACCGAGCCGGACCCGAGGAGCGGCGCCGAGAGCGGTACCAAGGCCCGAGCAGCCGAAACTAGAACGCCGCCAGGCAGCGCCAGCCGAGCGCGGAGCTCTTCCACCGCGGCACGGCGCTGGGCAGGCGAGACGNAATCCCGAGAGGCAGACAAGTAGGTCTCTCATTTTAAGCAACCTAATCAATGGGTCCTTCATTAAGCAACCACTATATCGTTTAACAACATTCCATTCAAATATTTCTAATATTAATCCACTTCCAGTGCCCATCACTTCCTTACTCACTTTTGAAAACCAAAATTCTTTCATCCTAACATCAGTAATATTTTGTTTCTCCTACTCTCCTTGCTCAGACAGTGCAGGGCTACTAATACTAAACACACAAGGTAACTATTAATATGCACTGTGCCCTTTATCAGGTCTCCAATAACATAAACTCAATAGAGGAAAAAAAAAACCCCAAACCAACAAAACACCGACCTTAACGCTATTAATATTAAGAATACCTATTAACAATAATTTTGTAAGAGCCTTGAAGTCAGTCAGCTTGCTAACTACAGCAGAAAAGAGACTAAAGCTACTTTCCAGAAGCTTCATCAAAATTATTACACAAAAGAAAGTATTCAAATGCTTAACATAGCAAAGGGATACCAGCAAATAGTTTCAGCACTGCCCTTCTTCATAATTGGCTGTTGCTGCACAGAGAATGGAAAAGTGGAAAAACCAAACAAGAATCCAGAGGGTCAGTCATGACTCAGACAAGGGCAAAAGAAAGAAAATCAAGAAGAAACTGTCAGCAAAGTAAACATTCTGGGTAAACTCCCCAGTGACTCAGTCTGAAAAGGCAAGTCCAGATACTTGGATCCAAATGTCTCCTTCCTTCCAAGGATTAGAAAAAAAATAAAAGTGCTGGTGGAGTGCCACCCTTATGAGCATGCACACTGCCACAGATCAATAGGTGAGTACAAGATACTTATTTGTTATCAATGAAACACAAATGGACCGATATTGTACGAAATATTTCTCTACAGCAGCACCAGTTGTGGAGCACAGAACTAACGAGCAAGCTGCAAGGAAGAGTCAGATGAATGTTAGAAATTGCCTTTCAGAATACAAGCCATGATTTTAAATTCAGCAGAGAACTTGAGGTGCTGTGGCCTGGGTCACCTCTGAGGCATTCGAATCTGCCTGGATTTAACCCCACACCACACTCTGGAAAATGACTAACAAAACGAGACAGTCCCTTCATGGCCTGGCAGTGAGTGCACATCACCAGCAGGTCATTCCTAGGTCCCATTTTAACATCCCCATTAGTCATTTGAAAAAGGATGGGAGTGGCAAAGGCAAAGAAGGCAGCTGACATTTGCAAAGGACACCAAACTGAGTGGAGCAGCAAACAAGGACAAACTTAGAAAAACACGCTGGGTTTTTATATACAAATCTAAAAATATTTCATACAGAAAATGGAGCAGCACTGAACACTCTTCTTCAACATATCTATACAGACTCTACATTCACACAGCTCATCTTCCTGAGGACCAGCCTGCACCTGTTCTGGAATCTGCCTCTTTAAATAGAGCTGTACTTTAAAAGTGTGTATTAGGAGAAATCACGTGTAACCATCTAAAACACCTCTTGAATACAAAACGATGCTTTAGGGGAGGAACTGTGTCACAAAAATTGCTTTTCAAAGACAGCAGAAATCACAGAACTGCCACTATCAGAAATCACACAACTGCCACTATCCGAAATCACAATTTCAAAACCAACTCAACAAACATGACAGAAATTTATGTGTTGTCTGGAGGAATATCATAGGGGAAAACAAAAATGTTTCTCTAGCCAGTGAATTAACTGGGCATGCTCCCCCACAAGAAAAGAGGTAATCAAGTGTCATCGTACCAGGAAGCACATAAGAATGCATTTTATTCAAAATATTGCTTAAGCGTTCTGGAACACACGAGGAAAAACAGGAGAGATAGAGAGGACACCACTTACTTCACATGTGATTTGGCTAAGGCCGGAAAACAACAACAACAACAATATTACTTCAAACCAGCAGCCCCACGACGCGGCCTGATCTCACCCAGGAGCCGGGGCCCGTCCTGCGGGAACAGCAGGAGGGAGATGGAGGGGGGACACCCGCGGCACCTGAGCTCGGGTATAAAAACCCCGCCGTCAGAGGCGCTCAGGTGGGCGGTCACGGGACAGGCGCGGCTCTGGGGGACTCGGGAGGCGCTTTCCCCGGAGGCCTCCCCTCCCTCCCGGCCAGCGGGAGGCGAGAGCCGCGGGTTTCGCCCTCTCCGGCCACGGCCGATCCAGGGCAGCGCGGTCCACGGGGAGCGGGGCCCGCCGCCGCGGCCTCCCGGCTCCCCCCGCCGCAGGCCCGGAGCTCCCGAACAAAGGCCCCACCAGCGAGCTCCGGCCCCCTCTCCGGCCCC